>OZ059800.1:6120348-6720348 GCA_964057025.1 Standfussiana lucernea
AAAATCATGAAAAAAGTAATTAAAAGTTGCAAATTAGCATTTGAATCGGTGACACAGGAACGCCGTGCCTCGAAGCATAGGCGTTATGAAATATTATTAGATGGTAGAAAACCTAATAATTGTGGATTGAAAAAAATATCAGGCACTAGATTTCACTAGAAGATTATAAAAATACCCAAAATACTTTCTAAAAAACATACATATTACTTAAAAGACAATTCTAAAGCAATGGAGCATTTAAAACAGTTTATTTACAAAGCGTATCGTAGAGCCAAGTTTTGTAAAAAATATTACAAACGAAGAAAGCAATAGCAATATTATTCTTCGGCTAAATCCTAATAGGATAAACCCTTCAAAGATCACGAGCTCAATGTTCTGTAACTACATTCAGAATATTTCCCCGAAATATGACTATAGTAACCGCTGTTATTAGAGGCAGACTAAAGGTGGTCTCACACTGGCGGCGAGGCGAGAAGTGGATGTGAACGGTGAGGATTGGAATTTGTATGGCAGATCTTCAATGCTCGACCCGGCCCAACATTGGTGTGAAAGGTAAATTTGAAAGAATGCGTGAGGATGTGATTGACGGCATGGTTGCCGCAGGGACTGAGCTGTTGGCTGCTGCGCTGCGTGTCACGGGTTTGATTCCCGCACGGAATAAATATTTGTATGGCCTACAGGTAATTGTTCCGAGTCTGGCTGTTTGTGTATGTGAATTTAAAAGTTTGTAAACGCACCCACGATACAGGAGAAATTCCTAGTGTGGCGCAACGATTTAAACGAAAAAAAAAAAGAAAACTGTCGAGGATTTAAAAATTTGTTAGTATGTTACTTCTCAAAACGGATACATAAACTCACCGACCATCTCCATCTTCTCCATCTTATCAAACACATACACATCTTTCGGCGTGAAAGGGTCAGCGAGATTTCAAATCTCGCCCATTCCATCGACTCCTCACCTCGCCAGTGTGAACCCACCTTTACTCGGGTCACCGCGGCGAGCATTTAAGGGTAATTTGCATTCTAAAGTCCGTCCGTAAATTCGGTGTTCTATCGACTATTGCGGTGAACCCACGCTAACGGTTCAGATTTAGCATACGTAACTAATGTTTAGCGCTAAACTTTGACCAAATAATTTAATCTGGTTTAGTATTTATGAGCCCTAAGCCTATGTTTAAACAGATTTAGTTATTGTGTGTTTGGCTTTGTTTGCGTGGGTGCTTCTACCTATAATACTTATTGATATGTATATGTCATGACTTGCTAAGAGAGGGAGAGGAAAACCAATAAAAGATGGATGGATTGTGTAGGGAATTATATAAGAGAGAAAGGACTGAGTGATGCCGTGACGTTTGACAGGGGAGAATGGAAGAAGAAAACGTGTCGCACCGACCCCAAGCACCATGGGACAAGGGCAGGAAGATGAAGTTAGAAACCACGAATCCTAGCAAAACAAACAATTTACATTATCATTAAACAGAACAGCATAAGACCCAATCTATTATAATATATTTCCAAATAATAAATCTTATAGTGTGACCCATTTTCTAACATTAGTAGAAGCAGCTTTGATCTTACAAGTTCTTGGTAACGTATGTATGAGTCAGTTCTCGCGACACGAAAATCAAATCACACGTGCGCGTAAATCACATTGTAGTTTTACTTTGATTCAATTCTTAAAACTTTGTGCTCATCCTTGAAATATGAAGTATTTTTATTTGTGTTCCACTTATCTATTAAATATTACAAGGTGATATTGAAGGCAACCATGGTAAAAAAAACACCTGGGTTCTGACCGCATTCTGCTGGTATGTCAAATCGTCGGCCGAAATGTTTCTGTTTTTACCTGTTGCCTATTTTTAACCGACTTCAAAAAAAGGAGGAAGTTCTCAATTCGCTTGTATTTTTTTGTGTTTGTTACCTCTACCTATCTTCGTCATTTATGAACCGATTTGAAAAATCTTCTTTTATCTGAATGGATCTACTTCCCGATTGGTCCCATAGAAATTTCATCAAAATCGGTTCAGCAGTTTGGTTTTGAAATCAAAATAGCTGGAAAAAATATGTCATCCAAGTAAAAGAAATTGCGAAAGTGATACTTGACAAGGATTTGTGTGTGATACGATAACTAAAAAGAGTAAAATAAAAACTTTTTTGCAAAAATAAAACCGGTTTTTTTTTTGTCTATGAAGACTATGCAGTCTGTCGAGATTTATCACGCTGTCTTTCTATCATAATTAAGCATATTATCCAGGTAGGTTCTTAGTGACTTTAAACACCCTACCCACTTGCAGCTACTTAAAATTACTCTAGATGCTTTCAGACCTCTAGTCTTTACCATTATAGTTTGTGATTTATCAATTGCCTTAATTTTACCAGTGTTCAAGTTTTCATTTCGCTTTCAAGGGTAGAGTATCCAATTCTATCATCAAGAGTATATTGCCCCAGACCCTCCACTTGAAACCTATAATTTGATTAGCCACCCATCAATTTCACATCACTAAATATAACAATACTCCACCCAATATAGACCCGATAATGGTAGACATGTGTTTATTTGATATGAAGCCACGTGCTGCCATTTGATCTACATACTGCATAATGCATCAGCAATGACAGATTGTAAGCAATTGACGCACACCATTAATAACCTAGATTCCGTACAGATTTGAGATGAGAGGTTTATACACTCGAATGATTATGAATTTTGATTGGGTAATAATGGACAGATATTCAGGTGAATCCGAAGAATGAAAGCTGTCAGCATTATTATTTAGGGGCTTCCCAACACAGGCATCACTTGCTTATAGGGCTCCAAACACTGAACTTTTGTACGTATACCTGTTAAGCAATAAATTATTTTTGTAAATTATTTTACAGGATAATGCAACTGGATTACCGTTTACAAGTGATGATGCTTAATGGCTTGCATCATTATTTCCTCTCTGTCATCCTCAAACGATTGAGAGAAACAGAACGATTTTTTAACGTGTTAAGTCATTTGTAATGTAAGAGGGATACCACTTAGTGTAGATATAATACTTCTGAATAACTGCTTCGGCCAAGGTATCCTTTCTTTTTCTTGTGCTTAGTGCCTAACCTGGTGTCAGAGCTTTTATGTCGCCCATGGGCCTCTGACTTGGCTTTACCTGCCTTCATTCTGATAAAACTAGAAGCCGATCCCAAAATAGTTGGAAAAAAGGTTAGGCAGATGATGATTGATATTACAGGATATTTAATTTGATTAATATTCGTTGTCAAAGAACGTTAAGAAAATACCTTTCCATTCATGTTTGTTTCACATTTTCATTCATACTGTAGATAAACATGAACATAATTTCCGCGAACGCTACGATATCATTTACATAGCCAACAACATGACGGTATTTATAATTCCTCTGCTACCAACTCGTACATCTTCAAATTATTTAGACTTATGCTGATTCTTTGTTCACTAATGATTTAGCTCAAAATCAAAATCAAAAGTCAGTTATTCTTAGGCTGATAATCAGCACTTTTCGAACGTCGAGTTTACAAGAGACAGTCCCCCAAAACACCCGCCCTTCGCCACTTCCTATTGTTTTAGCTGGGAAGAGCTTTATTCTTGACCGAGATGGTCCAAAGGTCCGTCAATGTTTAAACTTTTTTGTCATTTTGTCCGTTGCCAATATCCAGTATCCTGGATAATTCTTTCCAAATTCTCTGGTCTTCAGCGTTCTCACTATTAACTTCGTGTTTCTTCAAAATCTAATGAGATATTGAAGAGTGTTCCCAGTTCGAAAATGTGGTGTGCTGTTGTGTTGTGTATGCATTGCTTTATTGACTGTGTGTGTGTGTGTTTTTGTTCAGTTCCCAGAAAAGAGCCTCCACCACGATACCTACATATTTACAGATATTGTAAGTTTACATATACCAGTAGTGAAATATGGCCCACCAAGTTTCCCAGAAAGTTCGACTTTTGACATAGTATATCAATTTGATCACCAATAAATTTCCATGTAAAATTATAACTTTAAATATTATTAGTGTGTGATAGGGCTACAAACAAGCACACATATATATAAGGAAACTATAACATTGGTTCGTATTTCAATTAAGGCATAGAAGCTCGATTCTCGCTAAAACGTGAAACGTAGTAAAAGGAAACAAATTAATATTACGGTGGAAAATTGTTTCCGTTGTTTGAAATATAGTTCAAGTGTAAGTTACAGGAAGTTTGTGGAGAAACGATAGTATCGGGAATTTCTATCGCAATATTTAACTAGAAACTTTGGCCGTGACCCTGAAAGTTACAAACTTATAATTTGTATGATCATCCGGTTGAGGGTTGAAAACTTTTATTAGCCTGATCTTTCGCACGCCTGGGCAAAGGTGTCACCCCATTCTTTCCACTTTTATCGATGTTGCGCCTCTGTGAGATTATTTAAACAAAGTAAGCCGGAGATCGAATCGATTCAGCCTAATTAGTTAAAAAAAGCGAAGAGTTCATAAAGATGTCAAAAAAAAACGTTCAATCTTTGTTCGTCTTACTACTTGGGACGACTTCAGTTTAAAGTTTTTAATGTCTCGACCAATCAGAGCCCGAATTAGCAGCTAATTAGACACATTTCTTACTTTTTGAACACATTATTAAAATTAAAATTTGATTATTATATTAACATAACGTAACATCACGCCCTGTAATCCCCGAAGGGTTAGGCAAAGGTGTATCTAATAGTATACCCACATTTCGCCATTTTTTCTCTTTTAATTTTTCGCAGTTATAATTTTTAGTCCCATGTAATAGGGGGCGAACCTATTGCCGTCAACCGCACAAATCCATTCCATTATTAAGTTGGTATAAAAGAGAGAAAATACGTTAGCTCAACTATTTAATATGATTGACGGTAACGCAGAAATCTGAAAACTCATTTTCAGAGCTTTTGGGTCGACGATCCCAAAAAGTATTTCACCTGAAACGGTACTAAATATATTGTCAATATTCTTATTCATATCATATTCCAATTTACATCAAACAAAAGATCACCCATACAACTTTTTATCAAGCCTTATATGGCAATATATCGCGAGCCGGGGACCGCAAACTATGTTTTTTGTTACGAAGGGACTGCCATAACAGCCAAGCCATAAAATATACGTTTATGTAGATAGTCTGAAGGGTCCAGTCTCCTTTGAAGCCTTTGATATGAGGAAAGCTTCGTGGATAACCAGGCAGAGGGTCAAGTAATTTTGCAAACATTTATGCAAGTCTTTATTGGAGGCCTAATATGATGTTATTGTGTTGAGAAGGGATGTGATGTCCTTTGTGCAGTGGAAAAATACAGGCTAGTTAGTTAATTAATTTAAAAAAAAAGTTATAAGAACTGCGTTTGCGTCGAACTTTTATTGAGAGTCGTTTGTTTTTTTATCTTACTATCCTACTCACATCTTGAAAAATTCTGGACATAGTTTTTTTTTTCGTGTAATGTTTTGTTTTTTGTCTTATTCTGACTCAAATTTAGTAAAAAAATATTTAAGATCCTCTGTAGATCTCCCGCCTTCTGGTGCATATTAAGACTAAACGACGCCGAAACAATTTTTTAAAGACATATTAGACACACCGTCTGCATAAACTTAATCATATTACTTAAGTTAAATATATTGGCATAGACGTCCCATCAAACATCACTACGTCATCTGGTCGAGACACCCTCAAGGAAAATTACAAAAAAAAAATATCGAGGGCCCGTCCCTGACCCGAATACTTGAAATATTCCGTCCATCGACAAAATGGTACCCGGACCGACAGTTTATTATTTATTATTAATTATATGCAAGTTCCGGTGCGCGATCGTTCGCGGTTAGATTTCATAGCTGAATAACGTCATATCCTATGGAACACTGGGTAAACTTCTATCTATTATTGACCTGAAGTATGTAAGGTTTATGATTAAGAGAATGTGGACAGAATTTATGCGTGTTTGTAAACTGTGTTGGTATGAACTGTGTTGTAGATATTGTTTTCATCAAGTCCGCCTCGATGCTCGTTTGTTTTGGATAGGGAAGTTTGCTATTTCAGAAGAGTTATAACTTGGGAAGTTGCCCATATACTATAAACAACCCGTTATCTGATATGTGAAGTTCCATATGTGGTAATACGTACCTTTTGCTCTATTCTAGAATCCGTGCAACCAAATGCGTTCATCTACGATTACGTGATTGAACTTTCACATTTATTCATTTACTTGGATGAACACCAAAATATTCATACCAGAAAATTAGCTATCTAGTTTTGTAAACAGATGTTCTAATATTATGTTTAATAGCAACCAATGCCAAATTGTATGATTTTAACCATGAAAATATAAATAAATATTGCAATGTATATACGCAGGAAATTATTAACAAATTAGTGTTGCTTTATTAATCTTGTCTTCAATTCAACATCATTCAGACATTTAGGTTTGAGGAATCAGTGTGTTATTTTTAGAGCATAAATATATATTGCATGTTATTCCTTTTTCACACGGTTACCTACATAAATCGCATAAGTATCACAAAAATAATTATTATTTCCTTACAAACATACCCATAGATAGAAAGGAAGAAAAAATATTTATTTGATTCGCACAGGACACAGGGACCATATCGGTTACCCATTGAAAGGGTTTTCGTTAGGGTTTTTCGAAGCGGTTAATCAAAAACCCATACGATATGGGTAACCCTTTTGAACGGCTTAATAGACCATTTTGGTTACCTATTGAAAGGGTTTTTGATAGGGTTTTTCTAGCAGTCAATCAAAAACCCATACGATATGGGTACCCCTTTTGAACGGCTTAATAGACCATTTTGGTTACCCATTGAAAGGGTTTTTGATAGGGTTTTTCTAGCAGTCAATCAAAAACCCATACGATGTGGCTAACCCTTTTGAACGGCTTAATTGACCATTTTGGCTACCCATTGAAAGGGTTTTCGATAGGGTTTTTCTAGCAGTCAATCAAAAACCCTTACGATGTGGTGTGGGTCACCCTTTTGAACAGCTTAATTGATCGTTTTGGTTACCAGCTTAATTGACCGTTTTGGTATGGGTTTTTGATAGGGTTTTCTAAACAGTCACAAACCCATAATATTTGGATAACTCTTTTGAACGGCCTAAGCTAAGGGACCATTTTGGTTAACCAAATCGAATATGAATGACATCGCACCGTGCGTTCAAGGACAAGTATACAAAACAACAACAAAAAAATTCTCGAGTTGGCGGAACAGTTTCATTTGTGTGAGTGAGCTTTCACGCTGCAGTTTATGTGACATATAACATATTCAGTAAAACACCATCTTTTGCAAAGAGCTCTAAAGAAAATGATTAACAGATGGCTACTTCTATGGGATCGAATTGATCTAGAGCTTCATTTATCTTTTTTTGTAGAAATTACGTGATTTATGAGTAGACAAGGAAGTTTAGATTTTTACTAATCTCTTACTTCAGTCAAAATCTGCCATTTAACGTATTTTAGTGATTGTTTGTTTCATAATCGTTACCTATGCTGCAATCTATGATTTTCTTTACATGACTAATTATAATTTGTTCGAGTTTAGACCCCATGGTAATATGATCTCTCGCTGAAGGGCATAGGTTTCAAAACGGAATAGCATGCGTTGACACGGCGGCGCCTTTGTGGCTACTTACCTAGCTGGTTGTAAACAGGGATCTATGAGCTTTATTGAATGTGATTTAGAGTTCATTTTAGCTTTGCTGGCCGGATACCGAAATTACTTAATATTATTATGTTTTTTTCATTTCTGTTCTTGTTTATTACTTTATTGCAAGTACCAAACAAATGCTGTCATTTTTGCTGTTTGATTTTTGAACCTGGACGTCTTTTGCGGAGTTTTACTATATTATTATTTAGTCGGTGTGAAAACTTAGGGGTCTGCGAAATGATCAATCGTGATTGTAAATTATTACGTGTTTGTTGCACATAGCTCGTTTACGTACCAAGCGATTGATAATATTACTATACTACAATATAAATTGATGGCGATTGATCATTTCGGGGTCGCATTACAATAGGTAGGTATGTAGATATAAAGTTACGTAATTTATCAATCTAAATTTTCAAAATAGCAATTGTATAGTTTATTGCAATGGGCAAGTAGGTAAATATGTAGGATTGTCCTACATACTTACCTACTTGCCAATTCACGCAACAATTTGCGCAACGATGTTATGTCCTAAAGGTCCGACGTACCACTTCATTGTTGATTGATTTGTGTCATGGATAGATTATTGGTCACTAAATGTACAAAATGGAGTACCTACTAGACTGCCCTGTTAGGCCGAAAAGCGCTAGGTAGGTATCTCAAAGTTTTGAAGAAAATCGCCGAAATCTCTTAGCAATTTCAAAGAGAGATGTTTGACAAGAACCAAACTTATTAGTTGTTTTATTTTTGTTTAAGTTAGATATCGCTATGTGGCTTATATCATTACATACGAAATTGTAAAAGCTATTAAATGTTATTAAAAAACAAAAGCAGGCCTCCTTCACTCGTTCGAAGTCATGCACTAACGTACATACCTACGGGGCTACGGCTCGCATTCACCCAAACGAATTACATTTAACCTTATTTGTGTCATAGTCCTATACTTACAGTCGTCCAACGCAGACGTCTTTTAAATGCGTTCTTATGCCTACGGAATAGAAGTCAAAATCGGTTGAACGGACTGTAAAAAGTTTTTATTAAATGTCTTATCTTATTTCAAACGACATTTATAATAAAATAAAGACAAAATTTCTACTTGCTCATTGCTCATTCAATTGATTACGATAACACGGGTATGTATTAGCGAGCGAGAAATTTTTTGCATTCCGCCTCGGATCGGTTGATTTCTTTATAGTTGTCCGAGATTTAGGGGTCGATTTAGATGTCAAAACCCCTCCCGGGTTTGAACTTCAAAACCAGACCTACGACCCGGCCCCTGAGATGAGTAAGAGTTTCAAGATGAAGAGAACGCAAGAGCGAGCGAAGCGAGCCGGACCTAAAGAGCCTAAGGGAGCTTTAAAATTCAAGCTATTGCATAAGCTATAATAGAAATAAATCAGGCGTAGAAACATCTGGATCGAATGTAGGTGACAAAGACATTCCTGCTGATGTTTTTGACAATTCGTCATGGATCTGATTGACGTGTTGAGATTCGTCATCAGAACTTTCTTCACTCTCTGATATACTTAGTAATATTTTCTACTACCAAATATAAAATCATAAGTATAATAAAATGATACAAGGCATCCGGCCCCAACATTCGTTTTTATAATTTTGAAACCTAATACCTAAATAACAAACGACCAACAGAGAGTCTCTATGAAGTACTTACCTACCATCTTCTGCGCAACTTCGTGCGAGTTAGCAAAAAAATCTTAGCACTTGGATGGATTTTGAGCATAAACTACATATCTGCAAACATCACAAATAACGTCACGCCTGTATTCCCCAAAGAGGTGTACGTAATAGACTAATAGTACACCCACATTCGTCAGTTATGTTTTTAAATCTCATGTAACAGGGGGCGAGTGAGCCTATTTGTAGGCAATACTATTGCCTACAAACTATCTACAAAGAAAAACTCAAACTATCTACAAAGTACTTTAATATTCAAGAAAAAACTAACCTTATAAATGAATTAGCTTGAAACACGCAAACGCATCCCAATTGATAAAAAAAGTCTACACGCTACTTTCGGCTCGGATAGATCAAAAGAATAATATAATATAAACTCAAAAACTCAAAATACGCAACTATAGTTATTGGAGCTCTCGCTCGTACCTACTCTCGCTATTTGTATAATACCGTCTAGTGAATTATAGGCAATGAGCGCCCGGCCGCCATTCCCGTACCACCGACCTAGCACAAGTTTATTGAATAACCCGAACAAAACCCTTATAATATATGGGTTTTTATAATGCCCTTCATTATAATAACCCATATATTATAAGGGTTTTGACCCTTTCACTGGGTTTCTAGTATAGAACCCATTCAATGGGTTTTCATGCAACCCTTACACTGGGTTTCTAGTATAAAACCCATTCAATGGGTTATCATGAAACCCTTTCAAAGGGTTTCTAGTATAAAACCCATTCAATGGGTTATCATGTAACCCTTTCAAAGGGTTTCTAGTATAAAACCCATTCAATAGGTTATCATGTAACCCTTTCAAAGGGTTTCTGGTACAAAACCCATTCAAGGGGTTACCCAATGATAGAGGTAACCTCATAAACGGCTTACCCCTTCGAAAGGCTTAACTCTTAAGCGGGGTTGTACGGTCCCTGAGGACAATACAACAAAACAAAAAAAAAGACATACCTACATTAAACTAAACTGGTCATGTACGAGCCAAAATGCCCCAATCTCAGCATGGTACTATCATAGCATTTCACGTTCACAGATTTCCACTTGCAAACATTCAGAATTTTATTCTAATGAAACTAGAGTAGTTTGAACATTTGAGCAAAACTTTTGACCGAGAAAAAAATTAGTACGAATGGAAAAAGCTAGGCGGATTATATTTATTTAGATATATTTCGGCATAACGGAGGATCATGCTAAGCCATCTGAGGTAGTATGGGCTCTTAAGCAGGGTTTGTTCTAAGAATCATGTTATAATTATGCTTTTTGGTGAGACTGGTTGTCTGACTTTCAGGCCAGACTACCTTTAACGCCTGTCAACGGTCTACAAATGACAGCTGGGACCAACGGCATAACGTGCTTTCCGAGGCGAGGAAACTCGGTATGTAATGGGTCCATCCACGGACCAACCTAGACGAGCGAGGCTTCACTGTCGCATCTATTCATTCATATTCTATGATAATACCCAGTTCAGTTCAATAGTTACTAGAGTACCCACCTACGTACTGTTTCAAAGGCTTTATATACCAGGCATATAGGGACCTAACACCCTATTGAGTAATCGACTATTGTAATATTCGGTCGACCCTAACGTATTGTGCTTCCAATAGCACTTCAAAGGAAATAAATCATTAGTCTTACAGAGAATTTGCCTATATAGGTTTCCTTTTTTTGTACCATGTTATTTATTTTTTTATCGAAGGTAAGGCAAAGGACTAGACTCATTTTAGCGTAATAATTGTAGCCTTTATGTAGGTACCTACGAATTCAGGTACTAAAGCATTATTTTTTAGTACCTAGACTGCTAGACATCGACAAACGTTGGGTTGTGTTCGTTATATCAATGCCTGACTTGACTCTTTGATCATTATTAGGTATTTTAACAAAAGCTACAAGATTTCTAGTCATAATATTCTGCCAAAAATATACCTTTCATTGAAAGATATTTATTTACTCTTTCATTATAAATTATTCATAAGATATTATATGTTTTATCTCTTTCAGCAAAACATTTTAAACAGACTCACAAAAGCCTGAAACAAACAACAAACAAACCGACCTAAGTGGCTTTTCTTCGAAACACGTTAATAAAAATGACCATACAAACTAAATGGCATATTGTGTAGTGAATTATTGTGCACCGCAGTGTAAACATACCTTCTGTAATGTTACGCTCAGCCTTGCACAATATCATGTGAGAACAAACAAACATTATAAAGGAAGCTGCATCAAAAGCTATTTCCAGTTCATCGTTTATTTACGTTTTAAAACAAATAGCCGAAACGGTTTTGTGAACCCTTTATTTAAAAACAGTTGACTGCAGCGAGTCGACGAAACGAATAAACTCTAGCGGTCTACTCGTAGAAGAGGAATAAAAAGGTTTTGTGTTGGTCAATTTTTACTTGTTCAGTGCAAGAATGTTATTTTCAATTACGTTTGACCAACATCGCCGATTTATTTGACTTATGAAACTAATAAAATCAAACGATTTTTAATCGTACATAAAGGCAAAACATTTTTGCATTTTAAAAATAAGTACCATCCGGTACTTATTTTCCTATGCTCACACTTAGCTACTATACTTAGTTCTAAGATTGATGCAATATCTTAATGCAAAGATATTGATCAGTTTTAAAACTAAGACTTATGTAACTAAATGTAGAAGGAGTATTTTCATTTTTTAAATCTGTCATATTTACGTTACGTTGAATTCAAAGTTCGAGAAAGTACAAACATGTGTTTGAGATGTGTGAGAGTGTGGATGTATTCGTAAATTACTTAACCTTTTCGTTCTGCGAGTATACCTACATAATGGTTAGCAAATTGTACACATGTTACTTCTAAAGCCTGGTTCGGTTATATAAGTTAAACTTGTGCTTTTAACTTTCAACACAAACATACGTAGCTACAAATGCCACCAAACCTAATTACTCTAGCAAATATATGTTTGATGCTCCATCGAAAATAAAACCATTCCTTTTCGGCAGCCAAATACATCAGAAGTCTCGGCAAATGAATCTATTTGTGCTAATCCGCAAGTTCTTAGACAATTTATCTGCTAACCTCCAATCGGAAGAAAAGCGATGTTAATAGATACGAAATAAGTTGTAAGCACTCAGTAATTTATGGACGCCCTACTGGTAGGCCATAAATCTCGATTACGAATAGATCTGTACAAACAAAGGTGGGGAAAGATCGGCAGCACGTGAATTAATTACCCAACGCTTGGTTACCCTTGTTATTCATGTAAGTGATGTGCAAAATAACATGATTTTTGGTCTAAATGGGAAGAGGAAATTTCCTTATATTCCATAAACGAATTGTATGAAAATATCCGTCAGCTAAATTGATCGGAACTTATTTTGTGAAACGGGCAGATAGTAGGTAGCAGAATTTATACGAACCTGATTTATTCCCAACCGCTTGAAGGTAAAAATAAACACTGCGTAACTTAATGTCACGCCTCCTGTAATACCCGATTGGTTGAGCAGAGGTGTACCCTACAGGTAGTATACCCACATTTAGCCAGTTTTATACACATGCCATAGAAGGCAGGCGTATCGCCATCATCCAGGCACAAATCCAGACTCCTGGCTGCTACTGTGAAATTCCTGGAGACAACTACCTCGTTGAAGGTCTCCAGTTAGTTGTTGGAAGAGATTCTTCGTCTTTGAGTCCGTAGTAGGCATACTGTTTAATTAGTAATACGTAATTATTAAATTAATTGTTAAATGCACGAAGGTCATTGTTTATCTTTCGCTTCCTGAATGATCATACAGGATACGTGTGTAATAGATAATTAATAACTTTGTTTTTTCTGATAAACGTAAATACTGACCCATAAATAATAATCAGAATCGTTTGTACGGGGTTAATTTTGATTACTTATCGAATTTGAGCCTTAAATTCAATTAGCATAGGTACTACTATTATGATTTTAGCAACCGAAGCGGAACAGTTCAATTTCCCGATTTCAAAACCAGACAATTTTCCAGATTTAATAAATTTAAATCCGACCGATCTCAACAAGAGATCAAATATTTTAGACAATGCCTACGTAGGCTCGTTAAAAAGCGAAAAGAATTGAAATCGAAGCACTATTGAATAAAACGATCCGAGTCATTTTTACGTACTTACAAACAAAGGCATGAATGGCATGGCATTGGACTAAAATGAATTTCATTATTCAATTGCATTTTCCCTTTTTCCAATATTAATTTTCTATTATTAAATTGGCACTATGTAGTAAAAAAAATCTCATGCAGAGTACCATTAAAAAAATACCTAAAGGTGCTAGCCTGCAAGCTTTTTCTCCGACTTTTACAATCTACAAACTTGGAACAATGTCGCAACGAACAACCCCGCGACAGCCGCACTCTTATCGATTACCCGCCAGTTATAAATGACGCGAAATTACGCAGTTTTCCCCAAAACTCTGTTGTTATTATGTGAAAATCTGCGAAGGAAGCTTCGCTCGCCTGATTTATCCTCACACTTTATCGTTTGTAACCCGCTTTAGTTAGAGTTTCAGATCATATTTTACATTATTATTGTAATCCACGTTCAGACTTCAGCGTACAATGTTTTTGCAGGTCCCTTTATGCGAATATTTTGTGGTGTCGACAAATTGTTTGCCGCAAATGTGGACTGGCGTTTTAGGCTTACTCGATTTGCGGTTGCGAATTTCAGATAGCTGAACTAGTGAAATCTAAATAGTAATTATAAGTTTTTGAGTCATTTTTGGTCTAGGGACTTTCTAGGTATTACTATTTTAAGTTGAAGAGAAATCATACATTTTAAAATGATAATGTTATTTAATAAATTCATGGCACATATTAATTAGGTATGGTTTTGCGTAATTTCTTGAGGACAAGGAGCAGTTTTCTCGTTTGAGTTAATTAGGAAATACGGAGAAGTGTACTATAATCAACAACAACACTTTGCTAGAAACGGGAAAAGTCAAAGTTCACGACTTTCCATTGTAGCGTAACTTTAGAAAAGCCCGCCTTCAGCAATGGGGCTTATTATGAAAAGTTATTTATAGTTTTTCCCTCATATTCCGAATACTTGTTTAATTTAAAAGCTAGCCAAATACGATCATGTAGTCTGAAACTGTCTAGACATGGGTTTGTTGAACAAAATCAGAGCGAAATTATTACAATTCACAAACAATTAAAGCCTATCTCGGGTTACAAACATTTTCATCTGGCTACGAAAATAGTTGAACAAAACCATTGTGCTTCTATATTAAAATCATGGAACACGAGTATTTTAGTATTCGGTCATTATATTGTAGTTCACGAATAGCTGGTTGAACATTTTAATAAAAATCGCTCAACATTAAAATTAAACCTCTAATAGTTTTGCATGTACCTCTTAAATTATGCTGAAAACAAAAAAGTAACTACAGGCTAATGATTCTCGACCCGAATCAATAATAAAATGGGTAGATATTTTATTTTCTTAATATCGGGAATCGGTAAATGTGTACACCACCCACGTGTACACCACCCGTATTAAAACGCGGCCCGTCTAATACTAGCCCTATAGCCGCACTTTCACACACACAAACAAACGCAGGCGTTTATTCGATAAACGGCTGATTTTCCTCGTTTGAGAAGGCTTCATTCTGAAATTGTGTCAAATTTAAACAAATAAAAAGCAGCGTTTATTATTATTGACCAGGTACCGTAATTTATATTGATTATTGACGTCTTTTATTTTATGACGTCTTTTTTGTCTTAGATGGCGCTGTGTGTAATGTCCAGCGATATTTATTTTATTTATTTATTTATTTTATTTTATGACAACCTCCTGAATTTTGACGACGATGCAAAACTACATCTTGTATAAGCCGCAAAAGTAAACTAAACAATTTGCTAAGTTGGAAAGCTTTTTCGACGGTACTTTAACGACGCTACTTTCGATATATTGTAAGCATCTAATGTCCCACTGCTGGGCAAAGGCTTTCCCTATAGCCTTCCATTCGTCTCTCCGTGCGATTTTCTATGGTCAATCTCTCATAAACTTCGGCAGGTCTTCATGCCAACGTTTTCTATGCCTCCCTCGGCGATGACGCCCGTCTTCTGGCAGCCACTGCGTGACGACTGGCCTATCGGTAGTTTATTTTAGTCAATTTATAAACAAATATGCCATTAATCCAAAAACGACCAGGACCATTTCAATCTTCAAACAAAGGCCAAACTAGACTAGGTATATGTACATAAACCAAACCAAAACTATACCACAATCTATACATATTCTAAAATGGTAACAGACCGATGTCTGTACATTGAACATATTGAAAAAAAAAATATGGGGAGGGGGGGGGTCTTTATTAGAGCAACAGAAGCCAAAACACCAGTAGTGTATGTTTGTACGCGCATCACGCAAAAACTAATGGATGGATTTGAACGCAATTTTCACCGCTCTACTGCTAGATGCCTAACTTAAAATATAGGCTACATTTTACCACAGGAAATGATCTTTTTTTTATTCTAAGTACCACGCGTACGAAGTCGCGGGCAAAAGCTAGTTATAAATCAAATCCAAATAGACATCCCCTAATGCGGTAACCGAAACCCTAATAGCCTCTAACACGAACCATAGGCATGATAAATGATATTTAAACGCATATTCTCGCGAGAGATCACCCTGTCACCGGCAAATACCGACGTAATCCTTCACCCCGCTTATAACGTACACGGTTATCAACTGAGCTCTTTAATCTTTTTGTTCTATATTCAGCTAACTGGATAAACTATCGTACGTATATAATATAGGTTAAGTTTCGTAAAGCACATAAACGCATTTTTCTCTTCCTTTTCTCACACACTATAAACGTAGACTACATTTTTTTTGCAGGTCTGCTGAAGAATTTTTTTTAAGAAATAAGCAGTACCTTTGTGTTCAAATATTACATGTTGTTTTACTGTGTTGTCTACTATGTCTACTACATAGTAAACTAAATAAATATATTCGGGTTTTGGTGGATAATGTTTCTCATAATTTGCATAGCCTTTTCCCAAGTATATTCGGGTCGGATTCCATTCTAACTGGATGCAGCTGAATACCAGTATTTTACGTGGAGCGACTGCCTATCTGACCTCCACAACCCAGTAGGCACCTAATGGGTATCAGGATACCCCTTGGGAAAACTGGTTGTCAGTCTTTCGGGGTTCTGCTAACCAGTAACGACTACACAGGATGATACTGTGACGTTGAAAGTTGTGGCCACCGCTATACACTTTCCGATGGTCCACTGACCACACCAAAGGCACAGCCAAATGTTATTGTTATTAATTACATTATTATTCTATTTATTTATTGATGATAAGACGATAATTACCCTTTCATGCCAAAACTACGCAAGCTTACGTAACGTAAAACATTCTCTGTACCCACATTTTTATTCAACGCGGTTTTGTTTAACGACAATAATATTTTGTGTTCTGTTTGTGATGCTGCTCACATACCAGGAAACAAATAAGGGTGACGGATACCGCTTGTCTATGTGGGTTACAACAGATATTAACTATGCGGCTGTAGAGCTGTTAGACCATCTTTACGGGGTTTCTTAGACATTCTGGCAAGAGGATATCTATCAGCGCTTCGTTTGTCACGTGTAGAATGTATTGCATAGATTGTTTTTGAGGCCCTTGGGTGGCATAAAAACTCTGACACCAGGTTAGGCACTAAACACACGATAAAGAAGAAGAAGGCCCAAGAGCTCGTGGCTAAATAATAACTTTCGCTCGGGTCGATCTTTAGGTTAAGCCGTGCTCGCCCAGGTTGGTCTGTGGATGGCTGACCACCCATTACATACCGAGTGTCCCCGTAATTAGGAAAGCACGTTATGCCGTTGGTCCTGGATGTTATTTGTAGATCTTTGACAGTCGTTATAGGTAGTCAGTGGCCTGAAAGTCTGACAACCAGTCCTACTAAGAGGTATCGTATTACACATTACTAACTGGGTTGTGAAGGTGATAGGCAGCCATTCCATGTAAAATTCTGGTATTCAACTGCATCCGGCTAGAGTGTAAGCCGACCCCAACATAGTTGGGAAAAGGCTAGGCAGCTAATGATGATTATTTTTGTGGCCCAGTAAGTAACGGTCTTGACTTACAAGTGGTAGGTCGTGGATTTGAACTCATGCAACCTGCAATTTGTGCAATCTATTTCAACAAAAATTTTGAAAAAATAGACATATGAAATCCATCAACCTGCACTGTGGACCCGCTTGGTGGATTATGGGCTACGCTACAAGTTACTCCATCCCTCAGAAAGGAAGCATAGGAGCAGACTGATTGTGTGATATGTATGCTTTGATCTACCTCCATAAAAAAAAAATGGACGTATACCTACATATTTTTTTTCATTTCATCCAGTTTCACATACATTTATGAGTCCAATGAAAAAAAAACAGTTTTTTTTAACTTATGTTCATATCTGGTTTTCTGTTAGCAAAAAGAAGTTAATTTACTTCCCAAACTGAAACTGGATTATAAACAGGAACCGTCTGTCCAAACGTAGCGTGCTCGTGAATCAATCAAACTTGATCGAAACGTGACGCTTACAAACAACTGAATTGGATTATAAGTGAGCTTGAACGGATTTTCATTTAGAGTAACGAATTTGTCCCGGTTTTGTTAAAACTGCATCCACTAGGTGCAGCGTATGTACTTTAGACTCCGCTAATACTCACTGAGTTTTTTTTACATAACGATTGGTTACATAACATAACATCAATCCCGTTATCTTCGAAAGGTTAGGCAGAAGTTTACCTAATAGTACTCCCAAATTTTACCCAGATATGTTTAAGTCCCATGTTTAAGGTCACGGATTGTTTTTAGTTCTTGGCTATACCTACAGATACTCTAATATTTTATGTTACGAAATGCCCAAAACTTAAATTTCAGTTCGCTAGCATGACAGTCTTTCAAAAATTTTGTTGGTCCGAAACTTCACCACTTTGACGATATCGGCAATAAACTGACTACGTTAGTTAATTTTATCATTTCATAAAACGATAGCTCTTAAACGATATCCATTACGTGGTGAAATCCTATAAAGACCTGAACACGGATATTAATAACTGCCTACAAAGAAAAATATGTTTACCTCCGCTCGCCCCCAGAAAACACCTATTTATAGAATAACTTTAAGTAGGTAGACAATAATGAACCTTTAAGCAGATATTGTCCCAAAATAGTTAAACGTGCCAAAATAGTCGCCTACAGATTTCAACTTATTACAATCTCGACTCTGTTTCGCGACATTTCAGACAAGTTCCTTGAATTTATTTTTATCAATGGATGATTATTTCCTTTCAATAATATAACTAAAACCAGAGGGCCATCGCTTTCAACGTTTCGTAAGTATTCTTCATCGAATTTCAACAGGATGGGTTTAACTTTCCGATAGCTTATGTCACTGCCTTACATGTTTGCTTTTTCTCGCTGATAGCATGGCACGTCGTCGTCTAAGCCTAAGAAATCATATTTAAGTGTATTATCTATCTGCGTAAAAGGATAAAGCTGTCAGTTTTACTTCTATTCAGTTGGATGTGAAGGATCTGTCTTTAGAGGTGTCATTCACCCGTTCAGTTATCGTTTCAAACTTCTATAATTAATTTACCACTGAAATAGGCACTTACATAAAAATAATAATTTACTAAAGTTATCAATACCCAAACATCTGTCACATAATTACAGAAAATGTTTTATCGTTACGCCCACAGTGTTTCAATAGGAATACTTACATAGAATTTGAACAAAATTCCTTCAGAAGTTAATAATTGTTGAGACACAGTTCCATTGCCGCTCACGGCTACGCTACGCATGCTACTTAACTTCGGCTGGTATGAAAATTGGAGATGCGTGGTTGGAAATTTAAAAAACCCTTCGTCTCCCGGAATACGTTCGGCGATATCGCGGTAGACCCAGGCGTAGATGATGGGAAGAGCACACCTGCTGGCAGGAGTGGTCGATACTAGTCCAAAGTAGAGAGAACTGGACACAAGAAAGGGAGGTCTTTGTCCTGCAGCTGGACGAAATAGGCTGAAAATAAAATTAAAATAATCGTCTTACATCGCAGTGAACCTTTACACCAAAATTAAACTTCGTCTTTAATGTATTTCTAACGCAGACACGTGTTAGCAACTTCAAATAGAGTAGGCGTTACAGAGAAAAACAATCATTTCCATTTTACCTCTCACACAAGTCTAACACGTAATTTTCCTCAAGTTAAGTAGAAGTTTTAGGCATCCTCGTGCTTATTGTGACCTTTGAAAATTTATGGTATTGTAAAGCTAAAGAAAAGGTCAACAAATAACATAATTTGGAATCTACCGCCGAAGTCAGACCATCTTATTTGGGTCATTAACTCTTGCATTACATTTGTAAGTAATGAGTAATGAATGACTCTGTGCGCACTATTTTGTTTATCCAAAAACAATTCTGCCCGGTAATTAATATGTATACATACCCTACTTTAACATGACTAAAAGTGCTTGTTTTGAAATTGGGTTTCTTTGGCTTCGGTGTTTGACGACCCGAATGGCGCAGCGGTAGTGAGGCTGCCTTACGTTCATAGGGTTCCGGGTTCGAATCCCGGTAGGAGCAAGTGTTTGTGTGATTAAGCATGGACATTTGTTACCAAGTCATGGATGTTTATATTTATAATAAGTATGTATTTACAAACAAAAAGTATCTATGTAGTATATCAACTATCTAGTGTCCACGACACAAGCCTCGTTGCTTAATTTGGCACTAGATGGCGCTGTGTGTAATGTCTAGCGTTATTTATTTATTTATTTATTGTAGAAAGCAACTTAAGTAATGTTCAAGTAGACATAGGCAAGTTCTCAACTCAAAACTCTCTATTCAGAAATCTGTTATTTTGTTTATTAGTACATTGGTGGACTACTTTACGAAATCAATATTATTTCAATTACTGTTTTCAATTGTTTCGTTATTACTACTCGTTTTTAAATAGTTATTATTCCACCAATTAGCCTGAGTGGAAATCGAATTATTTCATTGCAACGAGGTCAACTTAACATTCAGTAAAAAACACTTGATGTTTCATACATGGCCACAGGAAACATTGATTGACAGTGATCTTTCTAACTAGTTGAAAGACAAGTATTACAAATTCATATATAAAACTCCAACCATACTTCCATACTAACATTGTAAAGGAGACAGGGTGTATGTGTGTGCCTGGTACCCACGTTTCCATGACTAAGGCGATTCGCACACGACACCGCTCGTCCGCGCGGTCGGGGGCAGGCGGCGGATTCATACAAGCCAATACGACGTGAGATCCGCTACAACTTGAATGAACGGTGTCGAGTGAGAAGCGCCTAGTTTTGACCCTCAGACAAATAACACCCGATATTACGTATAAGTATCATTGCATTACAGCAGCAGGATTGAGTGTGATATAGAAGCTTCTCTTGGAAAGTCCGGATTCCACGCAATCGGGATCGCTCGTATGGCGTAGTTTGCTACAAAATATCATATCAGTGTCTTACTAGAATCAAATTATGCTTCTAGATTCTAAAAAAATTATGTTCTATTCTGTAACATGCATTTTTGAGCCAATATTTGAATTAAATAACATTTATAAAATTCTTTTCTGTGAAATTCTCAGAAAGCTCTTATATGTACATATGTTGTTTCTAGACCGTCCAAGTACATGTTTCCTTGAATAAGAATTAAGTATATAGTACAGTTCCGTATTCTGATCTCGAAAATAAAGTTTTTTTTTTGTAAAATAGTTTTACCGTCAAAGTTAGTAGAAATTTTCAGTTCTATCCACCATTTGTTAGAAACTGAACTGGGAGAAATAAAATAATGCAAATCTGACCGTGAATAGAAACTTGTTCCGCGATACCTATGTAGATAAAAGTCTTCTTAGAAGAGTCAGTCCATACAAGTTCTCCTTTTAAGAAGAATAACTTTTATGAAATGCAAGTTCTTTTAAAGAATATTTACATGTGAAACTTATCGCCAAACAATTTTAAAGTTAACTTTTCCCATCCTGTCAAAACGTGGTAGCCCACACCTTGTCAAACCTACACGTAATAAAATAAACGAAGTTAAATGTGTGCCGGACACATAACATTGCCCATAAGGAAGTTATAGGAAGACGTTCGTTCCACAGGCGTATAGGCGTATAGAATTAAGCGACCCGAACGTAAGTACCAACCCTAAAGTCTCCTTGTGACGAAGCGTCCCAGCATCTTCCTAACACCTTAACTATGAAGTAACAAGGTCGAGATTAGATCTAATTTTCGCAAAAGTATTTGATATATATTTATTGAAGTAGCGAAACATTATTTACTCTGAAAATCATGTTGTTGTGAGCACTGTCAAATCATTTTCTTGAGTAATAAATAAAGCTAATGTAGATTGCTTTCTTGTAAATATTTTGTCGCGGAGTACTTGACCTGAACTGTTTTTATTTTATTTCGGGCGATAACGTAGGCCTGTGACCAATCGGTTGATAATGGCAGTGGATCGTTCGGTGGATAGATCACCTCGTAACGGTGTTTTTTTGTGGAATCCCAAAAAAATATACACCTTTGAACATTGTTCAGAAGATTAAGTATTATTTAGACCCAGTGGAAATTCCCACGACTTGTGAATTTCGAATGGTAGGAAACCGGCACGTCTTAGACCCGAACAATCCATGGAACTTCCACCAACTCGCACTGGGTCCTCGTAGTGGATCATAGCGTACCCCTTTCAAAGAGAGGCGACCTGTGTCCCACTAGTGCAGACATTCTAGCCAGATTATGCTCCGGCATTATCATACCCAATTGTTCTATGTAACATAAGAGACCAACTATAGTAACATAATCCTTCTAGGACCTACCAAAAGCATGAATAGAACAATTGCCTACTGACAAAGTGAACAAACATTTAAGACACGTCATTACATAATACTCCAGGCGTCTCATATACAATTTTCCTTCAACTGTTTACGTTAGCAACCAACAATGTACTAAGCCACACTATTATTGTCCTTGCTAAGTACTTAGGTATGTTACTAATGCGTCCTCACACTTAAGCCAGTTTAGACCAGTATAAATGGCACAAGTTGACGGTAGGTGTGACGAGATAGACAAACATTATGTGGGTGGTATTGTGTGGGACTTGAATGTTGTTGAAACTATTTTTGGGGGCGCATAAGGAAAATTGCATGTTTTGACAAAGCCCTAATTAACTACTGTTTTATTTTCTGTTAGCTTACGTGACAGAGGAGCTCGTGGCTTAACAATAACAGCAGCTCGGGTCGATCTTTAGGTTAAGCCGCGCTTGCCTACGTTGGTCCGCCGATGGGTGACCATCCACTACATACCGAGTTTCCTCCGTGCCTCGGAGGGCACGTTAGGCCGTTGAACCTGGCTATTAGTTGTCGATCTTTGACAGTCGTTACAGGTAGTCAGTGGCCTAAAAGTCTGTCAACCAGTCTTACCACGGGCTTTAATATTTCCCAGTACTAACTGGGTTGTGGGGGTCAGATAGGCAGTCGCCACGTGTAAAAGACTGGAAGCCGACCCCTACATAGTTGGAAAAAGGCTAGACAGATCGATGCCATTATTTGTTGCTGAGTAAAACTTACGTACGTATACAATTCCTTGTTTAATGTTCGGAGTTTTTCATAAACTCCGATTAATTTTACGAAATGTCTGTCAAAGCTAGATTTTTTTGTGTTTAAACGTCTCTAAGAGGTAACAAAAACTGACACACAGGTTTTTTAATCTAAAACAAAATCCCCACAAAAAAAGGATAATTAAAATTGAGTCTTGTGTATTTTGTCGTCTTGACTTGGCACAAACATAAAAGCACCATCAACAACACTATCTTCTTCTTGTTCATGTCGCAAAACTTCGCCGGTTTTACCGCGTCGTTGGTGGCAGCGCAGAGGTCAGATAATAACACTATTATTTCTGTCCAAATTCCTACCAAAACCAACCCTTAAAATCCTCCCGTACAGTCACGAGCACCAATATGTAAACACTTGGCAACTTTTAAAAGTGATTTTCTCTTACTGTTCTAATTAAAATTTCATGTTGTTACGAACATAGCATTTTGGAACTCATATTTTTATGAAATAGATGCTATCACCAAGTTACAGTCGTTATTTCTCGCAAAAATTGCTTGTAAATTTGGGAGAGTGTATACATATTGGTGCTCATGACTGTACACCCCAAAGAGTAACACCTTAATACCTAGTTACGTGTTACGATAGGGGTAATAACAAGGGTGTCCGTAATACCCTTAATAACAAAGGGCAAAAGGCGATCAGGACGGGTGATGAAAATTAACACCCTGTAGCTGTACGACTCGATTTGTACGTGTAAACAAACATGATAACCTCGCATTTACTGAATGCTCGATGAAGTCGGTGTTGTAAGTAAACAAAGCTGTAATAATGCTACAATTACTTTTAATTGCAATAGTCTATTCTGTAATGTTCACTTATTTACAGGTAGTTATTGTTAACATCAGATTTCAATTCAGATACCGAACCCAACATTTGAAACTGGACTCACTCGTTACTCAAATAAATCATCGCCGATTAACAAAATCATTATCATCAACATCTGACGCTTTACAGCCGAGGGCAGGCCTTAGCCTGCTCGAGAACATCTTTCCACTGTGACCTATTTCTGGCTTTTTCTCTCCAATTTCTCACTCCAACCGTTCTTGAATCTTGTTCTACGCCATTCAACCATCCGAGCTTGGGCCAACATCGACTTCTCCGAACCTCTGGTTTTCTATCAAGTTCGAAACTGTACTATTTACAACACAATAGACCCAATTTTTGTACTAAACTTGAAAATAGTACAAGAATGTGATAATGGCCACAAATCACAACGATTCCGCTTTTAGTTCAAGGGATCTTAAGGTCTATTCACAAATAAATTGGAAATACGGATCGGGAAGCCTTCCCTGTCCCAGTTTAAACGGCTCAAGGAAATATTAAGGTTTTCCTGTAGCAAGAATTGTTTATTTGTGTTAATATATTATGTAAAGGAGAGCAGTTCATAAAAAGAAATTACTTAGTGGATAATGGCTTTGCTTATTGCCTTATCTTGCTTACTTGTCATCGGTTTGTGCTTAGCGTGTTCCAAACATTAGCCGTTGTAATTGAATATAACATAACATCACGCCTGCAATCCCCGAAAGGTTAGGCAGAGGTGTAGCTAATAGTATGTCCACATTTCGCTAGTTATGTTTAAGTCCCATGTAATAGGGGGCGAGCCTATTGCCATAAACTGGGCACAAATCCTGGGCTGTTACTAAGAAATTCCTGAAGGAAAAACCCACTTTTCCCGACCTGTGAATTGAACCCAGGACCTCATTTTCAGCAGTCGTGCTTGCAATCACCGTGCTTGCAATCAACGAGGCAAAACTGATATCTCGATATTGTCTATTAACTCGATTGTATAAAAATATTGACGAATGTTCCCCTGATTTCAAAAATCAGAAGGTATTTTAGAGGAAAGTTGGAAAAATATTGTTTTTCACTCACAATAAAGTTCTTTGAGAGTTTTTCTTTTTCAAAACATTCATTGTTTTTCCCGAACAAAGTAAGCTTTGTTTCGATGATTTTTTACAGCTAAGTGTATTTAGTTCATGGAAATATCTTTGAATTAAAAGCCTGTAACAAACCCAACGAATATTTCTACCTCCATAAATAGCCACGATCAAACAATATGAGGGTCCAAGTTATTCATAGCTGACTTATGTAAGCTTAGGTAAATGTATTAGTTTCTATGTATAACCGTTCAAAAGGAGGGCGATGTTGGTACGTTAATAATGGTTTAACACTATCACCAAGCCTGTGACGTCACTTTATGTAAATAATAGACTACCTACATTAAAATAGGACTCTACTGCCTCGATGGTCCAGTGGTTGCAATCGCGCCTGCTGAGCATGAGGTCATGACTTCCATTCCCGGGTTGGGCAATTTTTTATTGAATTTTTCAATCAGGATTTGCTCAGTAGCAGCAATGGAGTCTGGATTTGTGCCCAGTTGATGGCAATAGGCTCGCCCCCTATTACATGGGACTTAAATATAACTGGCGAAATGTGGGTGTACTATTAGGTATACCTCTGCCTAACCCTTCGGGAAGTTATCCCCGTTACGCCTGTTAAGGCGTGATGCTATTGTATGTCATTAAAATTCTCTCTATAGAAGTGGCGATACGGAAAAAGACTTATAATAATTATTTTTTATATGTCAGAAAAATGAATAAAAAATAATAATGATCCATTTATTTTCAGGTTACAAACACCCAAGGATAAATACCTTATCCTAAATATACATACTATAACATTAGTGTTAGTATAAGAAACTTAAAACAATGTTAGCAGCACTTCACTAATGAAGTCCTACTAACATTGTTTTAAGTTAGCACGATGTTATAACGCAACTTAGGCAGTTTGCCCCACTACCAGCTTCCTACGAAATAAGTTTGCATTGCCGAGCATTTATCTTACTTTATAAATGCTAAAGTTTGTAAGGATGGATGGAAGGATGTTTATTACTTTTTCACGCAAAAATTACTGAACGGATTTGGATATAATTTGGCACACAGATAGTTTATACATATTATGTTTGTTACTTTTATCCCGGTAGCACAATCCCGTAAGACGTAGACTGAACTCTACACGGGCAATGCCGCGGGCATAAGCTCTTAGGATATAACGTCAAGATATGGGAGCATAAAATATAATTTAAAGCTGCTAAGTGGTATAAATAAACAGTTATTAGAATACTACTCAGCACCATGAAAGAACAAGAGCAATTATTGTGTAATATGAGTTGAAAAGCCTATTGTCGCGTGTAACGGCAATGGTTATGATAATTACTTTTATTTAAATAATTCAATATTATATACATACATACATAAACTGACTACCTGTAACGACTGTCAAAGATCTAAAAATCACGGCAGGAAGCGACGTGCTTTCCGATGCACGGAGGAAACTCGCTGTGTAATGGTTGGTCACCCATCCAAGGACCAATCTTGGCAAGCGCGGCTTAACCAGAAGATTGAAACTGACCAATCAGATTAATCGATCGTGCGGCTGGTATTAGTATGGCATAAAACAAATTAAAGCAATTAGATCTTAATCTAACGATACCTAATTGCTACTGCAAACTAAACGTATTTAATCAATTTGACTTATGTACATACAGCACATTGACCCCTTACTCGTGTACCCATAGATACATATATCTATTGAACTAGACTATCGAAAATTCGCATTTCAATTTCAACTGAACCCACATAATCATATAGTGATCCCTCAAGGCTTACATATATTTACTTGACTTGAGTATTCATATCACATGTGATATCTTAAAATTAAATAGGCACAAGTTGATTTGAGTACTCATTAGTATGCAACAGCACTTATACAGAACAGAACTTATTTATGAACTAAAAAAAGAGTAAATATATCAACAGAGACCACAATGAAACGTCTGAAAACTATGACTGGTAAACTAGCGGTCAACTATCATGACTGTTAGCAGTTGGGATTTCTACGAGCGGCATTACTTAAATAGCACACCCTGGTCAATCACTATTGCTGTCTGTTTATCATGGCAGTAAAGTTTGCGACAGTCAGGGAGTAGAAGAAGATTGTTTGTTTAAAAAACCAGCAACAGCTTTCGTTGTAGATTTTTGTAACAGAAACGCTACAACTCAATTTTATTTTCAGTACTAGGTGTAGGAGGACAAGTCTCATTAAAACCACGCTGGGATAAAAATGCCATGAAGTAGTAGTAGGTTCCATGATTCATCTCAACACCATAGTACAAAGCTCGGTCTCTGTTTGCTGTCCACTCTGTGACACAACTACTAAGCTAGACCATATTTATTATAAAAAGGTAATAAATTCTGAAACCATGTCGAGCTCACGTCTCCAGAGAGATAGAAGCAGACCGTCTGAAGTTCATCGCTTTTGTGAAATAAAATATTGTTTTTGACGGCACATCTTATTGTGTGGCAAACAACTATAGTAAATAATAAGATGTAGGTACCACACATTTACGAGGGATATTTTTCCTTTAATGTTCTGAGGTCTCAACAAAAATTCTTGGAATTATCGGCTCGTGGCGTAGACTTTACGTAAAAACGAACGATTTTTTTTTAATTAAAAATACTTTTAGTTGTATTTTTTTTTTGTGAAATGGTTTTCATTTCATTTCATCAATGGATTAATGAGTTAATATCACCCATACAAATGAGAAAATAAAGTCTTAAAACTAAGTGAATATTTAGGGGAACAAGTTTTTTTCATTTTCATAATCAGTTCAATCTACTTTACGTTTAGTAAGCTCATCCTTCAAGGATCTGTCCTCAGATATTTGGCCTTCGTCCTTAAGGATACAGCGTCGTCTAGACTTTGGTACTTCATGTGGTAAATCACAAATTGAAGAGACTGTTGCACAGTAGATCTCCCAGGTGAATTGTGCTCGTCACATCTCGCTTGCAGCCTTGTTTTTGGTATTCACTTATGCGGTCAATGCATCCAAAACAACTGGCTTATTGTTCGATCAAGAGGATTGTTCGTTCATTGGTCGTTCCACGAGCGTGATCTTGGAAAATTCGAATTGCAATTATATAATTTGTTCATAAACTTCATGAGGAATATTAAAGCTTGATTTTGTCAAAAGTTTGGAACAAATAAAAAACATAATAAAAATCGCTTCCTCCTGCTTACACAGTGTAAAGTCTATTGAAATGAAAGTACAATACAATCTTTTTAGATAGAAAAAATATCAAGTTGTTTTCAAATAAATAAACACATAAGTATTTTCGTCCCCAAAATCGAATCTCTGTATAAGAGACAAGATGCTCAATATTGTTTTAATTCAACCACAGAAAAAGAAACAGACCAGAACAAATCACGTTATCGGTACACAATCACTTTTCAATGTTAACATTATTATGTTATATTTGTGGGTAGTAGAGGGCGTTCACCCCTATGTATGGGCGTAGAAAATCCCTGTTTCAGGCGCCGATGAGTCGATCTCAGCGGGTGCTTAGACACACTGGACGCGACTGTACACTGCGTTAAGTTCACACCATGTACATGTGAGTGGAAAAGTAATACATGGTTATATCACTTTTCATATTGTGTTATTAGATTGGTCCAGAAAAGCAATGAGGCTTAGGGAGTTTGGTTGGCAAACGTACATATGATGACATTATTTAAACATGGTAGTTCCATAAAAGTTTAAAATCTTTTGTAAAAAGAGAAGGTTATAAGATTTTCATTATAAATCTAAATTTCACAATATTTTCCACGAATTGTCCGTGATTTGGTTTCCATGACCCCAAGCCGTGTGTAAACGTACAGATTGACCTTGAGCCGGCCTAATATAGTACGAAGTTTTAATAGAGCTAGAGGTCAGCTTATGTTGGTTTACGTGCAGTACATTCAAAAGTCATTTAATGAACCAACTTTTGAATAATCACTAGCTACAACAGTGTAAAATAAACTTCTACTTTTAATTAAAATTAAAGTTGACCAGTTAATTTACACTCAGATGCAATGAAAAGCCAACATTAACCTAGATAGTAATTTCCTCTCAAATGGCTAAACACACAGTGGCTAAAAGGCTAAATCAATAACTAGCACTTTAAGTGAAGCTGAAGTTACTGATTATTTTATCCGTGCTAAGGGAATTCAAGCCTTATTTTTAAAGCGGTAATGCGCTGCGGTTTAATTATCTCGTTAGCATGAATTTTAATACTGGTAATGGGTTACCGAAATATTATTTAGTCGAGTAGCGTTTCGTGCTCACATTAGCGCATGTGTTTGATGAAAACGGTTTTTTTTTTGTTAAAAAGATATTTCGGTATTATTATAAGCGTACGATGTCCCACTGCTGAGCAAGGCTTACTTACCTCTTTCAAATTTAAATAGCCATATGGGACAAAGGCGTGAGTTTATGTATGTAATAAGTAATTGTAATTCTGTGATTTATTAAACTACTAAGTACCTAACTGTTGGCCGCGACCTTCGTCCGCGTGACATTATTATATATTATATACTGCTTCCCTATTAGAATCGGATTTTGTTAACAATTTCAAGGGTTTTAATTTTTGCATGGGCCCTAGTTCTTTTTCTAAAATAAAAGTAGCCTAAGTACCTACCTACTCTTTATAATATCAGCTATCTGCCTGTAAAATCCTGCCAAAATCGGATTAGCCGAACAACAGACTGACAGACAGAGACAAACAAATTAAAAAAGGTTTTTTTTTTTAATTTAAATTTGTTATAAGTACCATATAATTGTGCTTTCATATGTATTTGGTATAAAACTATTATTTTGAATTTACAAACAGACGCTTTTATTTTATTTGCTTGTATAGATTTACCTTTATTGTACAACAATGTTTACATACTCTTGCTTTCTGAATAAATAAATAGTTCCATCCATTGCACTTACTCACAAAATACAACATCATCCTTCACAACACGACACTCAAGCACAGTCCGTAAAACACTCAAATCAATTCAATGCAAATTCATCCACAAATCTTCGACTACCCACCTAAAAGATTCCATTAATCCTAGTTTACTGGCACTGCTCCAAGCGACAGAATCGAACGGTACAATAGGAAACTACATGCATGGACACGGATACATATATCCTAGATTTATTTTTCTTTAAGGTATAGAATAGTACAGAATATCGGCTTCGAACAACGAGCGAAACAGCACATAGACGCGTACGATAGGGCACACACAAGTTACTAGCATGCATGAGGGCCTAGGTCGGGCAAAGGGTTATTGGCTTTCTGAAATTCCTCAGTAGCAGTCACGGAAACTGGATTTGTGCCCGGTTGATGGCATTAGGCTGGCCACATGAGCCTTAAACAAAACTAGCAAAATGTAGATGTACTATTAGATGCACCTCTGGGGAACGTTATGTTGGTGTAACTCAAAAAAATTACAGTCGCGAGTGTGGTTCTTTTCCAGTTGAATAGAGCCGAACTTCTGTAAGTCTTCTGTGTAGATATTTGTCTATTTACCGTCCAGGGAGTAGTGAAGGAAACGGTAAAAGCTCCCGTATATAAATATATGGGTCCTAGGCTCTCAGGTGCGAGCATTTGCATTTTAGACTAGGAATTGTGAGCTAACGGTAAGTGCTGAATAGGATGCTAGTTGTACGTGAATTTACTGAGAAAGTTTTCGAATTTATTTCGAGGTTCCGACTGAGACGATTTAATTTTAGCAAAGTCGGGCTTTTGCCCAACTTTGCTGAGTAGCAAAATTGTTTACTAAGATTGGCTAAGTAAAACTAGCTTAACTAAAATATTTTATTATATCTACCAACATATTCATCTGTACACAGTCCGAATATGGCAAAATGTAAAATTGTCGTTAAATAATTCTCACTACATTGCAAATATCAGAGAAGAACTTTAGTTTTATACAAATAATAATTTAAGTTCACAAAACTTAGCATACTTAAACAAGTAATTGAAAAAATGCTACGACTTTGCCCTCACAAACAACAGAAACAAAGTAATACACCATTATCTTCTCCCTCGGTGACCACAGTTCCGCAATAATACTTAGATATAAACCACCCTTCAGAGATATTATCCCCATAAAGGTACAAGCTAATATGCTATAAAAATATTATCAATACATAAATCGCTTCCATTGCGCGAGAAATATCATAAAACCCATACTATCTTCCACAATACTAGATGTTTACTTTCAACAGTGAATCCGACAAAGATATTTGTTATTTATATAAGTCGCGATCCGTCTTTCAGATCATAATTGAAATCTAAGCCACACAGTTATATCTGCGTGGATTGTGAAAGTTGGTGAAAAGTTTTCGTTGAAAATCTGAAGCATTTTCTTCGATATATGTTGGGTAGACGTGCTGTGTTGATAGTGGTCCGATGATGTATTAGTTCCGTCCGTGGTTTGTATCTTGGGAGTGGATTGGCTTACGTACATCGTGTATGTGGATGTGTGTGTGTGGGGGTTGTTGTTGTGCAATTTTGATTGTGTTGCTGTTTCGTGTTGGCCGATATCTAACGCAATGTAGAAAGTATCTTGAGCTATTGTGCAGACAGGGTTAGATATCACTATAGTGTTCAAAGGCTGGAAGTAACTGGAAATATCTGTAATCATAAAAAAAAAATCTCTTGACATTATTTAATCCAATCAAAATCTATTCTAAATTCAATTATAATCACGTAGATAGCGGTTTATGTTACCAACCCCTTAACTTCAGGGAAAAGTTGGAGGAGTTAAAACAAACTCCTAATAACAAAGGCACCTCTATAATTTTAAACCCTAATATTACCAGAATCAAGCCCCTTGTCGCAAACGAGTTCAGTTCTAAGTTAGATGACGTTCAATATGCCCCAGAATTATAATTGCAAATGACGTCACCTATTCACAGTAATGTTTGAGTTGATCTGGGCTGCAGAACAGAGTGAACCCTTCACCCACTCATACACATAAACCTAGTATTATCAGTTTATAGGACAAACGTCACGCCTGCGACCTAGTGAGATAGGCAGTGCTGTCGTACACCCACGTTTGGTTGATTGTATGTCTTCTGTGCTTGTCCCTGTTATTTCTCTGGCGTAATTACAACCCCTTGCTTGGATAGAAAACAGAGACTGTCTATTTCGAGATAAACCACTTCCTTAAGTTCATTAATTTATCATCGCTTATGTTTCTTTGTGAGGAAAAACAAAGGTAATTGAATGCCAATCATATCACACCGCAGGTAATTAATGTTTGCGTGCAAGCATCCATGTTCGTGATTAGTAATTTCTATACTTCGACAGCCACATTGCGGATATATGTGTATAATAATGCATTATTACTATATTAGTGTTTACACCTTACGAAACTTCGTCAAAGGCCCTGAAATGGCGGAACAATGGTACTGAAACTACCTGAACTATCAGGCACTGAGTACTGCATGCTTTGAGCAAATACGCAGAGAGTCAGATAGTTCGTACACTATAAATTACATTACGAATGTAACTGTACATACAATGCAGTTGTAGTTTGTTTTACCCCTTCGCAAATCCATACTATTATATTGCAAAAATAACTGTCTCTATCTCATTGTTAACGGCTGAAAGTATTTGAACGAAGTTTGGCACGCGGATAGACCATGACTACGGGTAGAATTTAGGATAGTTACTGTTAATCTCGATAGTACGATACCGTGGAATAATTTACGACCTCCGCAAGGGCGAAGCCGCGGTCAAAAGCTATCTTCAATATTAAAATTAGGTACTAATTAGCCAACCCAACTGAAACTCAAAAACATTTAACTAATTTTGCATCCTAAAATCGGAAAATCTTGTCTATGCTTTTTACTCAATGTCTGAAACTACCTCTTTCAAATTTAAAGCGAGGACTGTTACCCGGTAAGACACGGGAGTAGCTGAATTTTTATCGACTAGCCTTGTTAACTTCCGCAGATTTTAGTATCACAATACATGATTTATGAAAAGAGCTTGTTATTAAAATTCAGCCACGCAACCGCCACTATCCGGCCTTCCGCTCTATGTATTTTACATAAAACGTTTTAAGGGGTAGTGAAAAGTAGGTAAGTGAAATTTTGTGGTTCATGAAAGCGTCCTGTCTTGTATTAAATAACTTGGCCTATCGCAATCCATTACTACTGACCTTTTCCAAGTAGGTGCCGCTTCATATCCCAGTTCTCCGACTTCCGCATCTTTCCTGCAACAAACTATTCTTCAGGTTAAATATAATATTTCCGCATAACGTTGACAATAATGCCCACTTCCGAAGTTCCTTTCTTGTCTCAAGATAAGAATCCCTTGAAAGCGTCTTGACTATACCGGAATGTCCTTCAAAAAGGTAAGTAGTACTCAAAAACACAAGGCATAAGGGATAATGGGATGATCTTGCCAATGTATCTTCTACTGTATACCTTCATATAACAACATAAAGTCGCTTTCTTGTCTATCTATGTGGCCCCATTTTTGGTTTAAACCATCATTTTGAGAATTTATTCCGGAAATTTTGTGGTTATCATTAATTTAGTATTCAACTAACGTGATGAAATTGACTTGATGTTGTGAAAACCTTGCGAAGCAGAGGGGGTTACTAGTTTTATCTGAAAAGAATACTGACACACTCAACTAAAATACAAAAGCAGCAATATTGTTAGTGCCTCATTCCTTATTTAACCACTTTCTTCGGGTCACGAGCAGTAATTTTGGCGCTGTTTCTTTGCACTTCCACTCGATTCGTTTGCTGCAACGATTATCGATTTCTCGATGAATGTGTATTGAACTGAACTTGATAACCTTTCGAATAGAAGCGCTGGAGGCGAGTAGTTTTTTTGTGCTTAGAAACTGCAGTATTCAAAGCATTTTTGTATAGAATATATTTTCTCATTTCGTTTTCGTTTTTTGTATTGAATAGGTTAGAAAGTCAGCGTCGGTACTTTTCTTACCTGTAGGTTTATTTTGTTATTTAAATGAACAGATGACTTCATTTATTTCGTTTGTGGTTTGCGGCGCTTTCACACTTCAACCATTCACCTAGTCGTCATTCAATTTGACAATCGAATATTGTTAAGTATGAGTACCTATCTAATAAAATTATAGGATATATTTCACCTATAATTTTACATTGCTGTCAATATCACAATGAGTTTTGTTTACATAAGGTTGATGTTGGTCTGCTCTTGGCAGAGGTAAAATAACTTTAAAAGACTTATTTTATTTCATATTCAATGTTTACAATAATTAAAAAGACTAAAATTAACTAACTACAAACTATAAAAGAGCATCAAAAAACTCCTCCTCAACGCTGTCAGCCGGTAATGTGCCCAAGAGACTGGCGGCGTTGCCACGCTGTATGGCAACACTTAGCCTCTGGCCAAGGTAAAAGCCAGCCCTTGGGTCACGGGAAGCGTCAACTAGGCGTTTGGAAATTTCCTTAAAAAGGCTGTGAGCACTCGGACCCCACGGCCCCAGAGTTTCGACCCCAAACGGCTCGAAAATATAGTTTCCACAAAGGTTACTATATTTACGCTGCTTGAGGTTCTCCGCAGCCGCAGCGGCAGCGCCAGCACAGCACGATGAGCTTGGAAGATGTGATGGCGCAAGAGTATCGACACAAGTTGCGTCCCACACTAAAGGCCTACCCATCTTCCAAGGAAACAAAGACATGCCGTCCGGTCTTTTGCCATCGTCGCGTGCCAAGCCATTGGGCTCTAAGATAGCTGGAACGCCGACGGTAACAAGAGCTCGTCGGATGATGTCGTTTATGTTCGCGTGCCGCGCAAAACGGCCCGCACTTCGGCTGCATGACAGGCCGTGGTGTCCAAGGCTGTTGACAGCTTCACCACAGTGACAGCGATGAGGAGAGCAGCAGGCGGCTCCAAGACGTAACGAAGCAGCGAGGCGGAAGGTCGTGTCGTCGAACAAAGTGCCTATGCTCGACGACGGCAGTGCGTGAAGCCAAAGACCCGACTCCCACTCACCCACAGCCAGCAGTCGCGCACGCTCAGCAGTAGTAGCAGACGTGTTGAGTAAATTGAGCTGAACTACTCTGCAGAGCGGCTCGTCCCACCGTCTCTGGGAAAATGGATTGTCGGGTTCTTCAGTATTCGGGCAAGCGAGTTTCCAAGCATCGATAGCCTCGGAGAAGCACGGCACATCAAAATCAATCAGTGTGGAAGCCAGGATATTCCTGATTAATTTCTCAGTACCGTGGACCGAGGATATGAAAGCCGGTAAACTAATACTAGAAATTTTGCGGAAAAAAAACTTTAAAAGGATTGTAGCTACATTTCTTTCCCACTCTCAAATAAGTTAAAAACATTACTTGATATAAGAGATGTGTTACGTCTACAGTTTTTCCCTTGGTTTTTGTTCGGATATTATAACTCGCACACAAACTTTTTCTCATATTCCCTCGATTTTCCTTAATTCGATAACTTCCCGGAGTATTTGCATGCGTCGGATATAACGTCTAAATTAATTTCCAGCAGTGTGTGGCATAATAATGTCGTTAATAGATTCGCACATTATCATAGAATCGTGGCTTTTCAGGGTGGAACATATTTAAGTGGAGGATGCACGTTTATCTTGTCTGTCAGCCTTGAAATTCAGGTCTTTAAAGTGATTTATCAACTTAATCATTTTGGTTGAATGGTTTTCAAACAAAGTAGAGGGTTCAAATATTTTCTCTTTCTTCAAGTCAATGATTCTCATCATCTGTCAGCAGCAGCAGCAGCATCAGCCTACAACAGACCTCTGCTGCTCACAAGCCTCTCCAATGAAACGCAGTTGCCGTGCCTCCTGTTTTTCTCTTTGCAGGTAAATCTCGGGTGTTTACCTTAATGGGTAGGAAAACCGAGTAAAAACCGGGCCTTGTTTACACCAAATCCATTTATTCCCACGCTCATTTTACAAACGACGTACACGTACACACCAGTTGCTCCATTTAGTAAAATCTCACTAAGCAGGCAAACAGTTTTTCACAAACAATAATTTACAAGCCCACGCAACAGAATTTCCCTTTACGCATTTGTAGTTATGTATATAAATCAGTACAACGCACACAAGACGTATGCAAGTAGGTAGAAACAAAATAGGTACACTGACGTCACTGGACAAACGGACTCATCTTTTACTGCCTCATAATAGCATTGGTATGGTAAACAATAATTCATTAACACTGCTAGCTCTCGACCTAAAAACCGGAATTAGGTCGGTGGACATCCCTAAGTGCAGGCCCCGAAATTAGCGTGATTTATAGGGCCGGGGCATAGGCCGTGACGCGGGTGCTTACATGTAAAAATTGTGGTGTAATGTTATGGGTTTAATGGCCTGGTTTTGGGACACTGTTACTGATGTTACGTCTCGTCTAAAACTGGGGATGAGTTAAGTAATGAGTTAGAGAAATATTTTGTTTAAATCCCTAAGGATTAAGCTCACAAACATATCATATTACTTACGTCATGACATGGGTTTGAATTTGTGAAAGTCACAATAATTACAACTATGTTACAAAAACATCTCATTAGGTGCTTAACTCTTTTGTTTATTGTATAAAAAGCCCATCAATATCTTCAAAAGCCATGACAGTAAAGTATCGAAGTTAAGAAGCTAGCAAACCTTCGACTCTTCTCTTCATTGGAAAACTGACAAAAGTTTTCTGGTGTTGCATAAAGGTTTTTCTTCCATATTGCATAACTTCCATGACTGTTCAAAAGTTCCATGGCAATGTTGGAAGTTACCTGACTTGCAAGCGATTCCACTATAACCTTCGCCTTTTTGAAATATGTAAACAATTCATTAATAAGGAAAACTAACACCTACATGAAACTATTTAGGGTACAGAACCGTGTAATACGTTTAACATTAAGTGTAAAAGATTAACGCCAACACCAAACACCCAGTTTAAATAGAAATGCGGCGAAATAAAGAACTAAATTCGAAAATGTACTGAATCTGACAGATGATTGACAGTTATGTTCGCAACTAGCGCCGCCGAAGTAATGGTCATGTTATAAACGTTAACCTACTCTTAATAATAAAGTAAGGCCTTATTAAAGTGGAGCTTACGACTTAGTAATGCCTGTTTATAGCCTGTTCACCCACTTTAGCTACTTAAGAACTGCTTCCGAGTAGGTAATTACAAAATTAACAAGGTATTTAAAATTAGTTCAGTTGTCCGCTGTTTTTTAGAGAATTGAGAGCGCTGCGGAATACAGCGACCATTGTAGCAACAACAGTTTTACGAAATTCAAAACATTTTTTTTTACATTTATTGCGTTTTCTTAATTTGAAGTCTTTAATTATCCATGGCAACGTTGAGAGAAAATCATTATAACTAATCGCCTTAACCGCAGAGTTAAGTTACTAATCCAAGTAACTTCCTGAAGTTAAAAGTGATTGTCACACTATTTGTGCACTGGTTTTTACAACGATACACGGTTTTATTGAATGAGAAACACCATCATTTCGCTTAAAACAACAAAGCTTCAGCAAGCTATAAAAAGGTAATATATCTAAACGAAATTCCATTCGCCTCGTACTGCAGTAAGCCTTGCCACGCCTCATTCTTACAACGGTATCTTCTCAATCACCGTAACAATCCAATCATTTACAATCTCCTTAAACCTTCCCCCATAAACTGAAGCTCAACCCCGCTTGTTTCGCGGCCATAAAATTTATCAAGACGATACTAATATTGTATATGCGATTGTAACTCTGTCTGTCTGTTCATCTGTCTGCTTGTCTGTAATTATTGTTCTGCCTCACTTCTCGACGGCTGAATTTATTTCGATGCAATTAGGCATACGGGTAGACAAACCCAGGTGCATGTAAAGTATCTTCCACGTACCGTGATTAAATGTACTCTTTGTTCTAACATAGGTTTGTTTTATTCCGGATGTAAGTTCCCGTCGTAGGATAATTTGCAACCTCCATGTAGGCAAAGCCACAGTCAGAAGCTAGTATTCAACAACACCGCGATAATGTTTACGGGCATACAGGCTCTAGTTAGCACACCCCACGCAATATTTCCCCGTGCCTAATTGAAAACGGCCTGTCCCCAAATCGTCATGCCCTGTTTCACTCCTAATTTAACGTAACATTTACAGCTGCTTATAATAATGGGGACGAATCGGAGTATTTATGTAGACGCAATCTAGTTAATGACCTTTATTTTATCGGTAAACATTTGTTTATTTGTACCTACTTAGGTTAGTTTTTAGGACTGACACGTTAGTCCAGTGGTCGTAAGCACGACTATTGTTCTTGAGGTCCTGGGTTCGGCAGTGTTATTGGGTTTTTCCATTATAAATTTCTCAGTAGCAGCCCCGGAGTCTGAATTTGGGTCCAGTTGATGGCAATTGACTCGCCCTTTTAACGTAATTTAAACATAACTGGCTGAATGGGTGTACTATTACGTAGACTTCTGCCTAAACCCTTCGCGGAATACAGGTTCTCAGGTTAAGTAAGTCTTGATCACATACGCACCTTTTACGACTACAGTTATCTGAACAATTAAATATGGAAATCATAATGAGGAACTAGACAGCGAAAACGAAAAAAAAATATGCTGGAGATATACGTATATTATACATAACCTCCTCCTTTTTGAGAAGTCGGTTAGCAAAGGGAAGCTTTAGCCCTGCAGTGGAATGATACAAGCTGAAAAAAAAAACGTTAATAAGTAGCCTTTCTGATCTGATCTTTTTCGTGAGTGTCATAAACACAGTCATATAGTATTATTTCTCGGAGGATAGGCAGTAGGCAGTGTCTGTACAGCGCACTTGGTATAGCTTTCGTTTATTGTCGTGATAATATGTATATTCAAGACATGCATGACTACCAAAAGCTTGTTGCTTCTGAAGCAACTTTGCATTTTGGTAGTCTTCTAAATATCTACATAGTAGTCCTATTTTAACCTGAGAAAATTCATATAGTTACTGCAATGATACTGTAGAATCTTTCATATTTACCTTTATGACATTAATTTCTGCTCTCTTCTTCTCAGAATCTTTACAAAACAGTGAATTCACACGGCACAAAATAAACATACGAGTACATATGAATGACCATTCATGCTGACATGCGAAATCCTACTAAAAATAACTGGTATTGAATTGTACTTTGAACTTATTAATAAATATAATTACTTATACCTAATCGTCGTTATTTACTCGTAAATAGGTACAAAGTACTCTAGCACCCATATCAGCTCATATTATTACAATTAAGAGGAAAACTGGGATGCTGACGTAACTGAAACAAGGCAAGTTAGTTTACTAGCCAAGTACTATAATAAACACAGGTATATTGAGTTTTATAACGGGAGTACTTGATATTTATGTACTAGTTAGTAATAAGAGCTTCGTAAATTTGATACGTATTCAAGATTTTAGTTTTAAGATAGGTACAGGAGATAGACTCAGAGTAATGTAGTCTGGTCTTACTTACTAACTTAAACTAGTGATGAGAACTTATTACACACTTAAGAATAAACAATTTTAGTTTGATTCCTGCGCACGTAACTACTAGCTTTCTTCCAAAAAAATAAAGTACAAAAACCACGTTCTAATTACAATCCAACAATCGCGTGCAGCATAATCGCAAAACGCACAATAAATTCACCGTCTAAAAACATACTCGTAATGAAAACGCAATCAGCGACATATTATGAGTAGACCTCTTTCAGCGTTTTCCTTGAAAACATTTCCTTTTTTTTTGTAAAAACACGCCATTGTACTATAATCTGCGGTTGTGGTTCATATTCCCCCCCCCCCCTGCATTTTACAACTGCTTTCTAGGCAGGGGTTTCAGGGTTCTCCCTGACATCGTTATTACTGCCGAGAAAGCAGTTATTGTCCTACTCATTTTTACTGCCTATAAAAAACGGAAGCTCTGAAAGCATTCTCTATATGATGTCGAATCTGATGAGGAAAAGTGGCTGTGAAATAGGCTGTTCTGTGCGTGTTGGTGAGTAGGTAAAAACCTCGTTATCTTTTTCATATTAACACAAAAATAACAGTTACGTACGCACTGACAGTTGACTTGTTTAGCGCCTAGAGGCTAGCGAGTAGCGAAGTGAAACGAATGTTCTAAAATCTTTCCAACCGACCGCACTAATAAATATAAGGATTGTAAAAATACCCTTACAGAAGCCGAAAAGTAGGTTTTCCCGGTCATTTCAATAATTTTTTGTTCTATTCCATACCTGGGAAACTAGTTACGTAGATATTCGGGATCAGAGTTTCAACATGTTCATAACTTTTTTACTCGAGTTTCTGATGTTATTACTTAACTTTAAATACCTCCACGACCTCGTACTATTCCATGCGTTCATCAGCACAACTTTGCAATTTGTAATACATACATACTTTCAACGAAATCTCGAAGTCCTAATTTTTTTCTGCCTTCTGAATCTCATTAAGCATTTAGTCCTCCATGCATAAAGGATTTTCCATCACTGGAGCAAAAACGCTATAACTAGTGCAATGAACAAAGAAAAAAATGCTTTAGTAAAATCTAAATCGTTTAACCCTTAAGCGCTACGCTCTGGTTCGGCTATTAAAACTTTTTGTAAATCCATTTTATCCCAAAAGGGATCGAGTGTAATAACAATTAGACAAAGCTATTATTTGCGTAACACCATCTGGCTAACATATCTGTTGGTGAAATTTAATTACCCATACAGAACCCAAAAAACTGTAATAGAATCATAACTTTGGTCTCTAAATCCCTTTTTTAACCGACTTCAAAAAAAGGAGGAGGTTCTCAATTCGGTTGTATGTTTTTTTTTTTTTGTGTTTGTTACCTCATATCTCCGTCATTTCTGAACCGATTTGAAAAATTCTTCTTTTATCTGAATGGATCTACTTCTCGATTGGTCCCATAGAAATTTCATCAAAATCGGTTCAGCAGTTTGGTTTTGAAATCAAAATAACTGGAAAAAATGTCATCCAAGTAAAAGAAATTGCGAAATTGATACTTGACAAGGATTTGTGTGTGATGCGATAACTAAACAGGGTAAAATAAAAACTTTTTTGCAAAAAAAAACCGACTTCCAAAAAAAACACTGAAAAAGTGGAAAATAACTTTACTTTCGGAAGTCGGTGGCAAAAAAGTCAATGAAACAAACAATAGTCACCAACTTCCGAAAGTAAAGTTATTTTCCACTTTTTCAGTGTTTTTTTTGGAAGACGGTTTTTTTTTTTGCAAAAAAGTTTTTTAGTGTTTTTTTTGGAAGTCGGTTTTTTTTTGCAAAAAAGTTTTTTTATAACATCATCTGCCTAGCCTTTTCCCAAGTATGTTTGGGTCGGCTTCCAGTCTAACCGGATACAGCTGAATACTGGGATACATGGAGCAACCGTCTATCTAACCTCCACAACCCAGTTAGTAATACGATACCCGGTACCCCTTGGTAAGACTGTTTGTCAAATTTTCGGGCTTTTGACTACAATAACTACTAGTTATGTAATGGTCCACGGACCAAACTCGGTAAGCGTGAAGATGTCCATCTTCACAACTTCATAACAGGCGCACGGGCCCCCGTGCGCCTGTTATTACTTGTTTAGGAACCCCTCGAAATTCCCTTTTTTAACAAAAACAATAAATTAATTTGTTCAGTTATAATACTAAACAGAAGACCTTGCCCAAAACATTAAATTATGATTCCTATGAGAACCTAACGAAATAAATACAAGAGATATTTTGTCTCAAAAAAGAAGATTTCATTTCTTAAGTTTTTTAAATATATTTTGTGGGAATAAAACGGATCTAAACAAAAGTTGTGATGTCAAAGCAACAAATGTAAGAAAATTAATTTGGTCATTACTTAAAAACAATCAGTTTCTGTGACAAACTTTCTTTGTCATGTATTTTTAGGGTTCCGTACCTCAAAAGGAAAAAACGGAACCCTTATAAGATCACTTTGTTGTCCGTCCGTCCGTCCGTCCGTCTGTCAAGACCGTTTTTCTCAGGAACGCGTAGAGGTATCAAACTGAAATTTCTATATGATACTTAGTTCTACTGTCCCTGGAAGCTGTAGAAAAATCAACCTTCTAAGTCAACGCAATCAAAAGATACAGCCACTTAGGCCGCAAATTTCCGCAAATTTTCGAAACTCGCACGGGAATCAAAACCTACAGGGTACTTCCCGTGAACTTAGAATCTTGAAATTTTGTACGAAGTCACGTCTTATAGTACAGATATAGGAAAAATTACGAAAACCGTAAATTTTTAGTTTCGTCATATAAAAAAAAGTTATATACCCACAGGTTTGTACGGAACCCTCGGTGCGCGAGTCCAACTCGCACTTGACCGGTTTTTTATAATATGAAAACTTTGTTAAAGTTTTGATGTTACCTTGTGATGTTTTTGATTGTTCTAAAAATTTCACTGACCTATTTTTCAGGTGTTTTTAATTAAAAATCTGATTGGGTTGTCATTCTAAAACAAAACGATTTAGCAGTGAAAACATAAGGGAAAAAAACTTTAATGCTTTGTTTATTAAATGTCAATTACTGATCATAGACCCCAGCAGACACCCTGTCAGAAAAATTAATTACCTTCAACAACTTGTCCAATTCAAAAGACTCAATAATTAAGTTTAAAACAAAAGCTTCTACACAAAAACTCAAAGGTTGGCGATTAGAAAATGCCTATGGCATTAAGTCCGCCTCTGTGCTTTGGGCTTGAAGTGTTAAATAAATAAAAAACCTTCTTCCCACACAGTCTTGAAACAACCCCAAATTAGTCGAATTCATTTACAGCCATCTTAATCCAATCTCATCTCGATTACTATACGTATAACTACAGGCTAGGAACACACTGGATCATGTTGAGCTAGGGCTGACAAGTTAAAAGCTTGTCGTGGGCGAATTGTTTGAATGAATTGTGTGGGTAGTGACAGCCCTGTCAGTTACCTAACAGCATCCTGTCTGTACCCCTTTTGGGGGCATGCAATTTATTACACTGTTTCAATCGATTGTCTAGTTGTTAGACCGTTACGATTCTCCATAAGGTTTTTAAGTTCACAAAACTTTGTAAACTCATGAAGACGCAGCAAAACGTAAATTGATTTACCTAACAATTTAACTTTTTAGTTCAACTTAATTTTATTGCTAGGTTTTCGCCGAGACATACAGTCATAGGTTGTGGTGACTTACACACCTATGTACCTTAGTTTTCTACGAAACTTTAAAATTTCCTACTAATGAATAAGAAATAATCAAGGAAGTTTAAAAGCCCTTGTTGGAAATGTTTTTTTATTATTCAATTACCTTTTAAGCAGGGATAGCCTAGCGGTGTGACTGTTGCCCTGTCAAGTCATTGGTCTCGAGTTCGAACCCAAGACTCATGTGTTGTGTGTTTGAATCATGTGCGTACTGTATAATTATCACTTGCTTCGGTGAAGGAAAGCATTATGAGGAAACCAGCATGCCTTAGAGATCTTTCTCGACGGCATGTAAAGCCAAGTCAGAGGCCCATGGGCGGCATAAAAATCTGACACCAGGTTTGGCACAAACCACACGATAAAGAAAGAAAAATTACCTTTTTAAAGTAAGTGGAGAGGTAGAAGCCATTTTGGACAATGCATAATCACAATTACTGCGGGCACCAGTGGAACGACATTGGCAAACAACGGTGAATAACTTTAGGATTCTTAGAAACTCCTAGGGCATTGCGGTCTAATTAAATTAACTGTAAATTCTCTCGACAGACTACAGCGATTCCCACCATTCACAATTTCAGCAGATTTCTACGAAAGGCACTTAATTCAATTGACTTTGAAGCCGGTAAGATTTATCTGTCCGGAAGGAATCTTCTGATTACATTTCCTACGCTAGGGCTTATTTATTTGTGAAAGTAGTTGGAACTACGTAACATGATAAATTGGGTTACCCTCTGTCAACCCACCTTTGAAATTTTTGTGTTGGGTCCTACTTCCTCATCACATTTTCCTGAAAACCCTTCCACACCGCTTATTTGGTCTAATAATCTAATGTCATTTGTTACATGTGGTTTTTATTTTTTGCAAAATGGGACCTCTGTGACAAAAAAGTGACATAATAAAGGTTCCGTTTTCTTTTTGAGGTCGGCGCTTTATTAAGATATCGAATAGTAGTCATCCGGTGAGACTGGAAGCCGATCCCAACATAGTTGGGAATAGGCTAGACAGATGATGAGTCCTTCCACTTTTCGTGACAATATTATTTATTTATTTATTTATTTATTTTATGATAGGTAGCTTCACAGCTGACAGTACATAAACATAAAAGGATTATACTAAACATTACGCCAATTACGAAGTACACAGAAAAATAATAAGATAATCAAAGAGTGACTCTAATTAATTGTCGTTAAAGTTTATAGTGTGTATCTATGTGCGTGTTTGTAATATAAACAATTAATGGGCCTTTGGTTACAAATATTAGAACCGCTACAAGGATCGATAACTGAGCCCATATAAAAGTGATGAACTTCAGTGTTTTAGAAGTAAAACAGCATACAAAGCACCATTTAATAAAAAAAAAATCTCTTAACAGAATAATAAACAGAGCAAAAAACACCAGACTGACTTATCAACAAAAACAATAAGTTTAGAAAAAAATGTGTGAAAGTCTCCATCCCTTTTCATTATACGTTCCACTGCACTCTCAGTTCCTACCCCACCGACATTACCGACCAAACAGTGTAATGCACTACAAAATGAAAATTGAAACAGAATTCTATTAGATTTTCCGACTACAGCGTAACACATATATATGTACGTGAGATTACGTAAGATGTTTGAGATGAAATGAAAATAGTCGTCTGTGCTCGCTTTAAGATATTTACTCTAAAAGCAAACACAAAGTGCGAATATTTATTTGAATTTCCTATGTACAGTTTCGAATCTAACTTTGTTTATATTATGATGATCGATTACTTTGCTGTACCTTAAGAAACCTCTTAATATTGCCAAGTTTCAAACTTGTTTATCTCATCTTTAATGATGAAGTTCCTTAACATTGTAAGGAGTATGCTTAGATGGTTTGGCCATGCGAAAAGGATGAGTGAGTCTGTGAAAGCCAACTAACAAAAGGTATTTACAAGGCAGAAGTGATTGGCAACGCCGGAAGGGGACGCTCTAGAAGGACATACATTGACCTTATTGTAGTTAGTGCGTCTATGACCAGGGGGCCTAAAATGACCACGTTAGCAGAACATAATAGGATAATAATATGAATCACATTAAAATTCTTAAAATGGTCACAGGCATAGTTAATATGTTGAATTATCAGTTTGTGACCATTTTACGAATTTTAACGTAAATCATATTATTATCATATTATGTTCTGCTAAAGTGGCCATTTTAGACCCCCAGATGTATGAACGTGGACGACGCAAAACGATTATGTAAGGATTGTAGCAAGTGTCGTTTTGTGGTTTCTGCCTACCGGCAAATGGGCAAAAGGCGTGAGTTTATGTATACTTATACTTTTCCCCATACCGTATTTTTTCGCCGTACTGTAAATGTTAACAGTTCTAAATGCTAACATTTCATGTTTACCTTAATATTTAATTTGACACACACAATCACTATATTGATTCATCCCAGATCTCTCGATTCCATGTTATCCTGTTATTCCTGCTCTAATGTTAAGGATTTCCAGGAGTCGCGATCAATTACTCAATGTCTGATACATACTACCCAGACATTCACGACCTATGTACGTGCTGCAAGTGGACACTGACAGGGATCAATAAATCTTAATTTACAACATTTTTTGGCGCCATAACGACAGAATAACTGCAGAAATCGGTGTATTCGTCTCGCTTATTATACCTGTCTCCAACGTATAACTACCATGCATAGACGAATCTTTAAAAAGATTTTTGATCTTATCTGAAGAAAGGTCGACTCGTTTTTAAAAATTCTTGAGGTTGGATCTTACATCTTCATCGTACAGTAAAGCCCCGGAGTATTTTTTTGTATTTCATACTTACTTCATTTTTCTCTTTAGAAAACTACAACACACGACTATGATGAATTTTAAACATAAATCTTTTATATCAATAGCAATGATTAACCTTAAAAAAATTCTTTAAACTAGGTAATAAATAACAAAAGAAGAGGGATTTTTAATACCGGCGAGTAATGCAATAGTTCAATTAATTCATATTAATCTTCCGTGAATTTCATAAGATTTCCTTAGTATTTTAAAGTGCAGAATCCACCAAGTGTTCATAACTTCAAAACCCGGGCTTTAATCTGTCTGTCAAAGTGTCAAGTGTTGAGGTCTGAAGTCCAATTCCAACAGTTCGACGTCGGAGAAGGAAAACGTTTACAAACTGTTCCGCCAAAGCCGATTTCAGGTTCAATGCGTTAATTAGTTCTCTTCGTCATTTGGTAGAGTTTCAAACTAAGTACACTTCAATTAGAAATACTACTCACATGTAATGATAGTAGGTAGACAAGTATAAGTCAATAATTTTTAAAAATCATGATAAATAAAAAGGATGATGCATGCACCAATTTTAAAAAATAAGGAAGAATAATTTTATCAAATAAAAAACAAACTCGTTACACAAATTACAATTTATTATCTCTAACGCGATAAGAAAGAAGTAATGTAGACGTAATAAATACCCAAACAGACAATGGCCACAACGAGCCCTATAGTCTCACGGACACAATCACCGACTCACTGAACAAACACACCATTATCTTACTTTTGAAACTCTCACAGCTATATCTACATTGATTTAGTAATAAACGAATACCAATTTATCTGTTCAGATACGGCGTAGCAGAGCGGCGCGCGGTGGCGATACGAGACGATACGAGCGCTTCCTGAGCAGCTGTGACCCTATAACCTCGCACATCGACAAAATGCCTTATCACCACCACACTTCCAACTTATTGACCGGCGCGAAGGTTCGCTATCAGTCGCCAACGAAACCCGACAGTGTAAACATGGACATGAAATAAGTGATGAGGTCTTACTGTGAATGATGTGTGAGTTGCTACGATGGGTGATCTGCTACCGAGTATACCGAGGAGTACGTTCGCGAGTGAGGTAGACGGGGGGAACTACAGCGTCGAGGGTGTGGGGGTGACGGAGTACGGCTCTGATGCGGAGCTAGCTGGGGTGGAGCTGTTCCGTGACTACCCCGAGCCTCTGCTGCGCTTTGCTTCCGTGTGCTGCGTGCTGTTCATGCTGGTGGGGATCCCTGGCAACCTCATCACCATCGTTGCGCTTGCGAGGTGTAAGAAGGTCAGTAGTTTTTACCTAAACACAACATTCTTACTTAGGTTCATTTCCCGAAATAACAGGTTCCATGTTGTATATTGACAATTACCTTACATTATTCATTTAATTATGTAAGTGACTATACAGGATGGACAAAGATATTACAAAAAAAAAAACAAATTATATTAAAGGTTATGACCGGTGAAAGGTCCAGCATAATCTTGATAACTTCGTTCAACAGACAGCTATAACAGTGCAAGGTTACGTAATGTTGATGGTAGTCACTAAAAACTGTCCAAAACTGAACCAAAACCAAATGGGTTTTGCATCTTCCACTTTTAATTTGGTCCGGTGCATATTCAGCAGTGGAATTTTACAAGCTGGTATCAAAAAATATGTAAACAAGCTTAAAAAAATGACTTTATTAAGTAGTTAGGATAACCTTTGGACTGCTTGGATTCAAACGAAAAATTCGCATTTCAATGTTTAATGTTATTTTCAAAACAGTAACTCTGGACAAATCTGATCAAATGAATACGTGGATTATGTTTCACCACGTGAATCTTTTTTAAATAGAAGTGCAAGTAACAATTATAATAAAATAAGTATTCCAATGAGTGCAATAAGTAATTGTATCGCTAGAATCATGCCCACTAACAAAACAAATAATTTAACAAGTTTACTCAAGTGTACGCTAATTGAACATTCTTAATGACAGACCAAATGAATGAGAACAAGGAAATGTTCAAGTAATACAGCAAAATATACTAACAACTATCGTGTTATGTTCTAAGATAAGATCTATATTTTTATTAGATAAACTGTTATTATGGTCAGTTATTATAACTGACAAGCATATTTGAAAATACCTTCCGTAATAAGATAGTGTAAATCCATTTACAAACGACGCGACGTGCCTAAATATTTGTTTTTTCAAAATTGTACTCAAGATTACTCGTTGATATTACTACGACTAATTTTATGAAAATACTTGAGTTAACTAGGTTATTTTAAATAGTTGGTCCAGTGGTCCTCGGTTCGATTCCTAGTTCGGAACAATGTTAATGGATCTTTTCAACAGCAGTCCGGATTCTAGATATGTGTAATAGGGGGCAATAGGCTCGCCCCTTACACGGAACTTAAAAACGACTGATGATATGTGGCCTAACACGCCTGCCACAAATGCAGCACAAGACGTAAGAACCGAAACAATCTATACATATCAAATCTTCCTAGTTCTGAATCAAACCTGAACACTAAAACGGTTTCTCAGCCACCGTCCCAAGCTAGCTATATCTGATATCTGCGTAAGGCGACACCTGAAAATCATTGTGGAAAGTAACGATTGGCTGATTTAATTCAATTTACTCTCTCGAGCTATCCGATCAATAACATTGAGTATATTTCGTTTCGCCATTTAATTAACCGTCTAGGGAGTCTAAAGGTTTCCGAAGTTTCAAATTTCTGAAAGATCGATTCATCGACATCGCCTTTAAATGGATAATCAGCTACAATCGTAAATCGTTTCAATATAAACTCCTGCTTATCTCAGTTTATGTCCCGCATAAAGTGTCAAATAAATATATTTACTATTTGACTATCAATATTATAGTTTTAGAATGAGAATACTATTGAATATTTCTCGTGAGATAAATGATATTGACACTCACAGATACGTGAACCATTGACTAATTGTGTTTGCTCTGTGTTCAATAAACAATGATATAACTTACGAATCGTGAATCATAATATCAGATCGTAAATGTCTTTGGATGGACATTGGCCTTCTCTTAATAGACTGTAGAAGTGTAGACTATCGTGGGAAATATGTATTCAAACTTAACATAACGACTTTAAGATGCTAGTTACTTTGTCGCAACTGTATTGTGCTGTTCATTGACAGTGGGGTGAAATTTCACTTAAATGTCATATTAATAATAAGCTGTTTCCAATAAATAAATAAATAAATAACATCACGCCTGTAATCCCCGAAGGATTAGACAGAGGTGTACCTAATAACCCACATTTCGCCAGTTATGTTTAAGTCCCATGTAATAGGGGTCGAGCCTATTGCCAGCGACCGGGCACAAATCCAGACTCCACGGCTGCTGTTGAGAAATTCCTGATGGAAAAACCCAATTACTATTTGCCCGACCCGGGAATTGATCCCAGGACCTCATGCTCAGCAGTCGCGCTTACGATTACTAGACCGACGGGGCAGCCAATCCAAAGTAAACATGTTAGATAAATACAACTTTGACACTTACAGTATACTTATAGATCGAGGCTCAAGGTATTAAGGCAAGCTTATTATTTGAGCGATAACTGTTTTCCGATTGCGAAGTCTACCGTATTACCCAGTGCATTACGCATTGTGGGGTCCGATAAGCAGCCACTCCCTATTAAAATCAGTTGTTCAGCTGCATCCGGTTAGACTGGTAGCCGACCCTGACATAGTTGGAAAAGGGGTAGGCAGATAACGACGTGTATTGGAGTCTCAGATATAAAAAAAAAACTAAATTTAAACTCTATTTATTTATTATTAAACACCAACTTGCACTAACAGTACATTATTATAAACCACAGATACAAAGTAGTCGGGTAATAAAATCTACATGAAAACTTAAAATTGAGGATTAAATTGTATAAAACTGGACAAAATTAGATTGTACAAAATTAAATAGAATTAGTATTGAATATGAACAGCGTTAAACTAAATAGAATTGAAGTATTACTAAAAGCTTAATTATATTTTAAAACAAATTAATGCTAATTTGAAAAAAGAAGGCGGTACTGCCGTCTTGTCTATTTTTTGACGTTATCTTTTATTCGCGGGGACAGGTACACGTGTGCCCATATTATCAGGCATTTGCTGACAAAATCACGTTACTAAACAATATTACACACATTCCAATTTATCTGCCTGAACACACACGTTTCATATAAGTATTTATTATGCAAAGATATTATTTTCATGTCAAGTACACGTTACTTTTATGTTCTACTTCCAAAATTATAAAAAAAACACGTATTACCTACGAGCTAAAACAGTATTACAACCGAAGTCTAAAAATAGAAGGACTGTACTACCGAGTGAAGAAGTGATTAATTCGCTAGCATTGATAAGAATGATAATAAATGCAATGAAATATTGCACTCTTAGCGTAGGTCAGTGATCGCCAGTCTTCTCAGTATAAACAGAACTAACTGACTTAATTCACCTCTAGAATACATTTATGGTAATGAGTCAAGCTTACAACTTGTCCGTAATGAATTTAGTGAGTCGATGAATTTTTAATGTGCCGTTGATTCTTCAGTTCAAGTTCTGTAGGGTTACCATGATCTGTTAGTTCAGGAATGTTTTAGTATTATTCCGAGAGTGGGTAAGAGATGGCGCTAGACAGCTGTCTAATAAGTTAAATAAGTGACTGTGAAATAAGTTAAATGAACGATCAACATCAACACGAGCCTGTAAATGATTATTGTCAAACATAAACTATAAAAGAACACTGCAGTAAACAGTAATAATTGTAAAAACTATTGAAAAAAAAATCTTTATTCATGATTTCGTTGATTCATTGTGGAGAAATTGTTAACCATCATTTCTTTCCGTATTCCAATAGAAAACAGAAAGAAGAAAGACTTACATTTTTTCAAATAACTTGCTGAATGAAAACAGTGAAAACTATACTAAAAATAATCTTCCTCTTGCAGGTTCGCAACGCAACCGCTGTGTTCATAATGAACCTGTCATGTTCCGACCTACTGTTCTGCTGCTTCAACCTGCCCCTCGCTGCCTCCACCTTCTGGAGACGGTCCTGGGCTCACGGCAGGATCCTCTGCCGCATGTTTCCTCTCGCTAGATATGCGCTGGTCGCCGTTTCCCTGTTCACAGTCCTGGCAATCACCATCAACAGATATGTCATGATCTCCCATCCAAGACTCTACCCCAAGTGAGTATAATCTAATTATACATTTGACATAACCAATGTTAATGACGCCCTTGATATTCAAAGAGGAAATCTTGACTCATGTTTTGGTATTATGATCTCGTACTAGGAAATTTAATTAACTCTTCCGCGCTTGTTAATTGTTTTGATAACAGGAATCTGACGGGACTGTTTTGTCAACAGGTTGTACAAACGCCAGTATTTAGCAGTGATGGTTGCAAGTACCTGGGCCTTCTCATTTGGTGCTTTAATAGCAACGTGGTTGGAGAAATGGGGCAGATTCGGCTTGGATCCCACGATAGGATCCTGTTCAATACTTCCCGATAAAAATGGTCGATCACCGAAGGAATTTCTCTTCGTGGGCGCCTTTATGCTACCCTGCCTGGCCATAGTTATATGCTACGCTCGGATATTTTGCATAGTAAGAGAAGCCGCACGAAAGTCCCGTGCTCCAGCCCGAGGACGATTAAGGCCGGGCTTAGAAGACTCGGCAGTCGGATCAGCTTCAACAGCTCTGGAACGTTCCCCTGGTCCTGAAAATGGCATTACTAACCACGTGGCTCCGCCTAGAAGGGCGCTTCTAGCGCCACCTGCGTTGCACTGTCCTCCAACTCCAGGTCCTGAACGCTCGTCCTCTTCCGGTGTCGATACATTGGACGGGCACGATGAGGAGTGCGCTCTTGACGCTAAACCTAGAACACCGAGTGGCGGAGAAACTGCTAAGCGTCTTCGACAAGCAGCCGTTGCGCTTAAAAGATCGCCAGCCTCCGTGAGACCACCGCGTCTCACGCCAAAAGACAGAAAGCTACTAAAGATGATAATGGCAATTATGCTATCATTTTGGGTGTGTTACTTACCAATAACTTTGACGAAGATATTTCGTGAATTCACGTCGCATCCAGCGGCGAATATAGCGGGGTATATACTGATATACCTGACGACGTGTATCAATCCTATCATATACGTGGTGATGTCGTCGGAGTACCGGCAGGCGTACAAGAACCTGCTGATGTGTCGCCGTTGGGCGTGACGCTCACCCGGCGATGGCGTCTCGGAGAAGCGCCCGCCGTGACTAGTCGTAAATCGCTGGACTGCCTGAATAACTGCAAATAATGGACACTCAAGTACATGTGTGTAAAAGATAAGTGACCATAAACTTGTGTACTGTAGTGACAGTGGCAGTGTTAAAGTTATTTGTGGATACGAAAAGGACGTTCAGTTACGTAGACAATTTTGTAATCGCGAACCGTCCGTGATTGTGCTTAGGGGTGGAAAAGAAGCAATTAGAATGTTTTATACTGAAGTAGTTTAAATAAGATGTAAAGTTATATAATCTATTAAGTAATCTCGTAAAATGATACTCAACAACGGCCAGCAGGATGCCTAAATGATACATCCTATGGTCGTATTATTCATCTCATTCAGTGTATTTAGTAATTTATATTTTTATCATCAAAGTTATGTGTGAATCATTGTTCATATCTCTCTTTATATTAAAAACATTGTAAAGAATTACTTATTGAACTTAGCAAGAAGTCAAATAAAGTTGGAAGCAATATTAACGTAATGAGGACGCGGGCTATGGCAAACCGCGGTCTGGAGTATTATCAATCCCCTGCGTACCCATGACAGCTAAATTGACTCATTAAGGAAAATAAAATAAACAAAAGTTAGTAACAATTTAGTCTCCGTATTCATTTGTGGCGGAATGTTTGCCTTTGAGTGACGTGTATTGATTTGTGTTTGAAAATGGGTAGTTCTGCGATGTTTGAAAATGGAAGTAGTGACAATGCGAGTAGGATACCTGGCCTGTCTTCGTATACGACTGATGGGGATCTGGCGGCGGTGAAGTTGTTCGACGGCTACGACCAGCCGCTGCTGCGCTTCGCGTACATCAGCTGTATGCTGTTCATGCTCATCGGCATCCCTGGCAACCTCATCACCATCATCGCGCTGGCGAGGTGTAGAAAGGTGAGTTTATCTCCTGTACCTTCTCATTTTAAACATGTATGTATTGCTAGGAATCGTTTTACCACATTTCAACATAGCATATGCTTGAAATTTGTGCGGATGACAAGACCTTTCGTAAAGGATACGTCTTCAGTATCTCTCTATATATCTTGCAAAATGCCACGTCTAGTTATGCCTACTGACAATATTCAAGATGGCGGATATGTGTGCAAATGCACACATATCCGCCATATCTCATCAGATCATATATAATATTTATGTCATCTTAGGCAAATGAAAAATTTGAGATCTAAAATTCATATTATGAACTTGACTTTTCATATTGTAGATTTCATTGTAAGAATGGCTATACCAAAGGCAAACAGTTAACAGTTTTTCAGTAGATTTTTACAACTGGGTATGAAAATGTGATAAATGTACCGCCATCTTGGTTTTCATAGAGCGATTCTGTCTATACGAGTAGACAGTTTTGACTCAAGTCTGCACAAAGCTTTATGACGTACCTACCTACAAGTCAGATCCAAAGTGCATAAGCACCTTACACAAAGCTAGTTTCTTTTATTTCTATTCTATTATGGTAAATGGACTTCCCACGTCTGGTTCAAAGTGATATTATTGTCCCGTGTTATTCTTTGGCAACAATAGGTGCACCTACAGGAAAATTGCACTGTTTATTATAATTGATTCACAAAAGGGATATAACAGCAAGATCTCATTTGTCATTTATTTTTAATATTTTATGTTCCTACCTTTGACGTCATTGGTAGTTACTGCGTGACGGCTTTGTCCGCGAATTTGTTACCTAAATGATTATTAATTAATTTTTGATGTTGATAACTAAAATAATTCTAAAAAAGTTGGTGGAGTAAGGTAAAGATGGGTTATGTTCAAAATGGTGGTGGCGTAGACTGATAAAATAAAGGTTGATTTTGTTTACTTGTGTTTCTGAAACTCAGGATTTGTAACATAAAACTCCCATACAGATAGTATGATACTGGCCGTAAACAAACAAAGTTATCCAAAGTACCGCCAAACTATTTATCCTTAGAAATAAAACTATATTTTTTCTAACTTTTTTATCAATAACTTAAATAGTAAGCAGTGATACACATCTAGAAGCAATAAAACAAATTCATAATCGAACAAAAGAAAAAACTGAATATTACGTAGAATATCTAACCAGTCGCTGACCAGCTTAACAAAATATGGCAGCTGTCAATTGTCACGTACTAATTTCACGCGCCTGTAACCAACGCATACCGTACGTATATTGTACCGAGAACACCTATTTCTAGTAGCTACGTAGGTAATTAATGTATTCCTTCAGGAAAATAGCAATGTTACCTAATAATGTTATCGAAACCAAACACTAACGTCTACGCAAAACGGTGTTTGTAAATACTTGTGGAAGATTACAATGTAACGATTCTGAATTGGTAATTGAGACATAACGAACAGCTATAATAGGAATTGTGTGAGGAATGATATGAGAGAGAAAGGAGTAAATGATGCTGTGACGTCTGACAGGAGAGAATGTAAGAAGAAAACGTGTTGCGCCAACCCCAAGTAGAATGGGACAAGGGCAGAAAGATGATGAATAAGCTATACAAAGCTCCGCACGGGGTTAGTGTCGCTTCAACGTCGAGTCTGTGTACAAAACTTTACTGCACCGTACTCTGGTCCACTCGGAGGAGCTCGTGACTGAATAATAACAGCCGCTCGAGTCGATCTTTAGGTTAAGCCGTAATTGTCTAGGTTGTTCCGTGGATGGGTGACCACCCATTACATACCTAGTTTCTTCCGTGCCTCGGACAGCACGTTAAGCCCTTGGGCCCGGCTGTCATTTGTAGATCTTTGACAGTCATTACAGGTAGTCAGTGGCCTGAAAGTCTGACAACCAGTCTTACCAAGGGGTATCGTATTACCCAGTACTAACTGGGTTGCGGAGGTCAGATAGGCAGTCGCTCCATGTAAAATACTGATAACAGACGCATCCGGTTAGACTGGAAGCCGACCCCAACATAGTTGGGAAAAGGCTTGTATGCACAGTCACAACATTGCCTCGGATTGCGATCAGATAGTAAAAATGAGATGAGATGATGCGAGAACGTTGCAATGGTTATAATTAGCGTGCTAAGAGCTTTAAGATGATATTAATAGACGACAGCTAAATAAGATACTACCTATACTCTAATTGCCATAATTTTTAGATCACATCGTTCAAGTTCAAAGTAAAACAAAGGGAAATCTTCCTCTGATACATGGCTTCTAACATTGTAGGTAACAGTGCCGTAAAACCAAAGTACCTTCGATAATAATTACACTTTCATTGAACGAAGAGTGAGGCAACACTGTAAACATGATTTTATCAGTATCTACTGCCTATTATACGTAAGTAGTAATAAGTTGGTTCTACCAATTTGCTACATTGTTCATGTTTATCAGTCATACGTGACGAAATGAACGTGTTTAGATTCTTGACATCTATGCATCTCTTCAAACATTGTTGTTTTTCAAATTACACTTGTGCTTCGTGGCTTAACGTTGTGATTTAATTAATTTTAATAATAAGTAATAATTTAATTCTTATATCGACGGACTGGTTGGTCTTGTGGTCGGAAGGGCGACTGCTAAGCATGAGATCCTGGGTTCGACTCCCGAGTCGGACAAAGTGTTATTGGGTTTTTCCATTAGGAATTTCTCAGTAGCAGCCACGGAGTCTAGATTTGTGCCTGGTTGATGACAATAGGCTCGCAGTCCCATGTAATAGAAATGAGACTGAAACAAAACTGGCGAAACGGGGTGTACTATTAGGGACACCTCTGCCTTACCCTGCGGGGATTACAGGCGTGATTATATTATGTAAATTATAATTGATAGGCTAGAAAGTTATTCATTTAAATTGGTTTCATAGACATATCCAACTTAAGCAACTAACAAAGAAGTGCAGATAAGCAAACAGAGGTTTTCACATTCATAGTGTAAGTTAATTGATCAAGAAGCTAGTCCTCAACTGAGAAAGCTGATTCGGAATCAATTAGCAATGTTTCCGTATATCCGGTATCCGGTATGCTCACAAACACCTTTTAAAAATCACTGCTACAAATACATTTATCTAAGTCGTTTCGGCACGGGACCGTGGAGATTGGCACAAGAAAAGAGAGGCCTTATTACACCCAGCAGGGGGTGAACTCAGGCTGTTGATGACGATGAAGTCGTTTCATTGCCACTGTCCCGTGATAGACACCGTCTAAGCCACGTTACAGTACATTACCTAATACTAGGGTATATACCAAACGTATGTCTTTCCCACCACTGCACTTTTTTAGGTAAATAGGTAGGTCTGAGTAATAAAATATTTTCCTTTCATTCAACTGGTGAAGGAAAAAATATGGTAAATACAGCTATTGTTTTCATCAACTCATGACTTTGATGGCATGTCAATAATTTTCATACGTAATATTGCCATATCGAGGCTAAATATTAGTGTACATAACATCACGCCTGTAATCCGCAAAGGGTTAGGCAGACGTGTACGTAATATTACACCCACATTTCGCCAGTTATGTTCGAGTCCCATGTAATAGGGGACGAGCCTATTGCCATCAACCGACAAAAAATCCAGACTCCACTCCGCTACTTAGAAATTCCTGATGGACAAAACCCAACAACACTTTGTCCGACCTGGGAATCAAACCCAGGGCCTCATGCTCAGCAGTCGCGCTTGCCACCACTAGACCAACGAGACAAATATTAATGTATTTCACTAATAAACCTTCCAAAACAATTCTCTAAATGATTATGATTGAATGCTCGGAATGATGTATTGTATACGTGGTAACCGTTTGTGCGTCAATGTCCCTTGCACCCTGTATATGTTGCAACCTGTATATGTTGCAACCTGTATATGTTGCACCCTGTATATGTGGCAACCTGTATATGTGGCACCCTGTATATGTGGCACCCTGTATATGTGGCACCCTGTATATGTGGCACCCCGTATATGTGGCACCCTGTATATGTTGCACCCTGTATATGTTGCACCCTGTATATGTGGCACCCTGTATATGTGGCACCCTGTATATGTGGCACCCTGTATATGTGGCACCCCGTATATGTGGCACCCTGTATATGTTGCACCCTGTATATGTTGCACCCTGTATATGTGGCACCCTGTATATGTTGCACCCTGTGTGTGTATATGTATATTATCACAATCATTCATCAATACCTACTTAAACAAGTAGCTACTGCTTATAGCTCAGTTTACATTGATCACAGAAGGTACAAATACAATATGAACGTAAACTGACTAAAACCACACAACCGCGTACAATGACGATGTATATTGTTTGTTGTATGACCAATTATTGACCATATAAATTGACGTCATCGTTTCATTCCGCTTAGAATCATTGCGTAGGTATATTCACATGAAATACCTATGTACGTATAATTAATAAAATTAATTGGTAATTATTTTATTGGTGATACAGTAAAATAGACCTTTGAGTAAGGTAATTGAGTATGAATTATTTGATTTAATTCATTACAAATCAGTTTTGATTTCATGATTTATCGATACTTGATTAGGCATTATATTTTTATCATTATCATCAACTACTATGATAAACTAAATTGAAAACATCTATTTTACTTTTCAACATTTTTTAGGGACGCAAAATCTTAGTTCATCATTTCGGCCGGTATTTGACCAAAGTTTCAGCAGATTCCATTTTTTTTGTCTCTTTGCTCAGCATGTGATGACAGCCTAGGTTGATAAGTTTGCAGGTTATTAAAACACCTGCAATGTTAACTTTAAGAGTAAAACTGTGATAATGAATTTCTGAACCTTTGCCATCGCTCTCTATTTAATAAGGTACACTAACAATAACATACTAAACAAACTTCTCCCATCTTTTACAGGTCCGCAACGCGACAGCAATCTTCATCATCAACCTGTCCTGCTCCGACCTTCTGTTCTGCTGCTTCATCCTGCCTCTAGCTGCCTCCACCTTCTACAACAGATCCTGGGCTCACGGCAAGATCCTGTGCTTCATGTTCCCTCTCGCCAGATACGCGCTGGTCGCGGTATCACTGTTCACAGTCCTAGCAATCACTATAAACAGATACGTCATGATATCGCATCCAAGACTTTATCCGAAGTGAGTATGGTTACAGAATAAGCAAACATATCAACCACACTTCTTCTTCTCTTCTTTGCCACCGCTGGGACCAGACTTCGTCTCAGTGATGAGCAGTCGTGGGCCGTATTCCACCACGTGGGCCCAGTGCGGGTTGTTGAGAGACACGTATATATTCGAATAATGAGTTCTGGGACATGCGGGTTTCTTTAATATGTTTTTCTGCACCGTTTTGACTAAATAAATAACTCTTAGTAATGTGCCTACTTTGGTTCGAACCCATGACCAGTGCATATACTACCGAGCCTGCCGAGCCACCACTGCTGAATGTATTGTTGAAAAAAGTTGCAATTCGTGGAATGATGGATAATACCTATTAGCGTAAAAATCATAGGATATCTGGTAATTTTCGAGTTGCCTACATGAAACCAGAAATCGAAACATTCATAATTATTTAAATGGGGATGTATGGCGTAGCAGTCATATAACCTTATGACTGATCACATTCACAAAAATCCCACTTCTCTTTATACAATTACGAATTATGTATTTACTCACTCACAATATTATTCAATGAAAAATCATATTTGTCAACAGATTATACACGACCAGAAACATATGCATCATGATGGTAGGACTCTGGATGTTCCCTTTAGGAGCGTTGTTCCCTACGTGCCTCGAGCTTTGGGGCGAATTCAGCTTGGACTCCGTAACCGGTTCCTGTACCATCGTCCCTGATGATAACGGAAATACACCGAAGAAATTCCTCTTCATCATCGCCTTTCTCCTGCCAAGCGCTGCGATCATTTTGTGCTACGCCCGTATTCTTTGGATCGTCAGGAAAACAGCAAAAAAATCACGCAACAATGCTACCCAAATGAAGTGTTTGAGCATGAGTACGACGACCATAGCAACAACAAAAATAGTGGATTTGGACAAACGCCCTTCCAGGAACACAGTTCCTAGTTTCCCTATGAGTTGCTTTATGCACACAGGCGCCGAGTTATCATCATCCACAGACAGTACCCCGTCAGAAACTGAAAGACAGTCCACCACTCCCGAAGTTAAAGGGCGTTCACTGGGCGATGAACCTAAAAACTTTCGCCGCAGTTTCATAGCCACGATGCGGTGGAACACAGCACCAATAAAACCACGTCTTCCTACGAAGAAAGATAAGAAACTACTGACGATGATAGTGGCTATCATGGTCTCTTTCTGTGTTTGCCACCTGCCAATTACGTTGATGAAGACAACATTCTTCGAAACAACGACGCATTCAGTAGCAAACGTGTTTGGGTACGTACTGATATATTTTACGACGTGCGCGAACCCGGTCATTTATGTTGTTATGTCCAATGAATACAGACAAGCATACAAAAGTTTGTTTAAAATATGTAAACGGTGAAAAAGTTTGGATTTTCATTGGTGTTAATACTCAATAAAAAATATGTAGATTTTGTTGAAGAGATGATGAACTGTTAGTTTGTGAGTTATCTATGACAGTTTTCAGACAAAGTTAAGTTATTATACAATAATTTAAACGTGTTAGGTTAAAATATGACACCTACCTACGTTATGTTTCTTAAATAACTAAATCGGTTTTACCTCTTTTAAGTTACATAATATGTTACAAAATAAACCTCTCTATTTAAATATTAATTGGAGATATCTTCTTCTATCTACATATTCCTAAATTAATTGTTTCCATACTAACTGTTACATTCCGATTTAAAGCAATTGCTATCCGAATAATATTCAGCTGTCTATGTCCATACGAGTCTATAATGTCATTTAAATGTACATACTTATTAACTAAGCTTTAGCAATAATTTATGTATAGCAAAAAACCTAAAAATAACTTTAGAAAGCAATCAACTTACTCATATTACTATAACGTCATATAGATAAATTTAAAACTTCGAAATAAAACACGTTACTAAAATAAAATTTTCGCAGTTATCGTTAAATAGAATGGAAGAACCATTCTATATTTTATTCGGTATAATGATTCTGCTGAAAATATTTTTCCTGAAACGATTTTTACTAATCGAATTAAATATGAAATACGAAGTATTTAAACAAGTAATTATGAATTTTACCAATCTATGCTTATTGAAATGTATGTATACCAAATCATTTTAAAAAGGAACTGACGCTTGTTACCTCTATGTAAATTATAAAAATCGATGATATTACAATCAAAACCTATACGATTACTCACTCAACTACCTATAGTAAGATTTATACGGTAAACAATATATTCATAAGTATTATGGTAAATCTAGACTTTTTATAAACAAATAACCCATGAAACAGCTCGGGTTCTAATAAATAAAATCGAAGACCTCTTAATTATAGGTGACGATTGTTTGTCAAGCCTTAATGACGTGTTCGTGCTATAATCGCGGTTCAATTCCACGTAATAACATAGAAAATAGACCCCTAATTGTTAACTCTACTCCAAAGGAATAGAATTCAAAATGGAGTAAACAATTAAAGGGCTGATGACACTATTTTTGCGGTTAACGCACGAACGATTTGTTTGCCGGAGCAAATAATAGTCACCTAGTTGTAAAGGTGTTTCGTACTAGTGTACAATATCAATGTGTGATATTATTGTAAATAAGGAGGATGTCAAAGACATAGAAATAAAAAAAAAACCTTTCGATAACGATTAATATTGAATCGAAGACGGTGCTGTTTCGTTCGATAGAACATGGATATTACAGAATTGAATGATGCAAGTTTCTGATGGAAATAATATTAATCTTAATAAAGTTCGTAGATTAAAATTTAAACAGTGTCCTTTAGTTTTCAACGTTTTGAGAATAAAATCTCATTAAAATATGGCAGCATTGCTTAAAATTTTTATAAGTTAGGTCATTAATTAAATTAATATAGCTTGTAAATTACGATTCATCGCTTTGATTCAACAAATGTTAATACGAAAATTAAAAGACGACCATTCCAAAGGATTGTCGATTTTTGACGAAATATTAAAATGTTACTAGTGTTTAGAATTAAATGTTTTATATGATAGAATATTGATAGTTGTGAGATAAGTCGTAACCGAAGATTTCCCATAGATATGTTATTATTGTATAAAGGAAATTTATTTAGACAATAAGCGAATTTTACTGTATTTATTTTACTTAGCAATGTATAAAACATACCGATTTATCAAATGTTTACTGTGAGTCGGTGAAAATATTATTGAAACTTGGAATTAATTGAGCAGAATTTCCACTGGTTGAACGCAAAAGCTCAAATACGTGTTTTGTTTAAATTATATTCTTTGGAAGCAAACGAATGTAGTATAAATACGTTGTAAAATTTGACATGGGTCTGATAGGATAAAACTTTGTTACCATTTTGAATAAGAACCACAGAAAATGTATACACTTCAATGCTCTGTGCTTGTGCAAAAGCTTCCCAATAAAATGAAATTTCGAATTAATGTTTCCAAACTGTCAATGCAATTTCCTACGGATGAGTAACTTTATCAGCCTAAATCCCCGGATTCCACCGAACAGCCAAGTTGACGAGGGCTCAGCTTCGTTACCTGTCAATATTGAAATGGAAAACGTTAAACTCCGTTTGCATGCGGTGGAACTCACGCTTATAGACCAGTTGGAAATATTTTTGCAATAACTTCTTAAAAAATAACTAAATTATCTGCAATATATTGTAGCTAAAACTGTAGTCGAATGTCCTTTTTTAGAATAAGTTAGATTAATTTTTATGTAGATACCAAACGAGTTTTCTTGTATAATATTTTTTTGTACGAATTCGAATAGACTTATTACGCCTATTTATTTATTTTACGAGTCAAGCTGGTTGTGACAGAATCATTGGGTTATTAAATATTATTTCTTAGAGATAAACCATTTAAGTTTATAGCAAAAAGGGCATTAAATATTAATTTCCTTAGTCATAACAATGAGTTTAGAATTTAAAACCACAATTTGGAACAATACCGGAACGACTTCTTTGAAGTTTTTGTTTGAATATTCAGCAACTAAATTAATTTTTATGCTGGAAATAGTTATGAAGTTCAAGAGTAACCATTTCAACAATGATTCTGTCACAGCCCGACCAAGTCGTATAGAACTGTTTTAATAAATACTCTTTTGTATTACGTATGAGAACATAAGTGGAACACCAAGACGTAGGTACCAAAGAACCAACACCAGGGGCCATAACCCTTAAGCCATTGTACTTACCAAAGATATGATTAAAAATAAATTATAAAATATTACGATATTCAATGGTTTTCTTTCACCCTACCTTTTTATATGGAGACAAACAGGAGACTGGTAGTCATCGCCGTCTTTGGTCATTTGCATTATTAATATGCATTACATGAAGCATAGCAGGAGCGTTGTCATTCCAGAGATAAAGATAAGTTAAGGATATAATATTATTCCGTAGGTATATCTTTTATCCGTGTAAGTATTTACTCCAGTGATGCCGTTCGAACCTGAAAGCAATAGTCTGAAGGCCAGCAGTATTTAATAAAACGACGAGTTAATTCCTAATTACTAATTCGGTCGTTTAACTTGTAACTTAGTTTGTAAGCCCTGTCTGGGGGCTTAAATTAATTTGGGGTCACCACAGACAAGTCCGGTTGGGCAGTATTGCAACCTTATCAAGTAGAACTAATTTTACGTCAACTATACTAGGTACCTGGGCCAAAAAAATGTATTTATCATAAATGTTTTTAATGCGATAGTCTAAAAAATAAAGAACTAATAAATTAACGACCCCACTCGGAGCGATTCTCAGTTAAAACAGGCTATTTTATAATACGCAAATTTTAAATGATTGTAAAATCTAAATGACTAAAAATCCTGATTTATGTCACAAAATAAATGACAAATTTCAATGAAGGCGTTGTGAATTCAGTGCCTTACTGGGTATCCATCGTCGAGAGTGAAAGTAACATCACGCTAATTTTTAGGGCTAGGGAGAGGTGTGCCTTAGTAGGTACGCCCACATTTTGCGAGTAATGTTTTGAGTTATATTTGCCTAAATGCCATCAACCGGCCACAAATCCAGACTATGTGCTGTTTCTGACAATTCTTAATAGGTAAACGTAATAAATCTTGGCCTGTCCTGGAAATCTAACCCAGGACTCAGCAGAACCGCGTGTAAGCATTAAACTAATGAGCCGTTGAAAGTGATTCCTTAAAATAACACCTGAAACGTGTGGTAACAGTGAGGCCTCTTGTACGGTTTGTTTACGTAGATTTTCAGCCATGAACATGTACGGCTGATGCACCGTGCTGTTTTGCCAGAGTGTACAAACATAAAATGTGAACATAGATTTTCGCGGAAAAAAAAACGGGTTATTCACCAACTCGACACAAGAGACTAGACCACGTGTGTCCAGTTGATAAAACTAAAAATTAGTATGACTTATTATTTCGTCATATGGACACGCCAAGATTTTTCCGCGTGTCCACATAGTGAAACTTAAATTATCACTTATTATCACTTTTATGTTATCGCCAACTGGCCACCTGTTTATTTGACCCGAATTCATTACAAAGTCGTCGTGTCGAGTTGGTGAATAACCCAAAAAACGTGGGCGGAAAAGAAGCCTCACCCTTACCACGCGTTTCAGGCACCGTATTTTAAGTCATCAAACTCAAAGCATTTATTTCAATTAGACCATTACAGGCACTTTTGAATGTCAAAACACAAAAAAAAGGAAGCTACAGTCCTATTCACAGGGCCAGTAATAACTTGTGAAAGTACTGTAGTGGCCCATTCGAAAGCGTAGATCGCTATGGAGAAGAATGGGCATCGTTCTCAGTGCCTTTGGTTTCCTTAAGCCTGTTGTCCACGGTACGGTTTCTAAACCGTACGGCGTGTTAGCCGGGCCGTACTGCAACTGTGAATTTTCACGAAAAAAAAACAGTGTTGACAAAAGGCCTCAACCTTTTGACCGCCACGGACGCCTATGGACCTCAAATCAAAAAGTGCTCACGACGCCACGGACGGCATAACACGTCTAATTTGGATGCAGTGAAATTGTGGCTTGGCGTGGAGGGCACACGCGTGTGTTTATGCTCTGGCGTTCAAAAGGTTAAAGCGATACCTACACAAGATTACCGCCAGCTCAGCGTAACTCACGTCCAGAAAATAACGTTAACGATGAAAGCCGTCACGTAACTGGGTCAATTAATTTGCCAATGCCGAAATGGATTTTTTCCTATACTTCGATACGTGGAGATGCTGAAATAGGGCGAAATTGACCTGCCCAGAGAGGCATTGAGTTACGCCAGTAATGGACTGCCCTAGGCCGAATACGCCAAATGCGCCAAATGCCATGTTTTATTCATAAGTACCTATCTGCTTTCTGCTGAAACGCACTGGCCTTTTTAATGTATCAGAAATATTTAAGAGTACCTACAGAATGCGTGACTAAATAATAATAGTCGCACGAATCGATCTTTAGAATTCAGAAACGCTTGACGTGGTCGGTCCGTGGATGGGTGACCAATCGTTACAAACCGAATTCCCTTCGTGGCTCGGCAAGCACGTTCAACTGTTGGTCCTGGCTGTCATTTATGAAGGGTGTAAAAGTACCCTTAACGAAGTCGAAAGCTACTTGTTCTCCAAGTCATTGCGATAAATTTTTGTTGTATTTGAAGTTCCAACTTTTTCACAACTTTTTTTAAAATACTAGTTTTTAATGTTATAACTTTAGGTACTTTGAATATGTCTACTACCCCCGTACTATTAATTGCATCCCTTATTGTTGTATTTGAAGTTCCAACTTTTTCACAACTTTTTTTAAAATACTAGTTTTTAATGTTATAACTTTATGTACTTTAAATATGTCTACCACACCCCGTACTATTAATTACATCCATCAGCACAGTGTTTTGAGTGCGTCACATTGAGTGCTACCGCAAAACGTGATTTTTTACTCCCAATAAAAATGAGGAAATGAGATAATGTGGTACCTAATATTATAGTACACCCACATATCGCCAGCTATGTTTAAGTCCCATGTATGGGGACAAGCCTATTGCCATCAACTGGGCACGAATCTAGACTCCACTCCGCTAGTTAGAAATTCCCGATGGACAAATCCCAATAGCTTTTTGCCCGACCCGAGAATGGAACCCAGGATGTCATGCTCAGCAGTCGCGCTTGTAACGACTCAACCAACGAAGCAGTGTTTGTACAGAAATACATATATCAAAGTTTTGAATTATTAATTTATCTAATATAATGTTAATCCCTAACGTACGTAAGTATACACTCAGGAAATAATTAAATTAGTTCATGAAATAGAAGCTTTTAGTTTAATGATAAGATTTAATATTGTAATTCCATTAATTCTAAAATAAATTATTTTATTATGTGGTTTATCAACAACATTTCCTATTTTCTGCAATAAATTCCAATTCAAACTGATTAACATTATTAAATCGTAGCTTCATTAATTAATTCTGTTCAGAATTAAATACTTTATTAAATCAAAGAGGTAGGTAAGTTGAATTTAATGTTAGTTAAAGGTTTCGAAAGTGTTTCAAAAGATATTAAAAGATGACAAAATTGTAACCAAGATTTGTTTCTAACACACTTTCCAATGGCTATACCGAGAACAATCTATTATTCCGTTGAGGCTGGAATTAACGTGAATACAGTACCTATTTTCAATTCGAAGTAAGGCAGCCATTCTAGACTTCATATTCTACCATAAGAACAGCGACCAGACCTGACAGGACGCGAGCTACACGACAGGCGCAATGAAACAAAGAATGCAACAAATGAAAGTTTCTTACAGCATCCACAGTTCACCACTACGCTACGCTTGCGATACGACACGGTATTCACGCCAAGAAAATAAAAATATAATTAAATAGTTGATTTGCACCTTCAAGTAAAAAATATCGTTTATAATAAAAATACGCCTAAGTTACAATCAATGCCTAAACTAACTTAATATCTTGTAATTATAGGTATCAGCGCTCACCCTCACCACCCTCATTATTATAGCCAATGTTTATCTAATTACGTATACCTAGTATGTAGACAAAATAAATGAAAAACATCTTGCAACACCAACATGAGTGGTCAGTAAGGTCATACAACATTATTAAGTACAGAAATAATTTGAAATGGTTTTGAAATATCTGTTAGTTCAAGGTATAATAAGTTAAAACTTTAAAAATAAGTGAAATCGCATGTCGCATGGCGCTAGTCGCATCGCTTACGGCTGTCTTATCCTAATCAAACTTATAGAGAACTAGCTGCTGCCCGCGACTTCGCTCACGTGGAAATTCTCATGTGTTTTTAGGGATAAAAAGTAGCCTATGTCCTTCCCTAGGATATTATCTATCTCCTTGCCAAATTTCAAAAAGATCCAATCAGCCGTTTACTCGTGAAAAGGTAACAAACAAACAGAATTACTTTCACATTTATAATATTAGCATGGATTCGATGATCCCAATTAGGATTTGATTCTGGTTGAAAGTCTCGTGTTGCCGATTCGGATGCTATCATTTATCACTGACCTAAGGGTAAGAAGATGACGATTCATAAATGTCCATCCATCGGTTATATTACGTACTTACATTCTATCTGTCAGTGAACTTACCATTTTATTCATTCATTTCATTTTTTTATGTAAACACCGATGTTTCACAAATAAATTGATTGATTGATTGATTGATTGATTTCTGTTGCATTAGCTTTGCAACTAACCTGAAGAAAAGTTTTTCAACCCATGTTAAAAGGCGTTCTTCATTTTGGTTATTTGATTGTAAATTCAAATTACGATAAAGAGGCTCTACGTACGACATCCTACCAGTTAAGAATAATACTCACATACGTTTTTACTCCGTTGAAGTACATTAACTACACGGTGTAAAGTGGGGTTCATAGTTTAATGTAACACCTATTAGTTATCTAACTACTACTGAAAAATTATTATAATTCACTAAACGTAAACAATCACAAGTTAAATCTTACATTGGGTGTCAGAGCTCATCGAAAACACTATGTTCCCTAGTTGTAACGCTGCATCGTGTTTAGTTATATAAGTGTTTTCTTGTACAATTATTAAAGGTAATAAAAAAATTGTTTTTTTTTTTATCAACACCAACCTTCGATGTCCCACAGCTGGCCAAAGGTAAAAAGTTTGTCAATTTAACATAACATTATTGCTTGCAATCTCCACCGGGGTGGGGTTAGGTAGAGGTAGACCTAAAAGAACTCTCACATTGCGCAAATTATGTTTGAGTCCTATGGAAAAGGGGGCGAGCCTATTGCCAAAGATGGGGGTTCCGCAAGGCTCAATATTGGGTCCTTTCCTCTTTCTAGTATATATAAATGATCTACCCTATTTATTGAAAAACCAACCTAAGAATATGGTGTTATTTGCTGATGACACTTCCCTAATTTTTAAGATAAGTAGACGGGCCCAAAATCTAGATGACGTGAATGATGCCCTACTTCAGGTCCATAATTGGTTCACAGCAAACAATTTAGTATTAAATGAAAAAAAGACTAAATGCATAAGATTTGCTTTACCGAATGTTAAAAGTAATGATTGTGAGATAGTATTGAATAAAGAGAAACTAGATTTCGTCGATAAAACGGTTTTCCTGGGGATTACGCTGGATTCGAGGCTACAATGGGGTTCTCATTTAACATCCCTTGCGGGGCGACTGAGTTCGGCAGCATATGCTGTTAGAAAAATTCGTCAATTCACTGATGTAGATACCGCAAGACTGGTCTATTTTAGTTACTTCCATAGTATAATGTCTTACGGCATTTTGTTATGGGGACGGGCTGCAGACATCGAGTCTATTTTTATTCTGCAAAAAAGAGCCATCAGAGCCATATACGGCCTCCGTAGGCGCGATTCTCTAAGGGAACTGTTTAAAGACATTAACATTATGACGGTACATAGCCAATACATTTATGAAAACATAATGTACGTTAGAAAAAATCTGCATCTTTTTAAAAAAAGAGGTGACAGACACAATTACAATACTAGAAATAGGGACCAATTAGTTCAGCCAGGCTTTAGACTCGCTAAAGTAGACTCATCTTTCATGGGGTACTGTTTGAGATGCTATAATAAAATACCACAAAGTATTCTTGAACTTAATGAGACGAAATTTAAAACATGCATTAAACGCACACTGTGTAAGCAAGCTTATTACAAGTTGGGCGATTATATCGCTGATAATAATGCTTGGCTCAATGCTGGTCCTGCTCCACAAGGACAGGGGCGCAAAAATTGATAGCATTAAATAGTATTGTTGGGGCTGCTGAAGATTGTTCAACTGTCTTTGCATTGTATAAATTCAATCTTTTTAGTATTATATAGCAGCATAGCCTATATTGTGTGAGTGCTATGTACTAGAAAGCTATCAGTCACAGGAATCCTACTTTTTTTTACTTTTTCTCGACTTGAATGTGCCCTGGCGGTTAAGAGTATGTCATGCTCACTCAAATGTCTCGCTGATGGTGGCGTGTGTGTCGGGTCATTTAGTTCCCTTCAAAATGGTTGAGTTGAATGATGGCTGATCCATGCGTCATGTTCGTGAACGGGCGCTGTCAGTTGTGACTGGTCATCTCTTGGTTGCCACGGTTTATTTGAACTAATTATTTTGTTTTTTAATTGCCTTTTTTTTTTGTACTGTGGACACTTTTAACGTGCACGTCTTGCTACATCGCTCTCACATAATGTACCATCTCTACAAGAATGATGTATCCAAGATTTTTTGTTTATCAGCGATATAATAATGCTTGGCTCAATGCTGGTCCTGCTCCACAAGGACAGGGGCGCATAAATTGATAGCATTAAATAGTATTGTTGGGGCTGCTGAAGATTGTTCAACTGTCTTTGCATTGTATAAATTCAATCTTTTTAGTATTATATAGCAGCATAGCCTATATTGTGTGAGTACTATGTACTAGAAAGCTATCAGTCACAGGAAACCTACTTTTTTATTTTTTCTCGACTTGAATGTGCCCTGGCGGTTAAGAGTATGTCATGCTCACTCAAATGTCTCGCTGATGGTGGCGTGTGTGTCGGGTCATTTAGTTCCCTTCAAAATGGTTGAGTTGAATGATGGCTGATCCATGCGTCATGTTCGTGAACGGGCGCTGTCAGTTGTGACTGGTCATCTCTTGGTTGCCACGGTTTATTTGAACTAATTATTTTGTTTTTTAATTGCCTTTTTTTGTACTGTGGACACTTTTAACGTGCACGTCTTGCTACATCGTTCTCACATAATGTACCATCTCTACAAGAATGATGTATCCAAGATTTTTTGTAAAAACATTATGATTTAAAAGAGTGTCCATGGAGTTTCTTGCCCATTCTTCTCCATAGAGATCTACGCTTTGGAATGGGCAACTACAGTACTTTCACAGTTATTATGTCTTGTGACTGGGACTGTAGCTTCATTTTTTATTGCTGTCTTTGTTTCGACAATTCAAAAGTGCCTGTAATTGGCCTACTTGAAATAAATGCTTTGATTTTGATTTTGATTTTGCCATCAACCGGGCCAAATCCAGACTTCGTGGCTGTTAATGAGAAATTCGTGATGCAAAAACCAATAACACTTTGCCCCACCTGGGAATCGAACCCAGGACATAAGCTCAGCAGTCACTAACAGTTCTAACAAAATACCTACCTTCTTTAGAAAAAACTGTTCCGCCTCCAATAAGATCTAGTACCTACATTATCGTAAAAAAACTAGCCATTAGGACATAGCGTAGAGGAGGCCAAAAAATTCTTCGAAACTGATTTATATGAAACTAAATCGCTTAACATTGGCCCCGTCCGAAAAAAAAATGGGCCCATTTTATTTCGGACTAAAATAAGAGACAAAGTACACCTCACGGATTTCCGATAGATGAAAACATCAGTCTGGGTAATGTGTCGTTCTATCATGTTCGCCGCATGCGAGGACACGCACCTATAATTTAAATAAATTGACCAATTTTATTTTTCGCAGCGCAACATTTTCTCACCTATTATTATATTATGAACGTTGATTTTCGGAAAGCAGCAGTTTCCTGGCCACACCTTTGTTAATAAATCTAAGGGAAATAATATGGGATTCGTATTAATGGTGAGCATTGAACATAAACACAGCCTACCGAGTCACGCATGGCTGTTATGTTAATTTGGGTCAATAAGCTAAGTTCCGGATGTGGTGGAGCTAGTAATTTCAGGCAGTTGCCAAAGATATTGAGCCTATAATTGCTGACGTGAATGTGGATTTAGTGGGTTATGCACGCAAAGTCAAATCATTATTCGGATCGTGGAAATCTGAGATAACATTGCATTGGTATTATCTACAACCATGCACTATTTAGGTACGGTAGGTACCTAATTAGAAACCCTAAAACCTGTACTGGGAATGTAGTGGATATTTTGTAGCGGAAACTTGTATTGGGAATATAGAGGAGAACTTAGAAATAATAATACCAGCCAATTACTGTCCCACTGTTGGCCAAACGCCTGGTCACAAACAAAGAAGGCACGAGCATCGATCACCACCTGCACGTGTAGTTTCAATCAATTAAAGGATATCAAAATGTTTTGCTAATTATTAAGCAAATGATTTTGTTACTCATAAAGTATACATCTTTTGATGTTCTATGTATATGACAGATTTCCAATTGAAAGTAATTTAACGTGGAAATCAGACGAGCAAAAATTCTACAGGGAAATCAATATTTTCAGGCGACAATATTAAATTAGCGAGGGTTCAAAAGGAGGTTGGTCATCGGAATTTAAACATGTCATATCATAAGTAATTATCCAGATGAACAAAGCTTAACAAAAAAAACATAGGCAGCCACAACAGAACACCACCTGCTACGATGCTGCTCCTTGCGTCTCGTCCACGTTCATACATCTGGGGTCTAAAATGGCCGCTTTCGCTGAATCATAATATGAATCACGATAGTATTAGACGCAGTTAATATTATGATTTGTCACTTGGTGACCATTTTTCAATTCTCTGATGAGTACCCCTCTGCCTAACCCTTCAATAAAATTACAGGCGTGATGTTATGTTATGGAAAGCAATACCAACCACACTGGGAATATTGAATTTGCTTGACGCAAATATCTGAGGGATTGTGGGTCTGCTCATTTTGGCAGAACTAAGCCCAACTGGTAAACATCGAACGCTTAAGTAATAAGACCTTCCACAGGACGAAAAATAGAACGATTGCCGTCATAATCAAAGTTATGTTTTTTTTTTGTTATGGGCTGATAAAAGGACATCGCTGTGCGTCCTTAACACAGTTCTTGAGTCGTATTTTTTTTTAATGGACCATAATGAGGTTTACGTTTTTTTCCGGGAACATAACTGTTTTATTAAACAGTTATGTTCCTGGAAGTATTATTAGCTCACCTTTATGGTATTCCATAAAGGTGAGCTAATAATATGAGTTCGCAAAAACAAACGTGTAGACCATGGTAAAAGTTGATGGACTAATTCACAAATGGTTTTACAAACAATAAGAAACACCTAAATATTGGGCTTTCAAAACCGTCGGAGAGCTTTAATTTAGGTGATACGAAGTTTCAGTGAAAAAAGACAGTGACGTTACGGAACTAATGTATTCCAATTAAAATTATGTTGACTCGAACTAAATGACGGGTTAATAACAAACTGACTAAATTATACAACAATAGATTATATCGGCTCAGTTCTACACCTAGTTAATACGCGGGATATTTCCTCAAACAATACCTAGATACGCCATCTTGCTAATTAGATTTGATGGTTGACATTGTGTTACTATTATTGGAACAATGGGATTTGGAATGGACGCTACACTAATTTAATGGTGATCTCTGCAGACTTAGGAAGGCTTTTGATATTCGGAAGATACCTTGTATATCATCTGCTTTCCAGTCGTGAACTGCAGTGGCTTATTAGGAAATCACTGAATCGATTGCTGACTGAAGTGGCCGCTGCAAGCATAAAAAACGAAATAACAGTATTATTGATCCAGCCAACAACCAGTGCGATTGTGGTGCCTTCAACCTTAACGATCTGAACGAGCCTCTGACGCCAGAATTAACATGGACAGATACTAGAACATCTTACTTCTTACTACTATTTTAAATGCGAAAGTTTGGATGGATTGATGTTTGTTACTCAATCACGCCAGAACGGCTAAATAGATCTAGATGAAATTCAGCATAGAGGTAGATTATAGTCTGGCACATGGGCTTTTTTTATTCTCGCGGGCAACAGCTAGTTCGTACAGAAAGACACCTTTTTCCCATGGGGTAGGCAGAAACTATAGAACGCCACCTACTACGATCCTTTCATACTCTTTACACCTAATCCACGTTCATACATCCAAAAACAGTATAGTATAATATAACTGTACCGTCGGCGTCGAGACGAAAAGAAGACCTTTATGAAAATTTTATGAGGAGGTATGTTGTGTTAGTTGTTAGTAGAACGCTAGAGCCCGCGACGACTTATTAACGTAGCTACCCAAAAACATCTCGGACAAGGGTATTTCCCAGAAGACAAGTACGTTACATCCATAGCAGTCACCTCACTTCATAAGTAGTACAATGACCCCAGGCCAGCCTTTTCCCACTAATAAAGTGGGAAAAATGACAGTCGAGGCTCACTTTATCTACCTCAAGTGTAGTTTTCCTTACGTTCCACAATAACAAACGATTTAATATCTCGAGTAGGTACCTGGCAAACAGTCCATGACAAATATTACCCCGCCTGGGGCGAGACGGGGACTAAACGCCCCCAACACCCCCTTCCGATGCGATCTCCCCCAAACGATTTGTAAATTGCTCTATTAATTTAGAATCCTGTGAGATGTTATCGCTCGTAAAATATTGGAGGTGGCACGAATTCAGGCGTGGATTTTCAGCGGTTTCGTGTTACCTTGTGTTGACAAATAATCATCTACGCTTAGAGAAATGTTTGGAGATAGCGGTGTTTTCGTGTCTACTGTTTACGTGGATTGGTTTGAATTTTCAGTTACATTTGAAATCAAATTATATACGAAGGCAAATAATGATACGAAAATATGTAAAACATTTAAATTACAGTTGACATGTACAATTGCACAGAAAATATGTAAAACATTTAAATTACAGTTGACATGTACAATTGCACATATGCGGGAAATAAAATTGTTTATAATTATAAATTAAAGTCTTTCTCGAGTCCATGTTTGAGAAAACAACCTAGATACAGAAAAAATATGAATCATCTTCATTTAAATGCAATGCTTTGAACCAAAGAAAAAAAGATTTTATCTTGGTCTTTAATAGTATTCAATGAATGAAAAAGCCCTTACAAAGGAAAACAATTAATCCAAGTGAATCAGTTATTTTCTTTCTAATTCATAGGTACCATTCTCTCTCCCCAAACATTTAAATAGTTTAATCAAGCAGAAGCAATAGAATTAATTACTTAAAAGTTATCCACGCAAACAATATCTATTCAGAATTTTGATTAGTTTAATTAAACCAGGAGTATGATTAAATTTATATCTTTCGCTTTTCTGTTTCATTAACTTCATAAATTCTGCCTAAAATCTAATTATTTATGTTCTCCTAAATACACATAATATTAGCGTTATTCTCCTAATATACTACTCCTTATCTTAAACAACGAAATGGCCAAAATCCAAATGCTGGTAAAATTCATGCTTATCTACTAGCACGCCTATTTTATAACATGGGCTCCGAGTGTGTAATAAGCATGAGTGAATAATTATTGTGTACTGCTTACTAGCTAGTGCTAAAATAAGTATAATTTTGGACTACTAAATATATGGCATGTGTAATCCAGGCTTTAAATCTGTTCTTTATTTATCAGGTGTGTTAATTTATTGCCTCGTCAACTTAAACATAACTGAAGAAATGTAGGTGTACTTGTCAGGTACACCTCTGCCTCTGCTGATTGAGAAGTGAAGCAGAACACACACATGCCTCAATTGTCACTTTATTTTTCAAGTATTTGTGACAAAATTCCTATATAACTTAGGAAAGTTATAAAATTCATGACTTACTAAACTACTTTCTTAGGAACAACCGAAATACAAAGGCCCATATAATCATAACAAGAATGTGTTAGGTTTTACATAATATTAATAAATCTTTGGATTATCTTAGTCGATTAGTGGAACATTTTATTTCTTACACTGGCCGAAGTCGGTTATTTTTTTTTTCCAAAACGTTTTTATTTTACCCTTTTTAGTTATCGCATCACACACAAATGCTTGTCATGTATCAATTTCGCAATTTCTTTTACTTGGATGACATATTTTTTCCAGCTATTTTGATTTAAAAACCAAACTGCTGAACCGATTTTGATGAAATTTCTATGGGACTAATCGGGAAGTAGATCCATTCAGATAAAAGAAGATCAAATCGGTTCATAAATGACAAAGATATGAGGTAAAAAAACACAAAAAAAAAATACAACCGAATTGAGAACCTCCTCCTTTGGTTGAAGTCGGTTAAAAAACGACTTTTGAACTTTCGGGGAACCGACTCGGCCTATTAACTCGGGGCCAGCATCGAATGCGGACGTGTTACGAAGTAGTACAAGGAGAGAATAAATAATGTTTTATTATACTTAAATAACTAATGTGAGAGTCACACAAATGAAAAAAAAAAAACATGTTTATGATAAACACGAAAGAAGACCTAGAAACGAAACTGGAACTCACTGTTTTAAGAATAGTGAACCCTTAGCGTACCCAAATTATGAATCAACTTGGATTCACATTTAGAAATAGCACCTACTTTATAAAAAGTTGACTTTAACGAAATTTATACAAAAATTATACACTTTTCTTTCAAAAAATAATGTTGGACCAACATTATTTGTACCAAGTTCGTCCTGTTCATTTTAATTTCAATGTTGCGGAAGAAATAGAATGAATAATACATTTTTGGTCAAATATTTGCAATGAAAGGTAAAGCTTACTTCGTTAGGCTATGAATAACAAGGGTACCCGAGGGAAGAAAGTGACTGCCCACTTTATTTTCATGTTCACGCTTAATTTATTTTTCCAATTAGGTAATCCGTTGTTGGATTTTCTTTCAAAACAATCTCGAAGTGAAAGTTTGCTTTTCAGAAGATTTAAGTTAATGTTGACGTGTCAAATAGCTTCTAACGAGAGCTTGGTTTTCACTTCTATTGTTTTTGTATTGGTATTCATCTATATCTATGTATATACACACATCAACAGAATCTAGAGATATTTTATATTTCATCAAATATCTACAAATCTATGACGAATTTTCTGAAATGGTAAATGAAAAATGATAGGTTATTTTAAGGTCTTAAAAAACATAAGAAATATTTCGTGATTTTTTTGCTTTAAATAAAAATGTTAATTTTTTTGAATCGCCGTAGAAAATTAGTATGATAAAAAAAAACTTCTTTCTCCTTAACTTTAATTAAAATTGAAAAAATCTTATAAAATCTAATTATTAATTATCAGTGTTGCCACCTCTTACATTAATTACACATCGACATCGATTGTTCATACTTAAAATTAAATTTTCAATGTCTTGCTGCGGTATGAGGTCCCATGTTCTTTGCAAGTGTTAGTAAAGTTGTTGTTCCGTCGTCAAATTTGGCGGGAAATCTCCCAAAGCTTTTCGTTTTAACATGTCCCAGGCATGCTCGACAGAATTTAAGTCGGGCAACTGTGCAGGCCAATCCAAAACTTGAATATCGTGGTCTCGGAGAGCGGCCGACACCAGCCGCGCCGTATGAGAAGGAGCATTATCGTGCATGAGTAGAAATTCCTGGCCCATTTGGATTCTGTGTGGGACAATAACAGGCTCTACTACCTCCTCGTGGTATTTTTGTGCAGACATGTTGCCTTGGATCCAAGCGAGCTGGATTCATCCGCCAATTCCGGCCCACACCATGATGGTCCCGCCTTGGTATGAGTGGACCTCCTAAGAGTGCCGTAGACGGCTAACTCTGCCTGGAGTTCTCCAAACGCGTATTATTCGTGAATCGGGATGAAACCCAAACCGGGCCTCATCGGTGAACAGCACCAAAGACCATTGTTCGTCACTCCATGGTAAATGCCCCCGAGCCCACAAAAGTCGCCGACCGCGATTACCACGTCACAATGCTAGAACACGTAGCGGTCTTCGAGCATGAAGACAAACTTCATGCAACCTCCTTCGCACGGTTTTGTCGCTTACCAGCAGGTGGTGGTCCTCCTGGAGCCTTTGTAGTAGTTGCATCGCTGTGATATTGGGTTGTCTTCTGGCATTTGGAGAAATCGATCCTATCTCTGCGTAGTCACACGATATTTACCCGTGTGCCGTTCCTCCACATTCCCAGTACTGCGGTAACGTGACCACAACCTTGATATCACGTTTTGGCTGGTGTATAGGGCCTCAGCAACGACGCTTTGAATAGCACCATTTTCTAACATGCTCACGGCTCGTAACATTTCATCTCGACTCAAATGACGACATGACATGACTCTTAAAGCTCACACGGTACATTAAATTAAAAAAGAAAAACAATCTAATCCGTTTTTTTTAATTAATATTAATAAAACAATTTTAATTTTCCCTAACGTAACGAATTATTAACAATTTTGCCGCCGTATTTTGTTGTTTCTTTTGTTTTTTTTTATTTACATTTTTAAATTTTCCTCAATCAAAATCCGTATTTTTCTTGCAAAATATAGTACTGACCTTGTTATTCTCAGGAATCTACTATAAAAACAGCTTACATCACTTTTAGTGCGTCTATGAGGACATTGAGTAGCCAAAAAATGTTACATGAAAGCACATGCTCACCAATTTACATGCTAATTTGGACTCAAAGAAAAACAGGACAGGTTCACAAGCTTATATTATGGGGTCAACTGAGGAAAAAGAGAGTTTGGAATGAACATGTCAACTGTATGAGAACAACTGTGTTTTAACACTTCAAGTACAATGTACAGAGGTGGACATAATGCCATACGCATTGTACCACTGTAAGGAAGCTAGACACCTATGTACCTTCGAACTGTTAGGCATTCACATCAACGGAATATTACAGCCTGCACATACATATATTATTATTATTATTTCATTTAATTCAGATAATATTGTAATCCATATACATTAAATTATTAATTAAAATCTATTTGTACAATCACAAGACACGTAGTGTTAGTAACAATGTACTTACAAACTATGTTAGTAACACACTAACAAAGACAGAAACAGAAAACAGATTGTGAAATCATTGCTGCAAGGTAACAGGCCCCGCCGAAACCTTGCAGCAGTGGTTCAAAAACTGACAATCAAGCCTGGCTGCTATCATAGATAGGATGCTGTTGGCGCTGCCCCGCACCCTACGGACCAAGGATGCGCACCGTTTCCGCATCACCGTATAAAAACAGTCCACGTGTGCTTCAGCAAACATCCCTGAAGCGCTGCAGTATCGGGGCAACCCCATCAGCACCCTGAATGCGTTATTGTATTGGACGCGAAGGGCGCCGTATGATTTTTGAGTAAAATGAACCCACAGACTGCAAGTGTAAAACGACGTGCAGTAAGCACTAAATATAACGCGTTTGACCTCTTTAGACGCGCGCCTGAATCTGCAGGCAATCATGTTAGCTCTCACACACAGCGCCCTCCGCTCCCTATCAATATCCTCATCGTCTTTGAGGTCAGTGGTCAATAAGTGACCCAGATACTTAAACTGGTCTACCTTCACAAGGGGTACACCGTTTATCTTCACTGAAGGTACTGCTTCTGGGTATTTACCCCTAGCCCCAAAGACCATGACTACACTCTTCTTAACATTATATGCCAGACCATGTAGTCTAGCATATTGCTCGCAAGTGGCTACGAGTGTCCGTAGTCCGCAGATTGACGCGCTCAGCAGCACCATGTCGTCGGCGTAGCTAATGTTATTACAACACACGCCATCAACATGACACCCGACACGCATGCTGCTAAGCGCCTCAATCAGATCATTTACGTACAGGTTGAAAAGCGTAGGCGAGCATAACCCTCCCTGCCACATATAGGGTGACTGGATATTAGTGACCGATACTTAAAAACGTGATTTCACTCATGATAACAAACAACTTTCTCAAAGAAACTATTGTTTTTATTAGACATTCACTTTTTCACAATAACATAAAAGTCGTTTTGGCGTAAAGGCGCGCGCGCGCACCTGTGACCTATCAGATGTTAGCCGCGTGTCGTTCGCGAGCCGTTTTGTCTCATTAGTCATTACTATCGTACCGTCCGTGCAACTGTGGGTAGGCAGACAACCCGCGCGGCTCGCAAGCCCGCTTCGTATGCGGCGCCCGCGCCACATTGCCGGCCAACATGCAGGTAGGTTCCTAAGTGAATGACTATAAAAAAAGTTTATTTGGGAAAGTTGTGTTATTATATATATAAATTGGTTTAACCGTTTATCTGTGTACACGTAACAAACATACATATTAACCCACACATTTACAATAAAAGTGTGGTTACCTCCACTCCATTATGGTCAGCTACCTCAGGCCTCTTCAAACAGACCCAGCTAATTGATAAAGTTAGGGGCAACATTTTATTACAAGCTCTGCCTATGGTATTGTTTACGACTGAATTCAGTCTGATTAAATCGAATATCCAATTACTTCCTTTACGTTTTTATCTTGAAAAATAACCTCTATTGGTAATGTGAATTCGTAATGGACACAGAAATTAAAAAAGCAAATAGTATATAATATATATAATAATACGGTGTGTTGTGTTAAAGATGTCTTTTGCGTTAGTTATTGAGTGGTCAAATTTGTAGTTTTTTACGTGGGTAGTAATTGATAAGTTTAGCACCACGGCATTATCTTTTCTTACTTACAGTATTATTCCTTTAATCTGACCACAATACAGACTGACTGAACACATTTTCCCTTTGCCCAAAATTACAAGCAAATTCGAAACCCATTTCGCCACAATACGCTATGATAAATAATAAAAGGTCTCTCAAAAGACGTATGAGAAATAAAAATAACATAAGGTTGTAATCTTGGCGATCACGCACGGGTTCTATTGTGAATTGTGGCTGAGAGGATGCCCTACCCATAATCCTGTTCGTCACGCGAAGTTCATTGGTCTGACCATCGAGTATGAAGAGCATGGAGCAACATTAAAACAGTGTATTTTATTTCAACTTTTATTTAGCATATCTATAATGTTTCCTCCTGCTGGGGAATAGGTATTAGGGCATCCAAACCTGGGTTCGGTGCCTTAGCGAAACCCGGAAAAACTGGATTTTACTATGGAATCGAACCGGGTTTCGCATGCCCTAATAGGCATCCTCTCTATGGGAGGACATGTGCTGTGTAAGGCAATCCACCACGCAGACCCAGAGCAGGTTGGTAGATGTCTTCGAGTTTTTGGGTCTTAGGACATCCTGTTTGTGCAGAGATGATGAAATAAATTACACAAAATAACGTACTTACGAACTCGGAACAGTTCCCACAGGGCCACCATTTTAATTTATTAACATGTAAATTAATTTCTGCACTCTCTCTCTGATTGGTCTCGATTTTTTCATACCCAAACTTTTAAATTACTGTGCTAATGATCGCATTGATCTCTCCATTTATTATGTACTCCATGTTTTTGACGGCATTTATCAAATTTCAAGACCATAGCCCAGCTTAATTACACAATAAAATAACAAAAAAAAAATAGATCATCATCGTCTATTGACTCTATTGTTACATTAATATGGCATATAAAGGAATATTTGAGGTTTTCACTCACTCCAGCTTATTACAACAAGCGGTGTACCCAATGTGGTTTCCTAATTCCCATAGAAAGTTTAAACCCCTATTTATTATTAAAGAATCTTATAAAGTTGTCCCTGATGTCCCTAATTTGTGGCTAATTCGTGTGGAGAGCCTTAAATCTTCAAACATTTCAGAAAGACAACTTGCTGATAAACGCCGCAGCAGCACTAATGAACATACATATACATTAGTATGTTTCCCGCAAATGACACCATTTGTTACTACTCTAGTGTTTCTACAATAACTACTAAGTAGGTAAAATAATTTAAAAGTATCTATCTTAGTGTTATTGAATACCATGATTAGGTGTTAAGTTCATACACATTTGAACTAAAAGTCATATAAAATCACAGACCTACATAAAGTCCCTGAAAAAACAAAAGCCCCAACAATAAAGCCAAATAAATTTTGTCACAAAAAATAATAAAGTATCACTATTTTCTAAATTCGGTCGGCTAAAAAATCTTAAATCTTAAAACTTGTCAAAGTAGTGTAAAACCAGCTTGTGTTAAACTTACGGAGATTCGTAACTTTAGGGTATACAATATACATCCCTAAGAAGAAACTTAAGAACTTATGCGATTCCCTATCTGATATAACTACCTACAATCTGAATGATACGCAGTTGTCATGTCTGACTAATGCGATGATTCAGCAAATGATCGAGGACTCTAACACAAGCGCGCGGTTTTAATATAACATAAATATGAGGATTTTAAAATCGAAAATACAATAATCCTATAGCATTTTAGTTAAATTGTTTGCAACAAGCACAATCAGTATGATCCACAAATATAAATGAATTCTTTAAATTATGAAAATATTTTTGTGAAACGAGTTTTTCCATTTTAAAATCGACGTATTTACGTTACGTTTACACATCGCGCTAGTGCTAGGGCCACTTTTTAAATTATAAAAGTCATGCCTACCAGATGATTATTAGACAGTAGAGACCCATTTTCTATTCAATCATTTTCTTCCTAATTACTTGCTTAAAATGGACCTAAACTAATCCAGCCCACATCTAAATAGGAACCATTTCTTATAAATAGGAACGGTGAGTGCCTGTCGTCAATAGTTACCTCAAATAATAGAACTTTTCACCGACGGTGGCAACTGACACCAGGAAATTAGAAAACCTGAAAATATATTTCGCAACAACGCAACTGTCAACAGTATTAGGTCTGCTAAGATCGCAAAAAAAACGGTGGGAAGTCGAAGAAATTACATGTATAAGAAGAAAATCAAATCGCTGACACATAAAGATAAGAAAGAAAAACGTTTATTGGCTGACATGCCACAAGTACACACAATATAAAAAAGCAAATATAAAATAAAACTTAAAACACAACGCAAGTTCTCATAAATATGGGGTCGAGAAAAAGAAGAAAAGGAAACTCTCACCCCCTTTCCTGGTTTACTAAATGTGAAAGTTGAGAGTGAATAAAATAATGCTTTTTGTCAGTAATGAGGTCGTGAAGCCCATCAATATCGCACACAAACTCGGTAGCTACTAGTTGGGCCATACGAATCCGGGCCACCCTTTTTGTAGGTTCAACTCACGTAAAGGTCCCAAGATCAAATTTCTCAGCAATAAATGGGTATTCATTCGAATTAAATATTTGTGACCCACTGGGTGGTGATGATCGGACGATTTGTTTCCATATATCAACTGAATTGAATGCATTATTTATTTTTCTATATTATATATTATCCGTAGTTGGCCTCTCGGCGCACAGTGGATCCATATTGAAAATTAGTGGACATGGGCAACAAAGTTCCAATATCGATTCGATATTTTTTTATGTGATTATTCATGATATTCCAGACAACTTTTACTCTTGTGAAATTTCTTCTAAAGTTGATCGTTTGTCTGAAAAAAAATAAATTAGATTTTTTTGTATGGAGCGAATCACGTTTATTTTTTTTTCTTCAATTGTACGAATATGTTAGGTGTATGGCGTGAGTATATGATAGCTAGGGTCATTCTCTATCCACGAAAAAATATATCAGCGCCGGCCATCCGCGGCCGCGCGAGTAATCATTCGGTAAAAAAATAATATTTTCTATGAAATTTTTTGCCTTTTAAAATCAATTCAAAGTCATATTTTCTGTCTCACTTGGCTGTTTTCACCTTTTTAGTTAAATATATAGTTTTAATAGCACATAGGTACTCACAACTAGTAATTCTGGAAGAGGTTAAGTTATTATTGCATGTTATCGGTGGCACCTGCATTGTGATTGATATTTGTTTGTGCGCTCGGTTAAGTGCATAACAAACGAGTCACCGAAAAATAATTGTCTCTGATTGGCTGTTATTTTTTTAACTACCTGCACATTATCTATTGTTATCGGTGGCACCTGCATTGTGATTGATGACTCATTTGTTTGTGCGCTCGTCTAAGCGCATAACTAATGAGTCATCGAAAAATGCTCGTCTCTGATTGGCTGAATAATTTTCAGTCATGCTAATATGTTCACTACTTGAGTAATTAACACTGACTATAAATACAAAGACATTCACTAAGTCCCTCTAGTTTCGCTCTTGTCGCTTATTTGTGAACACAGTGAAATACTTTTATTTTTATATTTACTTAAGAACTATGGCTGGATTTTGTACCAACCTAGATCTTTTTGTGAAATTAAGAAGTGGTGGTGATCTGAAAAATTATATGTTTCTATATGAAAGTATAATTTCTGTTTTGAATACCACAGTTTCTGAAGAAGACAAAAACCTAATCAAGGAGTTCTGTCGGCTTTTCTGTGTAAGCCTAAATAAAAAGTGGATAGAGTCAAGTAGAAATCCAAAAACTTTTATGAACCGTGTAAATAATCGCAAGTGGTTGGAAAAAAACATCAACTGGCCTGTTTGTGACAGTGTTGACCTGAGAAGTGAGTTGGGCTTTTCGGACACAGCCTTATCTGAGCCAGTGGATATGAATTCCCATGTTCCTAATCTTGCAGTATGTACTACGGAAGCGGGAACATCTACAGAAAAGGAGCACAGAAAACCGTTCGAAGACTTAAGTAATAAGCAAAAAAAAAGACGTTCTACTTCCATAGTAGAAGAAAATTCCGAGGAAGAGTTGCAGCACTGGTACTTAACAAAATTGAAAGACAACGGCAAAACGAATCTGGCAAAAGTGGTCGAATACCTTTCCAGTAATCCAGAAACGCTATCCGAAGTACACGAGCGACTATTCAAAAAGCAGAGCCTAAGTACTGTCTCTGAAGATAAGTGTTTAGCTCTTTACACATCACTTGCGCTCTCGAGATGGAAGTACTTAGCTCTTCGACAATTTCTGAAAGAAGAAAACTGTGCTGCCTTTCCATCTTATCCAAAGCTCGTTAATGCCAAGAAAAGATGTTATCCACCACAAGAGAGTATGGAGATTACCGAAAAAGGAGCTCAAATTAAATTGCAAGCGCTATTGGACCACACTGTGGAGAGGATTTTACTAGATGTGAATTCTGTTGATAGGTCTCAAAATGAAGAACTCAAGTTGACCTGGAAATGGGGGCTTGATGGTTCTTCGTCGCAGAGTAACTATAAACAGAAAACGTCAAACACAGCTACAGAGTTCGGTGATTCATCAGTAGTCATGATAAGCATCGTCCCTCTTCGGCTAGTCTCTGGCTCATTATCTGGGAATGAAAATATAGTTTGGGAGAACCCCACACCTTGCTCAACTCTGTACTGTCGACCAGTGAAGTTCACATTCACTTCAGAGACAGCTGATTTTATAAAGTCTGAAGAGTCGGAGATGAAAAAACAAATTGATGAACGAATATCTACTCAGTGTGGAAATATTATTGTATCACATGAATTGCATATGACCATGATTGATGGAAAAGTGGCCAATATTATTGCTGAAGTACCATCATTTGCAACGTGCCCCATTTGCTTGGCAAAACCAAGTGAGATGAATAATTTAGACTCTTTGACTTCCAGACCACTTCGTGAAGATATTTACAAACAAGGAATTTCTTCACTGCATATGAAGATTCGGTGTATGGAATGTCTTCTCCATATATCTTATAATCTGGATTTTCAACGATGGACAGCTCGAGGCGAACATAAGGCTTTGAAACAAGCTAAAAAAAATACCACGCAACAAGAGTTTCGTGAGCAAACTGGAATGCTGATTGATATAGTCAAACAGGTATGTATTTAGTTCGTTTTATGTTTTTTGTGTATTATATCTCTATGTGTCGTATATTACAGTCTTTTTCCCCATTTCAGGGTTTTGGAACTACAAATGACGGGAATACTGCGAGGCGCTTTTTCCAAGATTACAAAACATCATCCAGAATAACAGGAATTGACGAAAATCTAATTTTCAGATTTTCCGTTATTCTACAAGCCATATCATCAGGCAAAAACATTGACTGTGAAAAATTTAGAAGATACTGTAGAGAAACAGCTGATGTATACGTGCAACACTATTCGTGGTACTACATGCCAGTTAGTGTACATAAACTTCTAATGCACGGTGCAGACATCTGTAACCACTTTGGTGTTTTGCCAATCGGTAAGTAAAAAATAAATAGAGTTTGATGTATAATTTGACTCGATTGCTTTTTGAAATTAAAATGCATGTACTTATTTCTTTTAGGTACCTTATCAGAAGAAGCTTCGGAAGCCCGTAATAAGGACTTCAGAAACGTCAGAGAGAGACACACTCGGAAAACGGACAGAATAGCAACAAACGAAGACATCCTCCATGGACTTCTAATAAGCTCTGATCCTCACATATCCTACATAAGGCCTAAAATAACGAAACAGGTTCATAGTGAGTTGTTGCCTGAAGCAATTCAGTTGTTACAGACTACCGAGCCTCCCTGTGACAGTGAGATTATGGAGGAAGAAGAATGCCTCATAGCAGAGTCCGAAAATTTGCCGGACCCACTTCTGGAATAAGAAATAAAGTGATCCGGCTATGGACTATTCCCACAAAAGCCCATCAGGGCTGGGAATATGACAAGCAGCCCTTTTCAGGGCTACAATTATTTCACAATTTCCTTTCGATCATACGTACGATAACTTATACTATACTTTACATACGCTTGATTATGTAGATAATGATTATCAACGTCTTGCCCGTAAAAATTCAAACTATTTCACGTATATTTGATAAAATTAGTATACCCAGAAACTTATTACATGTTTATTTTACAATAGATAACGTGCAGGTAGTAAAAAAAATAACAGCCAATCAGAGACGACCATTTTTCGATGACTCATTAGTTATGCGCTTCTAGCCGAGCGCACAAACAAATGAGTCATCAATCACAATGCAGGTGCTACCGATAACAGTAGATAATGTGCAGGTAGTTAAAAAAATAACAACCAATCAGAGACAATTATTTTTCGGTGACTCGTTTGTTATGCATTTAGCCGAGCGCACAAACAAATGAGTCATCAATCACAATGCAGGTGCCACCGATAACATGCAATAATAACTTAACCTCTGCCAGAATTACTAGTTGTGAGTACCTATGTGCTATTAAAACTATATATTTAACTAAAAAGGTGAAAACAGCCAAGTGAGACAGAAAATATACTTTGAATTGATTTTAAAAGGCAAAAAAAATCATAGAAAATATTATTTTTTACCGAATGATTACTCGCGCGGCCGCGGATGGCCGGCGCTGATGTATTTTTTCCTGGATAGAGAATGACCCTAGCTATCATATACTCACGCCATACACCTAACATATTCGTACAATTGAAGAAAAAAAAATAAACGTGATTCGCTCCATACAAAAAAATCTAATTTATTTTTTTTCAGACAAACGATCAACTTTAGAAGAAATTTCACAAGAGTAAAAGTTGTCTGGAATATCATGAAGAATCACATAAAAAAATATCGAATCGATATTGGAACTTTGTTGCCCATGTCCACTAATTTTCAATATGGATCCACTGTGCGGCGGCCTCGTTGGGCGACTGGTCGCAAGTGCGACTGTTGAGCATAAATCATGGGTACGATTCCAGGGTCGGGCAAAGTATTATTGGGTTTAGCCTTCAGGAATTTCTCAGTAGCAGCCACGGAGTCTGTATTTGTGCCCAGTTGACGGCAATAGGCTCGCCTCCTTTACATCTTTCTTAAAACATAACGGGCTACTTAATGTTGGTGTAGGTACACCTCTGCCTAACCCATCGGGGATTACAGGCGTGATGTTAGATATATTTTGTTATGTATCCGTAGTTGGGTGCTGATTTTGATGCTTTTTAGTTTTATTCTAAAGAAATAGATTCTAGAGAAATGATCTTTATGAGGTTGTTCACCTTCTCAGAGACTCTATTTGGAAGAGGAGAAGAAAGATATAATATTATACCAACATATTTATCTTTCATTACTCTTACGATTGCTTTGCACGTAAAAATTCATTAGATCGAATATAAAAGTCTGCGAGAGTATCCATTGCCATGAATGTGGAGGTAATAAAAATAACAGCCAACAAAATGTGAGATCTAATTTTATTTCTAAAAGCACGGGAATATTGATAAATATTTATTTAATAGAAACAAGTGTTAAAACAGCGGCTCAGTGAAAATTATTTTTGTGAAAATTCATATTTATTGATGACAAGTACCTAAATACTTTCGAACAACTTTCTGTGCTCAACTTTATCCCTATAAGGGTAGTAAATCACTGAAGTTAGTGAGCCCCCAGGAGGGCGTTTAGTGGCTTATTCGCTGTTAACCTCAACGAAACTGGCCAGATAAGTCGCATAGATTCAGAAGTCGCTTTGTGTCGCTTAATAAATTGTGTTTCGAAGCAACCGAGCGTAGATATCGTAGTATTTATGACTTCCAGTAAGCAAAGATATAATAATAACCGCTGAGACTGTAATAAAACGGCTTTTTTTGATATTATTGGATAAGTTACGGGGTTTTTCTTAATAAGACTTTATATCTGAATAATACTTGGGATAAATTAGACTCTACTAATAAAAAAAATATTTTTCAACGTAAGAATCAGTGGCAGTATTTGAGTAATTTACAAAAAAAAACTATCTTCGAACAATTCTAACGGTTGAAACAATTACACCCATTTCTTCTCCAAACAATTCAAACAGAAAGGGATTCCTTACCGAAAAACAGTTCTAAATACGAACTTTAGCGTCATCAATCTCCCGCCAACTCGGAATCCGACAATAGTGGGTGACTCAGAGCCGCCACCAATTAGGGTCACGTTCCAGCCCCGTAAGCACCCTCATCACCCTTCAATCAAGACCGAACTGCTCGCCAAAATCAATGCTTTGGTGTACATTTTTGAATAGATGCTAACTTTACATTATAATCTGAATTATTAAGTGGCACGAAGATTGAAATTGAATCGAGCTAAATTTAGTAAATCTAATGAAATAAGTGATTTCGAGATTATTTAATTATTAAAATCAGTTTAGTTTAGACAATACCAATGAAATTTTAAACAACTCTATTACTTACACCCGTTTGAATAGTGTCGAATCTTGATTATTTCGCCAACTTTCCTAGTATAAATATAAATCGTATTGTGCGGTACAGTGGTCCGTATGTGTACAACTTCATAAATCTATTTACTACTAATATAAGTAGCTGGCATTTTTTACAGTCTTCCTGCATGTATGTAAACTTGCCGAATTTTCACATACTCAATAAGCACGCAACAAATAAATCGGTATGTCAAAACGATACGAGTTTCCGCCACAATATAATTCGATACCAAATTTCCATAAAAAATATGCTTCTGCATACTTTTTTATTTTTATGGCATTTCCTTCAACCGATCAGGCTACTGGCTTTTTGCCAGATCCGATTACCTATTGCGACATTTCCTTTTTCCAACATAACCTAAAAGTGAATCGAAATGGCAATGTTTCCTCAATCATAATTTTGGGAACAAAGTTAAAGCTTTGGGGAGTATTTTGTAAAGTTGTTGGAAGACATTTCGATGTTTCATTATTAAAAACTCATCATACTGAGAGACAGTCACCGCCCGGCGTCCTTAAGAGGGAATCCAAAGTTGAAGTATGACATTTTTAGAAAAACTTGAAAGAAAGTAATTCCATGCCGCACTGAACGTTATGGGAGGATTTGTGGATTACCTTACCTTTAACGTATCGAAAATAAGCTGCTGCATGGAACTGAAGGAAATCTAATATTTCAGTGGTTATATATTTTTGGTGGCACATTCAATCAAATTCGAAATTACAGGTAGCTTTCCGAATTGCTAGAAAAATATGCCTCGATTTTTAATAAAAATAAAACTGCATTTTTAAATCAGCACCGGGAATGAATCTATCGGTACGTCTTTTCAATTCTATTTGCACTTAAACGTGGTTTCTGTCTAGCCACTCTAGTGTACCCATAATATTTTGTGTATCTTCATTACTGATAAATATTGTCCTATAACGTTACTTGGAAAATATGAGTATTAGCAGCTTTTATAAAATATATCTCTACAGAATCCAGTTACCAACCACTACATATATTCTGTTATCAGGAATCTTTTTTATATTATATTTTCATGCGGTCTATAAAAATATGTAAGTAATGGCGACACTGTCTCATTCTCTTTCAATCTATTCTACCTTTTTAAATAAGTGGGTAAACAAAAACTTTTTTGCAAAAAAAAAAACCGACTTCCGAAAGTAAAGTTATTTTCCACTTTTTTAGTGTTTTTTTTGGAAGTCGGTTTTTTTTGCAAAAAAGTTTTTATTTTACCCTTTTTAGTTATCTTATCACACACAAATACTCGTGAAGTATCAATTTCGCAATTTCTTTTACTTGGATGTCATTTTTTCCAGTTATTTTGATTTCAAAACCAAACTGCTGAACCGATTTTGATGAAATTTCTATGGGACCAATCGGGAAGTAGATCCATTCAGATAAAAGAAGAATTTTTCAAATCGGTTTATAAATGACGGAGATATGAGGTAACAAACACAAAAAAAAAAAAACATACAACCGAATTGAGAACCTCCTCCTTTTTTTGAAGTCGGTTAAAAATGAGCTAATGTTATTATGGTACATACGTGAAGTAGGACAAAATACATAGAGGAAAGTTTTGAGTATGATTGTGAATGGCTATAAGAGTAGAGGAAGACCAAAGAAACGACGGATAGACTGTGAGAAGGATGATATGGCAAGAGTGGAGGTGTCTGATGAGATGACAGGTAACAGAGAAATATGGAAGAAGAAGACATGCTGCGCAGAACCCAAATAAATTGAGATAAGGGCAGGAAAATGATGTTGATATACATGAAGTAGGTGCGTTTGCTCTGATTTCACTAAACTAAGTCACAGGTAGGAGAGCACGTGCACAAGCCATCTGTTCTTATTATAACGCCACATTGACCCATTTTGCTCCATCGACTCTTGAACTTGCTAAGTAAAACACGAGATACTCTTTTAGATATAAAAATAATGTAAAAAATATAAAAAGTGGAATAATACCTTTTATAGATATCTTGCGAGTCATCGTCTCTCTCAAATCAGTTGTAAAAGACGTCTTTTCAAGGTACTTAAACCTTTCTTAGACCAAACTTAAATCTAGTTACTTTGATCTTTAAATAAATTTCGGGTCCAAAATCATTGTGTGAAAGAACGAAAAAAAATCCTTTGGTAAATCTACTGTAGAGATAATTTTCAAAGAACATAATACATAACATCACGCCTGAAATCCCCGAAAGGTTATGCAGCGGTGTACCTGGAACTATAGCTGTTTAAAGCACAATTAATAGGGAGTGATCCAATTACCATCAACCGAACACAAGTCCCAACTACAATAACTAAAACTACAAATCATGCAGATACTAACACGACCCCGAAACTAGAAACTTCAAATATAAATAAATGAATATATCCAGACATGCACTTTCAGCTTCTATTAAAGCTACTTAATGTATCATAAAAATCTTAAAAGCACAAATATTTATAGTGTTTAGTTGCATTGTTAAATTCTTTGCAAGAGCACACACAATGCACGAAATATTTGACTTATTCTTTTATTGTCGTCGTTTCATTGTGGCATTCTTTGTTAAGGCTTTTGACTCTTGAAAGGATATACTTCGCCTGACGAGAATTTCAAAGGGGATGATGGATTCGCCCGCTGTCTTAAGTTACGTCTTCACAAATGATTTGTCTCTTTTTCTTGCAACTTTTCTCTGGAGATAAATGTTGAAAATTTTTCAGCGGCTTTCAAATGGCATGATTATTTCGGCTAAAAGGTTTCAGGAGTTAGTAAATATTATTTCAAATAGGCATGGTATTAGAGCAAATCAAGCAAAAAGGATTCAAACTGAAGGATGCCTTTGAGTTTTTGAAGGACATAAAAATTTAGTCATCCTAACCTATTTGAAAAACAACAAAACGAAATCTTACACTATATTTTTGTCAAAACATACTATCCCCGAAAGTGGACCGCGAAAATAAATCAAAGTTCATCTTGGACCCTTCGTACAGATTTATTATATTTATGGATAACATAGACCCTTCACATGTCAGGAATAGACCCAGGGATGTATCAATAAAACCCTAAGCTGACCTAGTTTGTATTCGAAGCTACATGTCCAAATTGTCCTAAAATGTTTTACTAAGTAAAAAGGTGTGTAGTTGTTCCTACAGGAAACTTTTCACGTGTGTGTCACTTTGTCAAAGAACTACCTGACCTGCGCAACTTCGTCTGCGTAACATTTTTGATGAATGCTCCGCTTCTATTGGTCGCAGCGTGATGTTGCCTTCCTCGATAAATGGGCTATCCAACACTAAAAGATTTTTTCGATTCGAACCAGTAGTTCCTGAGATTAGCGCGGTCAACCAAACAAACAAACTCTTCAGCTTTATAATATTAGCATAGAGAAGAATAAGAATATTTATTTGTCATGAAAAAGTACACAGATACATGTGACACTTAATTTAAGCGTACAAATAGCCTGGTACAAAATAAATGATCAATGTCCCCCATGCTATGTAAAAACCTGTGTTATAGGGATCATCCATCCATCCATTGTAGATGATGGAATAGTCGCTTTCAAATTAGTAATGTGCACTTTTGTAAAAATAAACTAGACTAGTGCAATTAATTTTCGTGATAAGAAACCTGGGGAAGAATGTGAATGAGTTTAAATGAATTAATACCAAGGAAAAGGGAGTATTTATAAATGTACGGGGTGTGTGTGTTTGTGTGAGTGTAGATATTTATAGGCGATCGAAGGTGTGTAAGAGTGAGTGGGTGCCTGATTTATTTGAGTTATGGTTTGAAATGGTTGTGAAATCAGCTCTAAACTAGTTATTAGTCCACGATGTATTTTTGAATTAACTGGTTTTCGCTTAATAACAAGCAATGTTTAAAACTCTACCTGTTCTAAATACTGACAAGTAAATTGCAGAGAAAGTTCAACACGAACCCACAACAACATAATCAATAATAACAATACAAATCAACAAAATAATTAATGCTTGTTTATTGTTAATTAAGAACAAATTAGCTTTTATCAAGATTTCACGTAGCCTTACTAAAATGCCGATAAAGGGATACAAAAGAGGTTTAGTAAGTAAACAACACAATGCTAAACGATTATACAACGTGCTCCACAAATCGGTGTCCTAAAAATACAAAAACTTTTTTAATAAAGAAATGAATGCTTTTATGAAAAACAGAAATGGTCCCCTCATAATTTACGCGAAATAATACAAAACTGACGAACAATGTACAATTAGGTCATTCGACCTATTTCTGTGACAAATAGACGTCCCGTTTTTTCAACCTATTTTAATTTTTCCAGGCTGTATATTTCCCAGTATCACAATACGTCAGCGTCAGATTACATAAAGTTTATTTACATCATACTTTGTAAACAAAAATATAGGATTTCTAATTCTTTAACCTTCTTTCAACGTTTGCTTGAAGAATTAACAAAAACTTTTTTAAGGTTTCCGGAACGAATATCAGGCAGCCTTTGTATCAGTTGGTATTTATTCTAATTTCATACTAATTCCTACCAAAATCCCATACACATTTCAACATCTGAACATTGAAACTTCATATTTATGGTTAAATTAGCATACTATTTTCCAAATTCATCGCATTACTATATCGTATCACCCAGTAGTAACCGGGCTGTGGCAATACGCAGTCGCTCCATGTAAAATACTGATATTCAGCTGCATCCGCTTGAACTGGACGCTAACCCAAAATATAGTTGGTATAAAGCCTGCGCAGATGATGATTAATATTCCAAACTTACCTTCATCCAAGAAACATCATTATCCGCTAATAGGATTACATTAAACAACCCCACGTGAACCCGATCCCGTATCCTATTTGTTGAAATAGCATCCCAAACTTATCTCAAACATAGGTTAGCTCTTAGCTGCACCTAAGTAAAGCAATACCCCGGAGTTTGGGACTATAACTTAGTTGTACATCTTCCGCGAAACTTTGCCTAATGCTGTAATAGAGTTAATACTACCTGCAAGCTTTAATAATGGTGTATTGTAAGTTTGAGCACGAATCTATTTGTTTATCTGCGGGGTTATTACATGACACACAAACAGTGGCACTGCCGTGCCTCAAAAATCCTTCGGGTTGTGATGGAATGAGTGTTACAGACACATTGGGGTGCTTGTGTACTCACTCACCGGGTTTATCTGTTTACTTACATAGTTAGAGTGAGTGCCTCGTTGATCTGTTGGCCGCAAGCTCGACTGCTGCGCGTGAGGTACTGGGTTCGATTAACAGGTCGGGCAAAGTGTTATTGGGATTCCCATTAATAATTTCTCAGTACCAGCCACGGAGTCTGAGTTTATCCCCGCTTGATGGCAACAGGCTCGCCCCCTATTACTCGTACATGGGAATTAATATCTGTTCTGTGGAATTAATCATAACTGGCGAAATGTACATGTACAATTAGGTAGACCTCTGCCCAACCCGTCGGAGATTACAGGCGTGATGTTATGTTATGTTAAATAGTTAGATGTAAATAATAGTTAGTAGGTAAATATGGTTGACTTTTAATACTAAGTGCTGTTAAAAACAGGCAAAAACAATATAAAAAGCAATAAGATTCGCATTAATAATTCATAACAAGATAAAAGTTTTTTCGTGTTTAACCAAAAAATAATCCATCCAGTAAAAGATTAGAAAGAATACACAGTCACAGGCGGTTAGGTACACAATACGTCTTACAAAGGATACACATTAAAATTGATATATTATGTTCTTTTTTTCTGCGCCGTAAGAGATATGAAGAAAATATTGATGACTTCAGCCATTAATGCTTACCATGCGTAACAAAATAAACATCGTATCTAGTGATACGGAGTTCCCGTTCACCTACGGAAATCTGGAGTTACACGCCATTAATTCTTTTCGAAGGTAACTTAGCAGCGGTTCTAATGAATCAAAATGGCGCCACAGAGTAACCTAAGTAAGTACGTGTGGAATTAGCTACAATAACAAACTAAGGGATATTATAAATAGCAGAATAAAATAAACAGTTTGCCATAGTAATAACTCTTGCGATGGACAACTGTATTAAATTATGCTGTGGCCGAACTTAAGCTGCGTATTCACTGTCTTCGCGAAAATGTTTCCCGAGCAATCTTTCTTTCTTTATCGTGTGGTTAGTGCCTAACCTGGTGTCAGAGTTTTTATGCCGCCCATAGGCCTCTAACTTGGCCTTACATGCTGTCGAGAAATATCTATCAGGCATGCTGGTTTCCTCACGATGTTTTCCTTCACCGAAGCAAGTGAAAATTAAACAATACGCACATGAATCCGAAAAATGAGAGGTGCGTGTCTTAGGTTCGAACTCGAGACCTTGAAGATCATGACTTCTTCTTAATATTGTCTAATTCACTTGGATGATATAGATTTGGTTTGTGGAGCGGTGGAGTGCCACAATCACCGACACTTCCTTCCAGTTGCTCCCAACACTATATATACGTAATACACGTTCTCGCTCATCAACGATTCATGCAACAAACACAATGAGACAGAGCTCAACCTCTTCTAAATACGCAAAGATACACAAATAGGTTGCACAGTTCGGCAACCCTTATATCCCTTCAGACGCGCTCTATTTCGTCCGTTATATATGGTTGTCCGAAAACGTCTATCTTTCGGATACGGATAATCAATTAACGGTACAGGGTAATCAATATCAGAGACGGACTCATTGGATTACATGACATGAAAGGACTGTTGGATTGATCTATTACACCCCATCTTGTACGCATTGTAACAAGATTTACGTTTAGAACTAAATTATTGCTTTTTTTGGTTGAATGGACTGTTTTATTTTTTGCCGCACTCATTTAGAATATGCGTTGCTTTTCTGTTGATGGTGGCTTTTAGAGTTATACAATATAACTATTAGGTATAAAACAATGTTACACACATAGATATTCAACCTTAAAGGCTATCTACAAAACTAAGTAAAGGGAAATGTCCTCTTACGTCTCAAGACAACATCTCGCCACCTCATAAACACCTAATATTTTGAAGGAAACAACGACATATTTCATCCCAGAATTGAGCACGACCCTAATACACAAACACCAAACACAGACTAGGCGCCAAAAGGAACCGGGATGTATCAACGACATTTCCCGTTTCGCGAAAATTTTTCATTGTTACAAAGGTGACAAGAAATTATCGAGTAAATGTAAATGAGAAGCAATATTCTCGGTAAACAAAACAATGTTTGTATTGTGTTTCGGAGGGTGTTATAATATAATAGAAGGTTTACTGAGTGTTTGTCTCACAATTTTCATTGAGAACATCTATTGCCACTTTTGTCGATCACTTCGTAATACAACAAACAAAGGGAGAGTTGACTGAGCCTTGTTTATGTAACGTCAGTCAATATTAATAGGCGAAAATAGAAATGTTAAGATACAACGGTGTTTCTATAGAACCGTTACTCGAAGTATTAAATTTTAGATCGTTTGTGGCTCGTAAAATTACTGAAGTATCTAGATAAACTTGTACCATTCTTATGTAGATTGATTGTAAATGGAAAGGGTAGAAAACCTCTTAAGATTAACTAGTGGCAATTTTACTATTAATTGGGCTAGAAATCATCTATGAAACTTTTATGAATTTTCACCCTAGTACGCAACCCATTGCAATATTATCGTCAAATATTACATCAAAAAACATAAATTCATTCTAACAGACAGTGCACTGCGTAAGGCGCTGGGCTAGAAGACTGAAATGTAATACTTACAAGAGTTTATTTATTATTATTGCTATGTTTGAATTCATCCCCTGAAGTGGTTACATATATGATGAATGTAATCCCATGACTTGTTATGCCACAAAGAAGTAGTCATCATTTAAGTACCTATGTTGAGGACACTCCTGATGTCCTTATCTAGACGTAATCCCTTCGTTGCCTTTTAAGCAGGGTAACTTACATGAATGCGGTTTTAGGGAGTTAGTTCCGTAAACGACTATCCTTTTTATGCTCTTAATTTAGGGTGTAAGAAAGACTTTAAAAAAGATTTATAGAAAGACTTTAAAAGTCAGATTTGATGGCAACATTACTACATGCGATACTGTCGAAAAAACAACAAAAAAAAACTGTAGAAACACAAAAATAGCAGTTTTGAAATTTCGCAGTTTAAAGTTTTTTGTATCCGGATGCTTTGCGTAACAACTTTCACTCGTGACATTAGTGACTTATTTTTGCAGTACACTTATGATTGAAGTTAAATGGGGTGGGGGGGTGTTATGACAGTTTTTAGAGGATATACGATATTTTCTTAAGATTAATCTTTACCCAATTAAGGCTTAATCGTCATTTTTTAATTATGCAAATAAACAGGTAATTTCTAGAAGTTTAATTTTCATTTTACGGGTAATTTTGGCTACAGGGAAATCAGAGCTACGCCAAATGTAAGAAAGGGTACTGTAATTTTATCAACTTTTCGAATTTCCCCAGTGGTCAAAATCAAAACTCATTTATTTAAATTAGGCTGATAATCAGCACTTTTCGAACGTCGAGTTTACAAGAGCCCCCCAAAATGCCCGCCCTTCGCCACTTCCTAGTGTTTTAGCTGGGAAGAAGTGGCGGAACCAACTCCCCAACAACACATCTGTCTGTTAGGTTAGAAGAACCAGATTCGCGGCGTGCCCACTTACACGTGCAATGTTGGGTTATATATAGCAGTAACTTGAAGTCACGAATGATAAACTAGGAGCATAGTCCAAAAACGAAAAGAAACTAAGATAAAAACAAATTACTAATAACAGTAACAAAAACTTGGTCAGCAAGACGACCAGTCACCACAAGCAGCACCCGTTCACGAGCATAACGCAAAGACCAGCCATCACCCCCTTCGCCATATTCGAAGGAAGGAGAGGTAACCCGACCCCCGACGCTACCGCAAGCAATGACATCTAAGAGAAATGACGAACTTGCTGCCGATTTAAGAGGCAAAAAAAAAACAATAGTCGAGGTCGCTAGTCAATCACATATTGAAACACAACTCATCAGAACATTGTGATGAGTAGCATTTACACATACAGACGAAAAAATAAAGAATATGAAGCTAGATAACATCAGTAAGATAATTTTGGAGAAAGAACATAAATATTGTCTTGAGTTCAACACAGCGATCAACTATTCTTATCGTTTAAATAGTCGTTAATGGAATAGTAGGCCCTTAGACAAAGGTCAGATTTTACTTTAGCTTTAAATGCATTAAATGGCAAGTCTAGAAAAGAAGACAGTAGTTTGTTATAAAAAGTTATGTCAAGCCCTACGAATGAATTATGAACCTTATGGAGCCGGTGAAAGGGTGCACGTAGTTTATGCTTATTTCTAGTGTTAATGTTGTGAATATCATTGTAGGCAATTCCTTTGATTTTTTGTTTGAATAACGCGCGAAGCGGAATGGCATCATCACGCGCCGCCCGCATCGCTACACTTCATGCTATCCCTGTCGAACTCGCATAAAGCGCTCGAACAACAATGTTGTCCGGGCGCGTGTCGGCCAACGGTCACCGTGTGCCGCATGACCAGTGGCGTCATAAACACACTCGCGAGCGGGCGCGTACTTAACGCTCAGGCGTTCCCTTCAAAAATGTATACCTAATGCTAGTTTAAGTTGTATGTACTGTGAAATATTGTAATTTTAATATACGCGAGTTTTACCAACTTTTGTGTGTCTGTTGTGTACAAATTCCGCCCTAATTAATACGTATAATCCTTGTTTTTATTGTATAGATGAATATTTTACCTAATATATAAAATGTTGACCAAAATGAATTGTGAAGCCACCGCGAAAATACCGATCTCTTTAAATAATCTCTCCGAGAAACTCGGGCACCCAACTGGTAAATTGCACGAACCGCTTGTTTCTGAAGAACAAATATATTTTGCATATCAGCTGCTTTGCCCCACAGCAAAATACCGTAGATCATAACGCTGTGAAAATAAGTAAAATAGACTAACCATGCCGTATCAACGTCAGTGTATTGTCTAACTTTTCTAACGGCGCACAGTGGATCCATATTGAAAATTAGTGGACATGGGCAACAAAGTTCCAATATCGATTCGATATTTTTTTATGTGATTCTTCATGATATTCCAGACAACTTTTACTCTTGTGAAATTTCTTCTAAAGTTGATCGTTTGTCTGAAAAAAAATAAATTAGATTTTTTTGTATGGAGCGAATCACGTTTATTTTTTTTTTCTTCAATTGTACGAATATGTTAGGTGTATGGCGTGAGTATATGATAGCTAGGGTCATTCTCTATCCAGGAAAAAATATATCAGCGCCGGCCATCCGCGGCCGCGCGAGTAATCATTCGGTAAAAAAATAATATTTTCTATGATTTTTTTTGCCTTTTAAAATCAATTCAAAGTATATTTTCTGTCTCACTTGGCTGTTTTCACCTTTTTAGTTTTAATAGCACATAGGTACTCACAACTAGTAATTCTGGCAGAGGTTAAGTTATTATTGCATGTTATCGGTGGCACCTGCATTGTGATTGATGACTCATTTGTTTGTGCGCTCGGCTAAATGCATAACAAACGAGTCACCGAAAAATAATTGTCTCTGATTGGTTGTTATTTTTTTAACTACCTGCACATTATCTACTGTTATCGGTAGCACCTGCATTGTGATTGATGACTCATTTGTTTGTGCGCTCGGCTAGAAGCGCATAACTAATGAGTCATCGAAAAATGGTCGTCTCTGATTGGCTGTTATTTTTTTTACTACCTGCACGTTATCTATTGTAAAATAAACATGTAATAAGTTTCTGGGTATACTAATTTTATCAAATATACGTGAAATAGTTTGAATTTTTACGGGCAAGACGTTGATAATCATTATCTACATAATCAAGCGTATGTAAAGTATAGTATAAGTTATCGTACGTATGATCGAAAGGAAATTGTGAAATAATTGTAGCCCTGAAAAGGGCTGTTTGTCATATTCCCAGCCCTGATGGGCTTTTGTGGGAATAGTCCATAGCCGGATCACTTTATTTCTTATTCCAGAAGTGGGCCCGGCAAATTTTCGGACTCTGCTATGAGGCATTCTTCTTCCTCCATAATCTCACTGTCACAGGGAGGCTCGGTAGTCTGTAACAACTGAATTGCTTCAGGCAACAACTCACTATGAACCTGTTTCGTTATTTTAGGCCTTATGTAGGATATGTGAGGATCAGAGCTTATTAGAAGTCCATGGAGGATGTCTTCGTTTGTTGCTATTCTGTCCGTTTTCCGAGTGTGTCTCTCTCTGACGTTTCTGAAGTCCTTATTACGGGCTTTCGAAGCTTCTTCTGATAAGGTACCTAAAAGAAATAAGTACACACATCAAAAGTGTCTAGGGATCAAGCATTTTTATGCGGATTTCTTGAGATTGAGATGTGGCTTTGTAATAAATTTATGATTTTATAAATTTATATGGATCCTTTTTGGTGCATTTCATAATTTGAATCAGGAACTCTCAATCAAATTCGAGTAAAAGATGAAAATAAGCTGTCAATATTTTCCCTATAAAAACATACAACGCATTGAAGACATTATTAGTGCTACTGTTTCCCTACTACTGATTAAAACCAACGTTATTATGGAGCGGCGACGTCATTTAAGCAGGGAAGAAATGCTCAGAGCCGTGGGAATGATAGAAGCTGGTTCCCGGCAACGTACTGTGGCTTTAGCTCTGAATACAAGTCAGAGTGTTATCAGTCGACTTTGGACACGTTACCGAAGCACTGGTACCGTGGCTGAGCGCCATGGAGGACGGTATCGCTGCACCACACGGAGACAAGACCGATACATTCAAATCTTAACTCGAAGAGCTCCAACAATAACCGCCATGATGTTAGCCGTGAGGCTTCATCACTCTTCAGGGAACTTAATTAGCGACCAAACAGTCAGAAACCGCTTGCATGAAGTGAACCTTCATTCCCGAAGACCGCTACTGGTACCACCTGTAGCAATGCACAATCGTAGGATTCGATATCAATGGGCTCTTGAACACAGAAATTGGGCAGAAGAACAATGGCGTTTCGTGTGCTTTTCTGATGAGTCTCGTTTTGGTATGAGACCGGATACAAGACGTATACGACACTGGAGAACCCCTGGACGCCAACAGCGATTAAAATCCTGCCAGGAAGTCCATCCTTATAGTGGTGGAACCATCATGGTATGGGCGGGTATTTGGATCGGCGGAAGAACTGAGTTGATTTGGATCAGAGGCAACCTCAACGCTCAAATTTATGCTGAGACGATTGTATCAGACGTCATCGTTCCTCTACAAGTGCAAATCGGTCCCTTATTTCAGTTAATGCATGATAATGCACGACCGCACACCGCAAGAGTTGTAAGACAGACTCTCGCCGCAGCTAACATCAATGTCCTGCCCTGGCCTACTCAGTCGCCAGACTTGAACCCGATTGAGCATGCATGGGATATGCTACAGAGAAGAGCTCTGCCGAATATGGAGGGTATCCAGTCGCAAGAAGACCTTTTTTTGTTGTTGCAACGAACATGGGCGGCCATTCCACAGCGTGATTTGGATGAACTCATTTTGAGTATGCCAAACCGATGTTCTTGTGTTGTTAGTGTTCGCAGTAGAAACACGGATTAATAATTGTTTAAGTTACCCAATAAAATTTTAAAGAAAACTGTTATTTCAGTCTTTTTTTCGAACTTTAATGTTAGTGGTTCAAATGTCAAAAATCCCTTTATTAGGAAAATGGCAAATTTCTTTATTAATGCAAAGGTGACTTGGTTTATCGTTACTGTGACAAACGAAAACACTTTATTTGATGAATCCTTAAAGAAAATTTTAATTAATATCAATCAGGAGAAAAGTTATTGCAAAAATATATGTTGATCCCTAGATACTTTTGATGTGTGTACATGCATTTTAATTTCAAAAAGCAATCGAGTCAAATTATACATCAAACTCTATTTATTTTTTACTTACCGATTGGCAAAACACCAAAGTGGTTACAGATGTCTGCACCGTGCATTAGAAGTTTATGTACACTAACTGGCATGTAGTACCACGAATAGTGTTGCACGTATACATCAGCTGTTTCTCTACAGTATCTTCTAAATTTTTCACAGTCAATGTTTTTGCCTGATGATATGGCTTGTAGAATAACGGAAAATCTTTAAATTAGATTTTCGTCAATTCCTGTTATTCTGGATGATGTTTTGTAATCTTGGAAAAAGCGCCTCGCAGTATTCCCGTCATTTGTAGTTCCAAAACCCTGAAATGGGGAAAAAGACTGTAATATACGACACATAGAGATATAATACACAAAAAACATAAAACGAACTAAATACATACCTGTTTGACTATATCAATCAGCATTCCAGTTTGCTCACGAAACTCTTGTTGCGTGGTATTTTTTTTAGCTTGTTTCAAAGCCTTATGTTCGCCTCGAGCTGTCCATCGTTGAAAATCCAGATTATAAGATATATGGAGAAGACATTCCATACACCGAATCTTCATATGCAGTGAAGAAATTCCTTGTTTGTAAATATCTTCACGAAGTGGTCTGGAAGTCAAAGAGTCTAAATTATTCATCTCACTTGGTTTTGCCAAGCAAATGGGGCACGTTGCAAATGATGGTACTTCAGCATTAATATTGGCCACTTTTCCATCAATCATGGTCATATGCAATTCATGTGATACAATAATATTTCCACACTGAGTAGATATTCGTTCATCAATTTGTTTTTTCATCTCCGACTCTTCAGACTTTATAAAATCAGCTGTCTCCGAAGTGAATGTGAACTTCACTGGTCGACAGTACAGAGTTGAGCAAGGTGTGGGGTTCTCCCAAACTATATTTTCATTCCCAGATAATGAGCCAGACACTAGCCGAAGAGGGACGATGCTTATCATGACTACTGATGAATCACCGAACTCTGTAGCTGTGTTTGACGTTTTCTGTTTATAGTTACTCTGCGACGAAGAACCATCAAGCCCCCATTTCCAGGTCAACTTGAGTTCTTCATTTTGAGACCTATCAACAGAATTCACATCTAGTAAAATCCTCTCCACAGTTTGGTCCAATAGCGCTTGCAATTTAATTTGAGCTCCTTTTTCGGTAATCTCCATACTCTCTTGTGGTGGATAACATCTTTTCTTGGCATTAACGAGCTTTGGATAAGATGGAAAGGCAGCACAGTTTTCTTCTTTCAGAAATTGTCGAAGAGCTAAGTACTTCCATCTCGAGAGCGCAAGTGATGTGTAAAGAGCTAAACACTTATCTTCAGAGACAGTACTTAGGCTCTGCTTTTTGAATAGTCGCTCGTGTACTTCGGATAGCGTTTCTGGATTACTGGAAAGGTATTCGACCACTTTTGCCAGATTCGTTTTGCCGTTGTCTTTCAATTTTGTTAAGTACCAGTGCTGCAACTCTTCCTCGGAATTTTCTTCTACTATGGAAGTAGAACGTCTTTTTTTTTGCTTATTACTTAAGTCTTCGAACGGTTTTCTGTGCTCCTTTTCTGTAGATGTTCCCGCTTCCGTAGTACATACTGCAAGATTAGGAACATGGGAATTCATATCCACTGGCTCAGATAAGGCTGTGTCCGAAAAGCCCAACTCACTTCTCAGGTCAACACTGTCACAAACAGGCCAGTTGATGTTTTTTTCCAACCACTTGCGATTATTTACACGGTTCATAAAAGTTTTTTGATTTCTACTTGACTCTATCCACTTTTTATTTAGGCTTACACAAAAAAGCCGACAGAACTCCTTGTTTAGGTTTTTGTCTTCTTCAGAAACTGTGGTATTCAAAACAGAAATTATACTTTCATATAGAAACATATAATTTTTCAGATCACCACCACTTCTTAATTTCACAAAAAGATCTAGGTTGGTACAAAATCCAGCCATAGTTCTAAAGTAAATATAAAAATAAAAGTATTTCACTGTGTTCACAAATAAGCGACAAGAGCGAAACTAGAGGGACTTAGTGAATGTCTTTGTATTTATAGTCAGTGTTAATTACTCAAGTAGTGAACATATTAGCATGACTGAAAATTATTCAGCCAATCAGAGACGAGCATTTTTCAATGACTCATTAGTTATGCGCTTAGACGAGCGCACAAACAAATGAGTCATCAATCACAATGCAGGTGCCACCGATAACAATAGATAATGTGCAGGTAGTTAAAAAAAATAACAGCCAATCAGAGACAATTATTTTTCGGTGACTCGTTTGTTATGCACTAACCGAGCGCACAAACAAATATCAATCACAATGCAGGTGCCACCGATAACATGCAATAATAACTTAACCTCTTCCAGAATTACTAGTTGTGAGTACCTATGTGCTATTAAAACTATATATTTAACTAAAAAGGTGAAAACAGCCAAGTGAGACAGAAAATATGACTTTGAATTGATTTTAAAAGGCAAAAAATTTCATAGAAAATATTATTTTTTTACCGAATGATTACTCGCGCGGCCGCGGATGGCCGGCGCTGATATATTTTTTCGTGGATAGAGAATGACCCTAGCTATCATATACTCACGCCATACACCTAACATATTCGTACAATTGAAGAAAAAAAAATAAACGTGATTCGCTCCATACAAAAAAATCTAATTTATTTTTTTCCAGACAAACGATCAACTTTAGAAGAAATTTCACAAGAGTAAAAGTTGTCTGGAATATCATGAAGAATCACATAAAAAAATATCGAATCGATATTGGAACTTTGTTGCCCATGTCCACTAATTTTCAATATGGATCCACTGTGCGGCGTATGCAGTCGAACTAAACCTTCCCGCTAGGCTTGCAATGTGTGGAGCCCATTGTAATTTGGAATCTAACGTAATACCCAGAAACACAGCTGAGTCAATAGTATCAAGCTTCTCATTGCCCAGGACAATGTTGGGACCTAGGTTTCTAACATTGAGTAAGGCGAACTTAATACATTCAGTTTTCTTGTCATTAAGAACAAGGTTATTTGTTGTGAACCAATCCGTGACCATTGATAGCGCGCTGTTTACGTCACCAAAATCGTGTATATTCCGATATACTTTAAAGATAAGAGAGGTACAACTTCACAAAAACCCTTTAAATAATATGGTAGGTCATTAATATAAACCAAAAATAAAAACGGACCCAGTATCGAGCCTTGAGGTACACCTAGCTGAACAGGTAGCCCGGAGGATTTCACGCCATTTACATCTACACATTGGAAGCTAAAATACAATCAAAGTTTGCTTACAATAATACCTACTTTTAGAAATCAAGAAACATTTTATCATTTTCGAAGATCGTTATCACCGGAAAGCAAAAGATTTACAAGAAATAAAATATAAAGTCAAATTTTAAAACTTCAGACTGTTATGCAAAAGTATTTATCCAAGTATGAAGATAATAAATAACATTTCTTATAAGCTGTTAGTACACTTGCTGATTTGTAATGTCTCGAAACTTCGCGTGTAAGAACTTTAGCTCGACAACAAACATATTCACTTTCCACTCTATAACTACCAACTATTTGTTACATTATCAAAATTATTTATGTCGGGGAAAAGCTGGATAAATACCAACTATTTACAAGTACTACCGGAGGAAGGTTCGAAAAATCACGTGTCACTCTGTTCGTACGCGCTAATCTCCGAAACCACTGAACCGGCTTCAATGAAATTTTGTGAGTGTGTATGTATTGTTGGTTCCAGCTTGAAAGATAGAATAGTCCTAGTTTTGGATCCGATAGATGTCGCAGTTGTTAGCAAATTACACACGTGCGAAGGCGGGACGGGTCCCTAGTTTTGTATAAAAAAACACACGATTCATGAAATTGATTTGGATGTCAGCTCGTCTCTGATCTCATGATGATTCAAATATTCACGAACACATTGTACAACAAAAACTAATACAGGTACCTGAATCATTATTTTATTCATATTTCTGTCATCAAGCCTAGTAAAGTAAGACTTGTGACAAAAAGCCATCCATTACAACACTAATCTACGCAATTACATTCGTGAATTTCGTTATATTACCGATTCAATTCGGCACATGTAATCCTATATGTGAGCCCGTCCATACCAATTTATTACCTTCTCAATCCCTGAAAAAGAGCATTTAGCTTCAATTTCTGGACAGGAGTAGATAGAAAACAGAGACTTAACTTTCGAGGTTCGTATCTTCTTGGGGGAAGTAATTATGAAACTAATGGCTCTATCGCAGCTAGTTCCGCTTTCTGGTGAAGATTAGTTAGTGTCATTTTTTAATTCAAAATAGATTGACCTCATTTGGTCAGATAAGAACCTAGCTATAGACCCCATCTACAATGAGGTTTGACCGACGTTGCCCATTGGTTTTCTATAACATACAGCGAAGAAATATGCATGACGTTGACGAGTACATACACACATACATAAGTAACAACGCTATACAGAACACAGCTACGTCACGTAGGTTTCAACCTTTTTATGTGGGAAATCGATTTATTATGGGACCCCTTTTAGGAGAGCAGGAGGCTATTGCGGGCCCATATCGAACTCCTTTCTAAGTGTCTACCATAAGTTGGGAGTGCAAGATTTGTCGCAATCGCCGAAGAATCCTTTAAATTAAAGAGCCATAAATTGGCATGCGTAGGTACTGCCCAGTAACCAATAGACTTGGGGACTTATTCATGAATGCTAATTAAAGTTTAAAAGACAAAGAGACTTAACTTTAAATAGCGTTTATGAATAAACCCCCCATTGCTACATATTATTATGGAAGCTAGGTCTCTGTTTTATCTATTCATTCGCCCTCCGAAAAACCGATTACAATATAGACGCTTTAGCTTTCAACCAAAACGATATCGATTGATTTATCGGCTCTTTTGAAATGGTCCTAACCATTTGAAAAGACCCGATAAATATTTTATCCCTTATTGATCAAATTAACGAGTATAGCATAAAAAGCCGCAGTTATTTCGTTAACAATATCGATAATTATAATTGCGTATTACGGGTAATTAATTGGTTTCATATTATTATAGGTGCTTTGATTATCTGAATTATTATCAGCTTTTCAATTTGTATGAACGACTTACTTATCGATTTCCCAACAGGATAAAATTAATTAATTGTTAATGTATTTGTACTGGCCTTTATGTTATGTTTATTTGGCAAATCAATGTAGCATATCTTGAAAACGTTCACAAATATTGGATACAAAAGTTGACGGCACGGTTGGCGCAGTGGTAGAGCGATTGGCAGCAACGCTGAGTGTCACGTGTTCGATTCTAACCGGATCCAGTCTAACCGGATGCACGAATTTAGTGCACGATCGCAAAAGCTAAATTTCTTTAATCAATTACATTTCTTTGTCGATTATTCAATCGAAAACTCATTTTATAATCGTCATCCCACGACATCTCCAACCGAACTCAAGTGGGTCGTCTTATGAATTTCAGAACCGATAACAAATGTTTTCATGACCTATAAATCGATCACATAGGTAGGCAAATAGGTTTCAGAACGAACCTTTTTACTAGGCAAAAGTATTTCTACCTAAATTATTTAGCCATAATGTTAGCTTCAAAGATTATTTCCATTTTTTTCCTAAATATAATATCTGTCTGCGAATAACAGGCGCGCAAAGAAATACGTGAGAAAATAAACCAGGATAACCAGTGTATTGGAAATTTGTGATAGCAAAACATAACGAAAAGGGCTTTTAACTTAGCTTTATCGCTTACACGTGAAATTTCAAAATGTTCTTCTAAATATTTCACATTATCACAGATATAAATAAGCAATAGCCTATTCAGACGAAAAAGCAGAAAAGCTAGGAATTAGGGCTAATAACATTAAGAATCTTAACAAAGGAAAAATAGGACATAAATTCCTGGAACAATATCTTAATTCAGATGATAAACCTGAGTCTCCAGTTTATGACATTAAACTTGATATATCTAAGAGAGCCGACTGCTAACATGAAGAATAGAGATCATTTGTAACGCAAATGGCCTACTTTGTGGTTAATACGTGAAATAAAGTTGCTGTGAAAACCTTTGAGACGGTGAAAAGTTTACCTACCTCAAACAGAAAAGTGGTAAAAGGTTTTTCTTTAAATCAATTTTGTTTTACGTACGATTTCTCTGTTAGGTAAACCTGCCTTTTGTTTTAAAAGTTAATAAGCCGACCCGACGCCGAGTGTTGCCACCCTATTCTATTCTTTGTTTATACAGGTTACTTACTTATTATTTTTAACCGACTTCAAAAAGGAGGAGGTTCTCAATTCGTCGGAACCTTTTTTTTATGTATGTTCCACGATTACTCGAAGATGGCTGAAACGATTTGGTTTTTTTTTGTTTGATAGCGTATACTTCCCAGGTGGTCCCATGATCATAAAGTCAGAATCTGATCATGGGATCCTGGAGAAATAGAGAGAACTCTTCAAATTTTATAGGCACACTTGAAGCGATTTGGGTACTTTTGGAAGAGTACTTTCTCGGAGTGGTCCCATTACAATTTGGTGAAGATCTGATGAAGAACTTCGGAGATAGGCAACGGAACTCCTCAATAAATGAAAGCAAACGGACTGGGATTGCTGAAATCTCATGTCTGTCTATTGTTTCCACCAGTTCATAACATAACATCGCGCCTGTATGCTCTGAGAGGGTACGCAGATGTGTACAGAACAACCAAATTTCCACAGGTATGATGCTAAGTTCCATTGTAATGGGGATAAGCCTTGCCTATTACCTACCTTGACATGTATTGTTATCAATGTAAAATAAATGCATGGCAAATATTTGTACAGAATATTACAACTAAAAATGGAAAATAAAAACTTTTTTGCAAAAAATAAAACCGACTTCAAAAACACAAAAAAGTGTAAAATAACTTTAGCTTCAGAAGTTGGTGGCAAAAACCGTATCAATAAAACAAAAGTCACGGACTTCTGAAGCTCGATGCTTTCTGAGGTACGGAGGAAACTCGATATGTAATGGGTTCGTCTGGTCAGCCAAACAGCAAGTAGCGGTAAACAACCAAAATCCCAACACTGATTCATTAAAATCGAACGACAACACAAGCGACAGTAAATCCAACCAATACTGAGAACATTCAACCTCAACCTATCGCTTGTTTCTATGTTTACACTTCAAAGGTAAGCACGTTCTCATTCCACACAGTCTGTAAAGTGGCCTATACAAAACTATTCAGCAAGCGGTACTAAAAGCTCCCCGACACATCCATTGAGGGTATTGTAGCATCAAATTGAAGGAACGTAAGCCGCGTAGTAAGTCTTATCAATATTGATCTGTTTACACCTGTGGAAGATAGACTAAATTGGATTGTTGATTCAGAGAAAAAGGAACAACGTCGTGAAGTTTGAAGTTCTTAAAACAAATCAGATGAGCCCATTTAATCTGAATAAAATCAGAAAAACAATAAAATTTAATTATTAAACGCAATATGTGCACAATTAACAACAGGTAGATACAGTTAAAAAAGTAAAGGTGTAGAATAGAGGAAAATAAACCCTAATTGAATAACACAATAGTTTTGAACCGACTTCAAAAAAAAGAGGAGGTTCTCAATTCGGTTGTATTTTTTGTTCTCTTCGTCATTTATGAACCGATTAGAAAAAAACCTTCTTCTTCTACTAATTCTTTTATCTGATACACTTCACGATTGGTCCCATAGAAATTTCATCAAAATCGGTTCAGTAGTTTGGTTTTTAAATCAAAACAGCTGGAAAAAATATCATACAAGTAAAAGAAATTGCGAAATTGTTACTTGACAAGGATTTGTGTGTGATACGATAGATAAAAAGGATGAAAAATTTTTTTTGGAAGTCTGTTATTTTTTTGCCAAAAAAGTTTTTTTTATTTTGCGTGCAATGATTGGATACTAGCAACAGCTAGTATTGAACGATATCACGGGCAACAGCCCGCAATTTCGTTCTCGTGGAAATTTTGATGAGTATAAATGAGAAGAAAAACCTATGTCCTTCCCCAGTATACAAGTTTTGCATCCTCCTCAAATTCAAGGAGGTAACTATGCTAATGATTTTCGACCCGAATCAATAATAAAATGGGTAGGTAATTTTTTATATTTTCTTCTTAGTATCGGAAATCGATAAGTGTACACCACCCGTATTAAAACGCGGCCCGTCCAATACTAGCCCTATAACCGCGATTTCACACAGACAAACAAACGCAGACGTTTATTCGATAAACGAATGATTCTCCTCTTTTGAGAAGGGCTTCATTCTGAAATAGTGTCAAATTAGAACAACTAAAAAAGCAACGTTTATTATTATTGACCAGGTACCGTAATTTATATTGATTATTAATGTCTTCTATAACAACCTCCTGAATTTTGACGAGAATGCAAAACTACACGTTGTATAATCTATCTCCTTGCCAAATTTCATTACGATCCAATCAGCCGTTTAGTCGTGAAAAAGGAACAAACAAACAGTTACAAAAAAATATGACAACAAAAGTATACATCCAGTTGTGGAAGCAATCCCTACTGTATCTACCTACAATTTTATGTTCATCTAAGTCTCGACGGAAAAAAATATTCAGATAAAAATATCAGTTCGTTTTCCTTGGGCAAATTCTGAAACTACTGTTACACAAATATCAGTTAACACTCTCTAAAAAAGAAATCCAGAGTGTTCCTTGTCAAGAATCATTTCCATGTAATATTCACTGATATCAACAAAGAAGTATAAAGTAGTATTTCGTATTCTATTTCCTCACAGGAAGCCATTTGTAGGAAACATGAATTTATCAAATAAAAGTACTTGTATGGAATCTTATACATACTCTTCGGGAAAACCTTCATAGGGAATTCAAATATAATCTGTCCATTTATATTCTTCTTCGGAAACTGAAAAAAAATTGTTGTTTATTGGATTGGTTTTAAAAGCTTCAGTTGTGAACGAAATAGATTGCTGTGTTGTCAATCTACGTCTACAGATTAGTGCTACTGGTGAAAACTTTGAGTTTTGAGTTTTGGTCTAGCTGTTCTTTTTGAGTTTTGGTCTAGCTGTTCTTTTTGAGTTTTGGTCTAGCTGTTCAACTGAATTAAACTCTAAAGATGAAGTTATTTTAAGACCACGATATCACATTAGCCAATTCGCCGGTTACATTTCGTGAACAAGGCAGAAACTTTCATTGAGCTTTCAAAGACCTTTACAATAGAAAATGAGAACGCTTCAGGCGAAGTTATTGGCATAATTGTACATAAATATGTATGCTTGCTAAATAAAATATTGAATGATGACAATCGATAGCAGACTGAAAATACTCGTACAGTCAAAGGAATAAAAACTTTTTGTTTGAACGTTTTGTGAATAAAGAGCACGCGCGCAATATTGGCGTTTGTTGTTTTGTTAATAAACAAAATCCTATAAGCTACGCATTGTTAGCTAGGCTCTTCACACTATTAAGTTATATAATAAACTAAATGCCAAATAAGAAAAAAAAAAGCAGCGTGTGATCATCTGACTCCTAAACTACTTCTAAGCTAAGAGTTTGATGAGAAAGATTGAAACCTATAACATCGAAAACTCGAAATCAATGCGAATATGACAGTCAAAAGTTAAGAGCCTTTTTATTATTCATGGTCAAAATAACATTTGATTTTTCAGCCCACAATGACCTCATTCGTGTTTTCCGAGTTCAAACAAGCAACGCCTTGAATATGAATGTATGAAATTGCAAAAGCATTTATGAGAGCGGTGTGAGGAATCGTCGGTATAGCTGCGAGAAATTGATAGATTTATCACAGGCAAGGGATTGGTTACGGCACATTATTGATATCAACCCAAATTCGGCATTGCCTTTTAGTATGAAGATATATTACCTACCCTAGATATTGATTTATCTTGGAACAGACCGCATACATAATCACGGACTGGTATTAGCACATCACCAAGGTATGAACATTTTTTTTTGACCATCATCCAAACTCAAACGGTTCATTATTATTGGTTTTTAAACAAAGTCTAATAAGGTACAAATCGCAACCGTAAACAAATAGCTGATCCTCGAAATCTCCACTGAATACAAAAAAGGGCCCGCCAGAAAAAAGGTCGATTTGCAAAATCTTAAACAAGAAACGCTATCGTTCAAATCTCACTTCACATACATTACCGGTACAAAATGTTACGACGTTATGATAATTTCAATTTTGGCCTCTGAGACAAGAACCTCTCGAGGGACGGACCGTATAAAACACGAACATTATTCAAACTTTGCCTGACAACGTTTGATATGCATTATGCGATTTGTGCGACACATTTTCTGAGCTTTGATACATGATAAAGGACAAAAGCAACGACTTAAAGGCCTTTAAATAGTGTATACAGGGCATCGACACTCTAACTGATACAATAAATTCATAAAATCTTGGTAACATTTGTCACGATGGTGTCCTTATACCCTGTACACAAGAGTTCCACTTTTGTCGAAAATAAGTGTTCGCAAAAGCTCTACAATCTGGCTATACTAAAAGGATAATTTCAGCGCAGCGCTTTACAGCGACTTCACAATTCACAATGCTTGTAGCGCTGCAACTAGATTTGCCTTTTCCCTAAGATGCAGTTGACCACTTCCACTTCACAACAGCTATTCCAATATGATAGAAACCGAGCAACGTCTAGAAAGCCGACGAACAAAAGTTCAAGTTAGGTTCAAACCTCTAAACAAAGAATCGGACCCCTAAACAATGTTCTCCTATTACAAGTAGCACTTAAGTACTGGGAAAAACAAAGTCGATAAAGCACTAACGAACTAAATGGGACGAATAACAAGAACAATTACCAAGTAAAGCGGTCCGTTGGAGATTTATGACTAGACAAAGGTTAGATACTGCCTTCACTACATGTTTGGATGCTGGACTGGGTATTTTAGACTCCGTTCATAGCCTCGCACGATGCGACCCGACTTGCCGACACTTGGAAGTGGCCGCTGCCACAGATTTATTAATAAGTAGTTTCTTACGGAACAGATACTTCACTCCGTAAGAAAAGAAAGATACTCAACGCTATAATTACCTACAAAAATATTACAGGCCTTCGTGCGCGCTAAAATATACCTTACGCGCCCGCCCGAGAGTATCTGCTACGTCCTCTGCCGTGGTGTCGCGCGATCACGTGCGTTGTTGAACGCAACGCTAGGGCTGTCTATGCTAAGAAATTATTACACAAAAGAATGGGAGACTAAAAACAGATTTTTTACATTTAAAACAATATTTTTATTTGCTTAATGAACTTTCCCGTAAATTTCGATTATTTTTAATCGTCGCAGAAATTCTAAATCCAACAAATAACTTTACCCTTAGGAAAACATGCACATAAATGTGTTAATTTCACTTCCTTTGGCATGCTTCCATCATAATAAATAATTAATTAATGTTAGTGTGTTAAGGTAATTTAAAAAAAGATAGACTTTTGTTGGGTCAGGTAGTTTTATTTTGAGTCTACATTGCAATTTGCATGAGATTTAGCCATTATTAAAGGCGAGCGGGTGCGGTATGTAGGTTTGTGCTCGAGCTCGGACGCGTGGCATCCGACTGGATTTTGTTCGCCCGGGCGAACGAGACCTATAGGTACTTAAGTGGATGACTTTGAACGAATGAATGAGGCCTGCCGCTGCGCTGTTAGCTATTACAATTGATTTATAATCTTTCATTTGTTCCTCGATCGTATCGGTCGTGGCCAAAGGGTTAGACCTGCGGGTCGTAAATACGGATTAGGTTTTAAAAGTGACTCCTATAAACAAAGATAAGCACTAAGGTACTAAATAAACTCGTTTCAGGTAACTCAAAGAGTCGTGAGAAGTAATTACAGCGAATTCAATGACTACGTGGTTTAATTTATTTGTTCAACACGTGTTGTCGGGACGCGAAAAGATATATTAAGGTACACACATCAAAAGTATCTAGGGATCAACATATATTTTTGCAATAACTTTTCTCCTGATTGATATTAATTAAAATTTTCTTTAAGGATTCATCAAATAAAGTGTTTTCGTTTGTCACAGTAACGATAAACCAAGTCACCTTTGCATTAATAAAGAAATTTGCCATTTTCCTAATAAAGGGATTTTTGACATTTGAACCACTAACATTAAAGTTCGAAAAAAAGACTGAAATAACAGTTTTCTTTAAAATTTTATTGGGTAACTTAAACAATTAATAATCCGTGTTTCTACCGCGAACACTAACAACACAAGAACATCGGTTTGGCATACTCAAAATGAGTTCATCCAAATCACGCTGTGGAATGGCCGCCCATGTTCGTTGCAACAACAAAAAAAGGTCTTCTTGCGACTGGATACCCTCCATATTCGGCAGAGCTCTTCTCTGTAGCATATCCCATGCATGCTCAATCGGGTTCAAGTCTGGCGACTGAGCAGGCCAGGGCAGGACATTGATGTTAGCTGCGGCGAGAGTCTGTCTTACAACTCTTGCGGTGTGCGGTCGTGCATTATCATGCATTAACTGAAATAAGGGACCGATTTGCACTTGTAGAGGAACGATGACGTCTGATACAATCGTCTCAGCATAAATTTGAGCGTTGAGGTTGCCTCTGATCCAAATCAACTCAGTTCTTCCGCCGATCCAAATACCCGCCCATACCATGATGGTTCCACCACTATAAGGATGGACTTCCTGGCAGGATTTTAATCGCTGTTGGCGTCCAGGGGTTCTCCAGTGTCGTATACGTCTTGTATCCGGTCTCATACCAAAACGAGACTCATCAGAAAAGCACACGAAACGCCATTGTTCTTCTGCCCAATTTCTGTGTTCAAGAGCCCATTGATATCGAATCCTACGATTGTGCATTGCTATAGGTGGTACCCGTAGCGGTCTTCGGGAATGAAGGTTCACTTCATGCAAGCGGTTTCTGACTGTTTGGTCGCTAATTAAGTTCCCTGAAGAGTGATGAAGCCTCACGGCTAACATCATGGCGGTTATTGTTGGAGCTCTTCGAGTTAAGATTTGAATGTATCGGTCTTGTCTCCGTGTGGTGCAGCGATACCGTCCTCCATGGCGCTCAGCCACGGTACCAGTGCTTCGGTAACGTGTCCAAAGTCGACTGATAACACTCTGACTTGTATTCAGAGCTAAAGCCACAGTACGTTGCCGGGAACCAGCTTCTATCATTCCCACGGCTCTGAGCATTTCTTCCCTGCTTAAATGACGTCGCCGCTCCATAATAACGTTGGTTTTAATCAGTAGTAGGGAAACAGTAGCACTAATAATGTCTTCAATGCGTTGTATGTTTTTATAGGGAAAATATTGACAGCTTATTTTCATCTTTTACTCGAATTTGATTGAGAGTTCCTGATTCAAATTATGAAATGCACCAAAAAGGATCCATATAAATTTATAAAATCATAAATTTATTACAAAGCCACATCTCAATCTCAAGAAATCCGCATAAAAATGCTTGATCCCTAGACACTTTTGATGTGTGTATATTTATTTAATAATTTAGGGGTGTACGTTTAAATGACTCAGAAACCTTTTTCGTGTTATATTTCTGACAACTTTGGAATTTTGTCACGTCGTATAACTGATTATACCGGAGTCAGTGCAGGACCTTGTTTCTAATTTTTTTGTGAAATATTTTTTTTCATCCAAATGGACAAATTAAGTTACCTACCATTTAGCGGCAGAACATTGAGATAGCTAGTCCGCACGCGCGGTCGCTAAAACAGACGAATCTAGGGCATGCTGGTTGGGTGATATTTAAAACAATTTTTAGTGTCTCCTGTAAAAAGGGTGTTGTGCATTTACAAGGCCCTGCACTGACGGCGACGATATGTGAGTCAAGTAAAGGGTATATATACTTTCATAACAGAAAATGAGCTTTAATTTGAAAAACTATCATTTGGGAATTATCATAAGACCCACAGAAATATATTCACCGTCCTGAAAAGCAAACACAATCTTGTATTGGACATAAATCCCCCACAATATTGTCCATGACCTACTTTACCCAATGAGGTCTTTAGTTGGAACCGAGTGGGTATTGCATTTGCCATAATGAGATAAAGTGCATGCTTGCGACTACATATTGCTGTTAAACGAAGCTGAGAAGATTTTCTTGTGCTTTTGTCTGTTTCAGCGTCGTGGAAGCAGCTGTATTAATTGCACATTTGCACTAAGTTTTCCTCGTTCATTAACACACTTTACAAACGGCCGCGGCGGCTAATTAATGCAAGCATCCATCTTTGTATACTTGCCCGTATATGCTATAGGTACATTATTTGTAGTCAAGAGCAGGTAATTCTTTTTTTAAACCGTTGCCCCACACTAGGAATTTCTCCTGTGTCGTGGGCGCGTTTACAAACATTTAAACTCACATACACAAACAACCAGACCCGGAACAACTATCTGCAGGCCATAGAAATATTTGTTCCGTGCGGGGATCGAACCCGCGACACGCAGCGCAGCAGTCAATCGCTCAGCCACTGAGCCAACCGTGCCGTCAAATTTTCATGAAAGGTAGGTCAAGGTTTCAATAGGCTCAACCATGGATAGCAGGAACTAGGTGTTTTTGTTCTATGCTTGCTATTCTAGTCACCATGGCACTGGTGGATATAAACCTTTCTCAAATTGTGCCACAAAGCTAGGGAGCTTTGTGGCGGAGAAGGGTCTCTGTGGATCTGGCCACCTTTTTAAAGTCGTCGGTACATCTAATCAGTAGTCTATAAGCGATTCAGGACTCGTCTGCCCGAATAACTCTATAATAATATATAATATATGTCATACACAAATCGCCGGCCCAGAGCCATCGATCTATCTAATATTTAGAAGGCCCAGCGAAGAAAAGGCACAGCGAGGTATGATGTTTAAGATTTGTATGGAATAAGTATATTCCGCCTGAGTGAACATGAAATTATGTCACGCATTGACTTTTTCCCTTATTGTAGTTGACCTGTCAACATTCTCCCAACAATGGCCTTTGATGACGACATCAAAAGAACATTGTACTTCAAATAAGTATTTTGTAAATATCGCTTTATTCATTCTTTAACGGGTTAAAGGACAGTTGGGATGATATTTAAAATGGCCGAATGGAAAAAAAACTCTCTATCTACGTAGGTATTGGCCCTCTGTAGCAAATACGATGCCTTTGTTTTTTAACCGACTTCAAAAAGGAGGAGGTTCTCAATTCGTCGGAACCTTTTTTTTTCTTGTTTTTTCATGTATGTTCTCCGATTATCGAAGATGGCGGGACCGATTTTTTTTTTTTGTTTGAAAGTGTATACTTCCCAAGTGGTCCCATGATCTTCAAGTCAGGATCTGATGATGGGATCCTGGAGAAATAGAGAGAACTCTTCAAATTTAATAGGCACACTTGAAGCGATTTGGGTAGTTTTTTGAAGAGTACTTTCTCGGAGTGGTTCCATTTCAATTTGGTGAAGATCTGATGAAGAACTTGTGAGATAGGCAACGGAACACCTCAATAAATGATAGCAAATGGACTGGGATTGCTGAAATCTCATGTCTGTTTACACCAGTTTGTAACATAACATTGCGCCTTTATGCTCTGAGGGGTACGCAGATGTGTACAGTACACCCAAATTTGGACAGGTATGATGCTATGTTCCATTCTAATGGGGATAAGCCTTGCCTATTACCTACCATGACATGTATTGTTATCAATGCAAAATAAATGCATGGCAAATATTTGTACAGGATATTACAACTAAAAATGGAAAAATAAAAAACTTTTTTGCAAAAAAATAAAACCGAATTAACATTCTTTAAAAACAGAAACAAGTGAAAAATAACTTTATCTTCAGAAGTCGGTGGCAAAAACCGTATCAATAAAACAAAAGTCACCGAATTCTGAAACTAAAGTTATTTTTCACTTTTTTGTGTTTTTAAAGAATGTTAATTCAATTCTAGATGGACGCTTAAAAGACATAGGAAATCTAGATTATGCCAACTGCTAAGTATCACTCACTCGGATCTTTCTTTGCACTAGCGCCACCTGCTACGATCTTTACATACAACTCCTTTCGCCATACAAGGTGTAGTTTTGCAACCTCGTCAAAATTCAGGAGGTTGTCATAGAAGACGTAAATAATCAATATAAATTACGGTACCTGGTCAATAATAATAAACGCTGCTTTTTTTAGTTGTTTTAATTTGACACTATTTCAGAATGAAGCCCTTTTCAAAAGTGGAGAATCACCCTTTTATCGAATAAACGTCTGCATTTGTTTGTGTGTGTGAAAGCGCGGTTATAGGGCTAGGCTAGTATTAGACGGGCCGTGTTTTAATACGAGTGGTGTACACTTATCGATTTCCGATATTAAGAAAAAAATATAAAAAATTACCCACCCATTTTATTATTGATTCGGGTTGAGAATCATGCAAGCATAGTTAGCTCCTTGAATTTGACGAGGATGCAAAGCAACATTTGTATTTTATAATATAATATGGTTCTGTTTGTTATCTGTTTTAAGAGTATACCACCAACACAATCATCTAGACTAGACTAGTATCATTATGTATTTCTACCAATCGCCTGAAATACTATTTCAGACATACTTTACAATCTTCAGAGGTATTTGAATGGTTAAGCTTTTAAATCCCAAAGCTTAACCTACGAAGATTGCAGTCTTAAGCCTAGCCAATTTTATATACCCGCTTGCCAGTTGGCACAGGCTTCCTCCAAACTTTCCACTTGTCGGAATTGTCATAATAAGGGATCACAACTACTGATATTCGATAAACAGTTATAAGCTCGCTTTCTATCACAAAGGGCTTATACTGTCAGAGCAGATCTGCTGTACTACGATAGTGTCCATTTCAAGTCGGCGTCCTTAAGTATAGGGATTATGAAGATGAGGAGTTCTACTTAGAGGGAGTAGAGTAGAGCGCTAAAGGTCACACTAGTGTTGGTAGCCCTCTCAACCTATAAATGCCACCGTAGGAAGTAATGCAGCTTTCACAGCATTTAGTTCATTGGTATAAAGGTTGAGGCTACAGATAATTAACCCCCTGTAGCAAAAATTCGAATAAATGTAATATACATCAAACCGCACTGGGCCCACGTAGAAGATTATGGCCCACTCCCTCACTCAGAGAGAGGGCCTGTGTACCAGCAGTGAGGAAGGATTAAAGGACGATTATGCTTGTAGCTTTGACCCTTGAGATGGAAGGGTTTGGAACAAGTTTCATAAACCTACTTGCCTAAATGTAAGTAGTGAAACTCCGATTTCTCTAATGGCTAATTTCGCATAACACATTTTTCATACAAAGTAGAAACCCAACTCCAATGAAATAATTCTCTTACGCCAAAAGTTTTACGAAAAAAGTAATGTATCCACTTACTGCGAACAGTGAAGGATCACCGCAGTTGAGCAGTGCACCATTACTCCGGTTCACACGTAGTCATTACCGGCGAGATTTGTCCGAAGACAGAACTTAACTTTGTCTTCAACGAAACGCCAACTTTGTAACGAGTGTTGTGTTACAAGTTTCGCGATACGAAAGGGTTTAGTTTGATAAAATACGATCCTTTTGGTTTGCGGTATAATGTTACGTTTACCACGAGTGACCAGAAAGTTGATTGATTTTGATACCTATCTAGGTATAAAACCGCTGTGTAAAATTTAATTCATTTTACAAAAAAAATATAAGCCTCCGTTGTTAACTTAGCGCTACCAACTTTAATATTTTAATAACGTTGGTATGGCAAGGCTTTCTGGAATTTCTAATTGATAGATACCCGGATCTTTACATGCCCTATGGCTCTCTCTAACGAAGGTAAAGGATAAAAAGATTAAACTGATTCAACACCGGAGTGATTAGGCTGGCAATTTTATTTTGCGGAAATAAGCCTGAAAGGTCATGAACTCAGTAATGGGCACGCAGCCTTCCGCCTTCCTGTAATCAAAGAATCTGGCCGAAAGCCCGAGAAAAAAACGGCACGGCGAAGAAAAAAACGTGAAATCCAAGCTCAAAAGCGAAACAATTCAATTGAAATCTGTGATCCTCTACAGTAAATTCTATCCGCCCTCTTTTTTCTTTACGCGCACAATGTAAGTGGAGCGGGAATTCGCGAAACCTTTGTGCGAACTTCGTATACAGAATTGTATTATTATATTTTACGCGCGAATATAATATGGAGGGACAATAATTCTTACCACAAGTCCCACTTACTTGAACGTAAGCACATTTTTCGTCATGTTTCCCGCTATTGTGTTGCTGGTTGTGTTGAACAATACACCTTTCAGTACAGGCTCACTTATTTTATGAATTTCATTATTCCAAAAGGTTTACTTTTTCCTTTTCATACAATTTAAACCATCCAGATCGCAGTGTATTTTATTCGCCGTTTTGGTAAAAGTATTTTTATATAAATTCCGCCTTAAATACATGCAGTTACGCTAATTAATTTATTCTGATTTAATGTGCATTCTACACTAAAAATATGTTAGTATTTTTGTATGCCACAGAAAAATACCTACACAGAAGCACCTACTTTCCTTCTATTTTCTCTGAAAAGCCCCGTCGTGGCATAGACGATTTAAATATTTTTTTCATTATACACCAACCCCAACTAACTAAACAGCTATTCGGTGGTGTTAACTAGAATAATTTAGCCATTTCGGCGTGTTACAGCAATAAAATCTGTAGAATAGCCCTCCAGGGATAATAAAATGGCGGCCTTATAACTGTCAGAGATGTCAAATGGGCTGCGGAATGGACCACTAGCGCCCTCTATGTGCAACAGACAGAATGTGATATATTTTATGTTTATAGCCGTTTTTATCTAGAGAGCGCAAGTATACGACCTCAAAATAGATAAAGTGTGGGGGCCAGCTCTTTTTTTTCAGTCTGGCAATAAAATGCAGCAGATATTGAAACTGGGATTGAAAGTATACATGTAGTAGCTAGCTTTCATTTGACATATGAAACCGGATAACGCTTTAATTTGAAGTGAAATTGTTTTCATGAATATTTAAACAAAGTTTTAAATATGAAAAATGGTCACAGCATTAGGAGTTAGACGAGAGGCAAACAACAACTGCCAGACAATAAAGATAGCGAATGTTTAGAAATCTTGATAGCTAAAGTTATTGACGAGGATATGAGAGTCCGGTCTATGCAAACAGCGACACAATAAGAATAGGAACCTTCGGCTATACATATCTAGAAACCTACTTTCATGTTTTATTGCTCCATGAATATCATATACTCACACGTGGACATTAGGTACCTACATAGTATCCGATGAATGTAACTTTTAATTTCGTATTTTAATTCTTGTAGATACTAGTCCAGATTTGCGTTGGGTTAGATACGAGTGGTATTTTATCTTTAACACAAACCTAAATGGCACTGTAGTTTTATAGATATCGAGTTCATATTGTATATCTTATTTAGTGACGTTTGCATGCAAAGCGTCATGGCAGTTTCTCGCAATGTTTGCGACAAAATGTGACAAGCCTTTCCATATTCTATTTTACTTTCTACTATATTGTGGGTATATCTTATTTTCATGTCACTTTATCAATATTTCCCTCTTTCGCCGTCACGTTACTTTGACGAACGTTTTTCAAAGAAAACTTCTATTTACTTGTTCTATTTTCTTTTCAGTTACTGTTATTTAACAGTAGGCAAACGTATTTACTTGGAATTGGTATTTTGATTACGCTTTTTTGGTAAAACTCTCGGATCCGGGTAAACAAATCTGTATGTGCCTATCGGGGCATACATATCTACTATGTACAACGCAGATGGATCCATTTGCAAGTTTAAGCAATTTATAGCGGTCCGTTTGCCAATAAATTCATCGTCGCTTTGTTGGTCATCCATATCGCTGTAGGATAACACGCGATTTAGACTGAAATAATATACATGGATTCATGCTCCACCTTGCTAGTATAACTGACAAGAATACCTACGATTGAAGGTGGGTTTCTTTAAATTATGAAATAGAAAACTTGTGTGTTAATCACATTGTTGATGCAATTATTTGAGTATTTCATACTATTTGTAGATTACTTAGTGTTAAGTTATAAAAATACCCAATGTTTCTATTAGCACTCATCACACGTCTTGCACAGGACCTCAAATAATATGATAAAGCCTCGTATAAACAATTTCTGATAAAGGCAAATAAAATAAAGGTACGCATCTTTCAAGCTTTGAAACAGTAACATCTTTCACCACACTTGGTATTCAAAACACGTTGATACGAACTGATACTGGGCTCTTACTCACTGCTACAAAAAAGAAGCACTCATATTTTGTAGTCGCGATACCATCGAAATGTGCAGTGCGGAAAAACCAATACTATACATATTTTTACGTAGAATGAAAATTCTGGATTGCGTAGGCATCCCAGCACAGAAAGAAATCCCGAGGGAGAACTAAAAACAGGAACATACCTAATAAGTCGTGCACAGAGATCTATAATAATATGTTTTCAATACATTTCCTCGAAAACTGGCTCTTATCGCAGTACAATTAGGTTCAAACATGCAATGTATTTCACACTCGAGGATTTTTTTTATTAATCACACACGAAGGCTTTATTTTTCCTGATTTTGCCACACGTAACATTAACAACTGTACAATTCCCTCTAGTCGACGATGATTGCTTTTTTTTCACAGCAAAGAGGCGCATGTTTTTAGGGCCACAAAATATTTAATGAAAATTTAAATTCTGTTTATTAACAGAATGTCGTAAATAAACATTATTATTTATAAAATAATTTGCTTTTATCAACAAATTAACATTTATTTGTGTTGTAAATTATAAAGTATTTGAATGTTCTATTTTTCATATTAGACTGTTTAGCTGCTACCTTATACCTTTGCCGCTCCTTCAACCTTGCGAAAGCAAAGCGCGGGAAAAAAAAGCAAATCATCAAATTTCCTAATAGTTCATGAAAAAAATACTTTTCGTTCTATTATTATTTCTTCGAAAATTTATTGAAAACCGTCGTTTGATACACGTGGGCATTTGTTACTGCAGTTCTCGACTCCATAACAAAGTTTCCCCACTTGTATCAAAATGTACTATTTTGCAAAAAAATAACCGACTTCCAAAAAAAACACTAAAAACAGTGGAAAATGTGGTCTTATGCTATGAGGACTTTCGGAAGTCGGTGAATTTTGTTTGTTTTATTGTTTTTGCCACCGACTTCCGAAACTCCTCATAGCATAAGACCATAAGATATCATAGCTAGTAACGTTGATTTGTTATATTGTTCACAAAAATGCATTGTTTGTTATTAGTTACAAAATTTAATGTTGTTATCGTGTACACTATCGCATTAGGTTACCCTGTAATGATAGTCGTAAGATTGAGAAAATAAAATAAATAAAAGTAAAGTTACTTTCCACTGTTGTTAGTGATTTTTTTTTTTAAAGTCTGTTATTTTTTTGCAAAAAAAGTTTTTATTTTACCTTTTTAGGGTTCCGTACCTCAAAAGGAAAAAACGGAACCCTTATAAGATCACTTTGTTGTCCGTCCGTCCGTCCGTCTGTCAAGACCGTTTTTCTCAGGAACGCGTGGAGGTATCAAACTGAAATTTCTATATGATACTTAGTTCTACTGTCCCTGGAAGCTGTAGAAAAATCAACCTTCTAAGTCAAGGCAATCAAAAGATACAGCCACTTAGGCCGCAAATTTCCGCAAATTTTCGAAACTCGCACGGGAATCAAAACCTACAGGGTACTTCCCGTGAACTTAGAATCTTGAAATTTTGTACGAAGTCACGTCTTATAGTACAGATATAGGAAAAATTACGAAAACCGTAAATTTTTAGTTTCGTTATATAAAAAAAAGTTATATACCCACAGGTTTGTACGGAACCCTCGGTGCGCGAGTCCAACTCGCACTTGACCGGTTTTTTTTTAGTTATGATATCTCACACAAATCCTTGTCAAGTATCAATTTCTCAATTTCGTTTAATTGGACTGCATATTTTTCCCAGCTATTTTATTTATTTTTTTATGTACACACAAAACAAATTACAGGAAAAATACATAAAGACAAAAGAGCACAAATATTTTGATTTAAACACCAAACTACTGAACCGATTTTGATAAAATTTCTATGAGACCACTCGTAAGCATATCCTTTCACTTTAAAAAAGATTTTTTTAAATCTGTTCATAAATGACGGAGTTATGAAGTAACAAACATTTAAAAAAATACAACCGAATTGAGAACCTCCTCCTTTTTTTAGAGTCGGTTAATAAGGCAGCTGAATTAAAAGTCGGAAAAGACAGAGAAATAAAGCTGTGATTTTGATAACAACATCCCTGAAACTAATAACATTTTATAGCTAGATAATTTTTTATGCGATAGATAGCAAATTATATGGACCCAGGAAAGATTGGCATACAAACGAGTATGCAAATTTACCCTTTATTCGATGCAGCTCTTTCGAAAAATACGTAGGCGGTACGGATGAATTCGAATCAAAGACCTTTTCGAGCATAATTCGATTACTTGATAAGTTAAATGGCGTTCGCATGTAACTAATAAGGTCTTAGTAAGTGGAAGTTGGTGACATTTATGTGTAAAAGGGCATGGGCTGTATTAAGTTCGAGTCGTGGGGAAAGGTTATAATTTTGTTGAAATACATAGGTAAAGCTAATCAGATTTCCACGTGGTATTATTATTTCAGAGGTAAGGGCCAGTGATTTCAGTAATGTTGTAGCTATAAAGAAGGTAAATCAGTAAACTCATGGCAGCCAATTGAAGTCTACTGCTGGACTGGACTGAAACTAAGCTTTCGAACAATGTTTTCGTGTTTCATATTTCTAAGTAATTATTTGTTTCTCTGTATGAGCAGAGGCCTTTGCCCAGCAGTGGGACAGTCACAGGCTGGTATTTTTTTTATTTGCTTCAGAGAGGAGACAGATAACAATCTTAATAATTAGTCAGCTGCATGCTTTTGTCCATTCACAACTTGCTGTATAGACCAAAGCATGCAGCTGACTTGACTTTTTGGACTTGGACTTTCCCCGGTTACCTCAAGACAAGTCCTTCCCTCACTGTATTTCCTCTAGCACTTCCTTCTCATACATTATTTACACTGTAGTTCACCCATGTCAACCCTTCAGCCTTATGCATGCCTGGTACTTACTTCCACGTTCTGTATCACACTCACACATTTACATACTAAACGACATTTACTTATGACGTAACGAACGCACACATGCGTACCGCTTTCAGTAAGTACGACAAAACTTAGAAGTTGCATTAACAAAATTCGTAGCAAAATTGACAGGGCCTTTTAAGCCTTAACTTGGCAAAATGGAAGTTACTGAAAGAGGAAAATGCTCGTAATGTGAGGTTATTTACGTGTTGAAATTCATAGGTTTGGATTGGATACTTTAGATACTTTTGGATTGTCATTCGTAACTTTAAGACAAGTGGCAAAACAATAATCGGTTACCAGTTTTAGTGTCACGATTAGATAGCTCCATGGAACCTTTAATTTGTGTCGGACTGGCAAAGGATATATTCACATATAGTGACTGTGACACGGAGGATTTTAAGATTAGCTCGGTACGTTTAATAGTGACGTGTTGTTATCCCTATTGCCTGTCTACTTCCAAGCCTACGATATCGGATAGTGGTATTATTTACGCCAGTTTTCACAAACAATAAGAGAATTGTAGATACGGCAGAGATTGTAACCTTCACGGGCATTAAGAAGTGACTGGCGTGTTATGTTAAAAAGGAGATAAACAATAATTTCATAATTTTCTAGAAGATTTATATGTTTTTACTTTTTTGTTGGTTTTCTTAAAAATCAGCAAAAGGTTAAAAAAATATTTTATGTCTTGAAAGGCAATCAGCCCAGCGACGAATACTAATAATATAAAGCTGAAGAGTTTGTCTGTTTGTTTGGTTGATCGCGTTAATTCCTGGAACTACTGATTCGAATTGAAAAAATATTTTAGTGTTAGATAGCCCATTTATCGAGAAAGGCTATAGGCTATATACCATCACGCTGCGACCAATAGGAGCGGAGCATCAATCAACATTGCGCAGACGAAGTTGCGCGGTTTAGCTAGTATTCCCTATAAATCTCTAGGTGCTTTTCTTTTTAGCCTTTTGAATGTTGAATTACTATTCATTGAGTGATTAATCTCTTCTTGAACTGATCTGACTTCAAGGCCGTGGCTAGAAAATACAGACCGAGAGTTAAAGGCTGACCGTCCAGATGTTAAATTGAATATCAAATATTATTTCATTCAATTTCAACTCCCTTTCATTAATTCTCGTCGGTCCCCATAGTCCCTATTTATCTACTGTTGGATTTTCTACTCTCGCAACAGACCACTTGTATTTAGGCGTTCATTTTAGTGTCGCCTAGTCTTAGTACCTAAAAATGGGCATTACACCTAGAAATACGAAAAGATTACTTAAAAGAAACTTAATATCTGAAAAAAACTAGAACTGTGGTTTATTGTTTACTAGCGACCCGCCCCGACTTCGCACGGGAGCAATGTAGATAATAATGTTTTCTGTACTATAATATGCATGTATTATACATATAAACCTTCCTCTGAATTACTCTATCTATTAAAAAAAGCGACTTTTTTATGCTATGTAGTCATTGTCTATAGAAGCATGCAGCGACTGCCCTAAATACAGCTTGATAGTTATAACATAGTTTCACTGTTATCTGCCTATGTTATTTATTCCGAGAATTTGACTGTAGTCTTATCTATGACACTATTCTGTTCACGTGCCTCTAAAAACAGAAACAATAAATAAACTACTCTATGGTAATGTATTGAAAACAATACCTATAGCAAGTATATTATTTTAAGAGGAATCTATCGTATCTTGTATATATTATTTTTAGAAGAATGAATACAGATAGGATCAGAAGGTATCTTTTTATATAAATCAATAATAAACACATTTTCCTAGACATTTAGAATTTTTTTCACGGAATATTTATGTAGTTCTAGGAAGACACAATTGTTATTTATTGTTTTGTCAGATGCTTAATAGTATATACAATCGGTATGTATTTATTGTTTAGTAAGAATAACAAAAATGGCGACTGATCATTGTCTAGGCGAAACACACTTGGATACATTGGCAACATTTCATTTTGACAATTCAACAGTATCTATGGTCATGAATAAAATATTAAAAAAAAACAGTTCAACAACATTCATTGCGTTATTTTAGCAGCCGAGCAGAACAATATTCAAAAAAGGAATGTATTTGGAATTTCATTCGAAAACCTTCAGGTTGTGATAGAAAGTATGGCCATTAGGGTACTGGTTTACAAAGACATAAATCTATAATCCAAAAACCGAATTTTAGATCCTAACGATCACAATCCAATCTCCTTATCTATTATTTTCGTCCGTTTCATATACAGATAACTGTTTGATCACCCAGACATGATTGATTGAGCCAAAAGTCAAACACAATAGGGAATAATGAACATGAAAAGGAAATTGTATTCGACTGAAATCTTTTAGCTTTCTGGGGTTATGATCTTTGAAGAATAGTCAAGAAATGAAATTGAAATATCTTTGCTTTGAGTAATTATTTAGAAATTTAGATTTAGAAGATGCTTTGAAATATTAGTGGGTATCAAACCAAACCGACGACGACTGAAAAATTGTCAACTCCAGATACTCATTTTATGTTTCAAAATAGAATCGCCGGGATATGACTAGATGTATGAATTAACGTGGAAGAAGCAAAACGAGCACGTAAGGATTGTAGCAGGTGGCGGACTGGAGTTTCTGCCTATCCCCACGAAAAAAGGTTGGTTTTAAGTTATGTAAAAGATGTTACAAAGCCGTCGCTGTGCTTCGATCGATCGTGGTCCGACTGCCCCCTTAGTTTTACATTCATTGCCGCAGGTGTCTGTTTTCAAACTAACTTTGTGGCTGAACATGACAGTATTTTATTCTCAAATACTGACAATATTCCACGCGTAGCATTATTTATTTACAACGCACAAATCGACCTCCAATTAAGGCTGCGACATATCGATACTGTTCTATACTGTGTGATAAAAAAATACAGTTGGTTTTCCGTTTTACGGGCCTCTGAATTCAACTAACAAGCTAGCAGCAGCTTTTTTCTAAAAGTCTGTGTCTGAGTCTAGCTTTGTGTCTAGCTTATATTGACATTCAATAGAACCGAACGGGTAGAACAACCAATTTCTTCAAAATAAACTATCGAGAAAATGTGTTAGAACTTAGCTTTCTGTTGACTTGAATCGACTTTTTCCAAATTGAAATTATTCAGATGACAAAACGAGAAACACTAATATGTTAACCGACCTCTTTATTCAAATAGAAGAGATAACAATTACTGGCCACTTTATGTCAAAATAATTGAAACGCCATTAAAGTTTTCTTTTTAATTCTTTTACTTTTCTTATTTTAAGGGCTGCGGTTTTTTTTTTGTACGAATCAGCCTGTTTAATATCAACTAGAACTACTACTACACTAGAAACTCTTTATTGATGATTCTCTATTAGTTGATTAACAGACTCTTTATTTGTGGGCTTGTGGACATTTACTGATGAACGATTTGAAGACTTGTTATTAAAGAAAAAAACTTACACGCTCTATATTTTTTTGCTAATCGTTCATCATTTTAGAGTATACATAACAGACACAACCCACTATGGAAATTCGTAATGCGTACGAAAATTAGGAATTATGTCCTTCGAAAAAGCCAGAATGGATTACTTACCCAACATGCATGGTTGTTAGGCGCCGGCAATCTTTTAGGGCCCATAAATTATTCCACATATTTTGGCTTAAGGGACTTTGCTTTGAGAATAAAAGGAGAGACCTATATTACGCTTTTCTTGGGAAACTTGTGAACTACTTTGTATATAACTTAAGGTCCTGTCAAAAACTTACAAACTGGTCTATCTAGGATCTCGGACAGTTTATCAGACCTTTGTCAACTCAAGACCTAATCCCCGTAGGATTAGGCAGAGATGTACCTAATAAGTACACCCCCACATTTTGCCATTTTTTTTAAGTTCCATGTAATAGGGGGCGAGCCTATTGGCATCAACCGGGCACGGTCCAGACTCCTATTCTCCTGATGATAAAATCCAGTAACACTTTGCCCGACACACTCAAGACACACGACACACACTCAAACGACGAAGCAGTCGTAGTTGTTATCACAAAACATAATCGTTTCCTCATACTTTGCACAAGACGAGTAGTTTAGAACTACACACAAACATACGCAGGTAATTTGTAGTAGCAGCTTCACTAGCTTGAAGTCAAACTTAGGCTAAACAAGTCAGGATCTTGTTATAATTCAGTTCCGTACAGATACAATAAATATTATTGAGTACGGAAACTCAGAAACTCTGGAACTCGTCAATGAGAAACTTCATCCACAACAGCAGCCTAAGTTTCTTCAATACTGACGAACTTCGGCGAAATGAGAACGAAAACAAGTTAATAGCCAGTTAACACACGGTACCGTGGAAGTTCAGGGAGTGTTTAACTACTTTAAGAAGTTGGTGTTCTCTTCATATTTTATTGTATTAGTTTTTTAATTTTATTATTGAAGTAGAGAGTTCAATTGAGTGGAAAAGTGAAGTAAAGAAGAGGAAGGTATGTGATATTTACGCTGCAGTAGACTCACTCCCCCAAACCCCGCAACGGCGACCAGACTTTAATTCTCACAGATTTAGGTACTAATAAAATAGGTTAAGGCAGCTAAAAGCCTAACAGACTTAACTTACTAAGAAAAGAAAAGGTACGATATTGTTGATTATAACAAGAAACCTAAGCCAAACAGTCTAGAAAGTTTTAGTGCGATTTATTAAAAATTTGCAATTCCATAAATCATTGTTTATAGATAGGCATTAACTTTTCAGACGATTATTAAATTTCTGAAGTTACTACTAACATAAACAGTCTGACAAAACGATGGTGCCATCTGCCTTTAACAAACGGCTTTTACACCAAAGTTATTAATTGAAGAAGAGATTTATGGGAAAGTGATGGATGGGTCTATGACTTGCGGATTTCAGCCCACTTTAGATCGGGAGCGAAACGGAACAGACCAACCAACCTGTGACGGTTGGGCTTGACACACGAAATATCTCATCCAACGATTTACTTACAAGTACTTGGGAGTTGCTCAGGTAAGTTTTTTTATTTTAATACCGGCACATGGTAAAGGTTAAAAATGTGGGACGAAATTGAAGTTAGAATTTGTCATGCTCCCTGCATTGATCAGGGGGCCTAAAAAGGCCGCTTTAGCAGAATCATAACAGGATAATAATATTAATCACGCTAAAATTCGTAAAATTGACACAAATTGACTGTTCATAATATTTGCTGTGTCTGATTCATATTACTATCCTATATTATTATTCTGCTAAAGAGGCCTTTTTAAGCCCCCAGAACTAATTTCAATATTAGGTATGTATTCAATATTACCAGGTTCTGTTATATCAACAGAAGATATTAAGGGAACAATCAACAAATGAACTCATTAAATTGAACATACTCAGGGAATTATCCATCTGTTACAAATTATGATTGTCGATATTCCATTAGGTGAAGATGGTTACATTCAGCCAAGCAGAACACCAGTGTTCTCTGAAGTATGTGTTGAAGATAGTTTGTAATGTGTTAAGATTAAATCTAAAGGTAAATAGAATTTAAATTAACCCTATCATGTCCGATTACCGCACAGACATTAATTACAATTTAACTAGACGTAGGTACCTTACACTTTACACTAATGTCGTCAGGTCCGTACATTTAATTCACTTTCCTTTTAGTATAGGCTTAGAAACTAGGTTCGGAAACTAACCACACATAAAGCCGCTGTTCGGTAGGTGTGGAACATGAGTCATGACACTAATGCAATATATCTCGAAATAAGTTATCCCAATTATTCAAACCCGCACGAAAACGCGATCAACATCAACACGATATAATAAAAATCTAAATCCCATACGACAAATGCGAAAGTAACTGTCTGTATGTTACCCTCTCACGCCAAGCCAAGTCAGAGGCCCATGGGCGGCATAAAAACTCTGACACCAGATTAGGCAACTACACGAAAAAAAAACACTCTCATGCAAAGGACATTTGTCAGATAGGTAGCCTGGCACCTGGAGAAGGACATATAGCTCGTTAATAATATTGTTTATCGATCAAGTTTTGGAATCCCTATTCTTTTTGTAGGTATTTTTTTTGTGTGCGGTGAAATTGTGGTTTGGCGTGGCGGGCACGCGCGTGGATTTATGCTCTGGCGTTCAAAAGTAAATTCTGAAATACAAAATGTTGAGCAATGGTGGCCCAGCCAATTGGCATCCTTCATGCTGTTCTCTAAGTTTCATCGTTTGTGCGTTTCGAGGAATATTTTTAATTGATTTCCTTAGCGCACCTGAATAGTGCGCTTCGAGGAAATACCCCAAATTCGAGAATCGAACAAATGAGAAAAATACGTAGTAGTTCGACGGTCGAACTAATGAATCGAACTAGTGAAAACAAACGAAGAATACGTGAGCACTGCTTGAATATTATTATAAAGCGATGCGAATGCGATACGACAATATTCGTTTGCTTACCTCGTAAATCTTGGAGTTGTCGTCATGTTACGTATATACGAGAATAGGGCAGTTGGGTATTGTGTTGCCACCACAATCGTAAAAGGTTGTGTGTAGGTAGAAGGGAGAAACAAAAACGTTGCCGGCAGTTGCGTCCGAATAACACAAAAAATTTAATTATTACAAGTTAACCCTACTCACAAGTATGTATCAAAGATTCAAAACCTTAGTTAATACTCTGCTTACCCCATATTATAGAAATCGACTTCCAAACTTGGCAGCATGTTAAGCTTCTACGACGACTTAACCATAAAAATGATTCTTATCGAACAAACAACTAATGGTTCTTTTATAAATAATAGGTGGATAAAACAACAAACAAAAGTCAAGGCACAAACTTGTATTTCAATCTAGCTGACCGACAATAGAAACTTGGTCCGTGTACCAATAAGAGTAATAAATAACCGCTATGGCTGAGCAAACAAAACATCACTCTGGGGCAGTAAACTTAAGACATATTTCTTTGCGAAGCTTCCTTGTGGTAACTATATAGAAACGCCCTAAAAGGTCAAAAAATCCAAAAGAAAACTGCCCTTAGATTCATCGAGATAAAAACTGTTATCGCTTAAACGCAGTGCAGTAGTTCAAGGCTTTACGTAAATTGCAGTTATGTAGAAACACATCCATTTCTCAGTTCCTTATCAAGTAAGCCTTCTGTAAAGCAATGTATTTGCTACGAAGGCTACGCCGTAGCGTTGTAGCTGTCTACGAGGCCGACTTATTTGCTGCTACAGCTACGAGATTCGTATCGCCTACGCCGAGCTACGTAAGTACGAAGCCACTCGTAAACCGCAATGTTTGTTTGTAATTTTGTCTGAGATAAGAATGTATACCTTCTTATTTAACTTCCTAGATATTCTAGCTTACGTGTCTTTAATATGTAACATAGTACAAAATATTACTTATCATCTGCCTAGCCTTTTCCCAACTATGTTGGGGTCGGCTTCCAGTCTAACCGGATGCAGCTGAATACCAGTATTTTACATGGAGCGACTGCCTATCTGACCTCCACAACCCAGTTCGTACTGGGTAATACGATACCCCTTGGTAAGACTGGTTGTCAGACTTTCGGGCCACTGACTACCCGTAACGACTGTCAAAGATCTACAAATGACAGCCGGGACCAACGGCATAGCGTGCTTTCCGAGGCCCGGAGGAACTAAAAAACAATAGAAAAAAATATTACTATCAACAAATAAACAAACAAACTTTCCAGTAGTTATATAAAGTTACAAAATGAAAAATAGTGGTATCTAATCAATTCAAGGTAGGTCAATTACCTAAGTATCTAATATTAATTGGAAAACTTCTCAAGTAGCCGTGTTAACTCGTGTTACAAAATCTTATGATCACTTCATATTACAAACTCTCAATTTTTTCAGGTAATTTTCGATATTTTGCCAATATAACAGTTTATCAACTCCGGAGAGTTGACAATTTTAGTCCATTAGCTAATATAGAAATTATCGTTACCAAGCAATTACTGAGAGTAATAGGCACTTATTATTAAAGTTATCTTCGTAAGAATTTTCTTTCCAAAATATAGTTTCTTTATGGACATATCTAACGTTTTTAAATTTGTACAGTCAATGACAAAAGTTATGAACACCACCCCGAGTTTCGAAAGAGATTGTATTTTTATGTCTTGCTAAGTAGATGATAAATTATTGAAGAGAATATTTGACACGATAAGATTCTATTACATACATTAAATCCATGCTAATACTTATAATTAATGCTGAAGTAACTTTGTCTGTCTGTTACCTTTTCACGCTTTAACTGATGAGTGCCGACTGCCGCTGACCATGTGGCCTGGATAGGGCAAAGAATAATTTTCATCCCTGTAATACCTTGCCTTGGGATGATTTCCGATGATGTTATTCCGAATTTGATCAACGACTATTCGATATTTTATCGCTGTCTGTACCAGGGGTGTTACGGATATTCGCATCCGCATATGCGGGACATCCGCATTAATTCAGACATCTGCATCCGCATCCGCATCAATTAATGCGGAGCTTTTACGGATGCCGATTCATATTTGCAACAAATAACGACATGTAAAGAAAGCGGGCGAGGCCAGAGCGGCGCGTGCCTCGCGCGTATTTGCTCGTTGCCATCTTCATAGGCAGGCACACATTGGTGACAAGATCGTACAGGTTTTGTTAGTTTTGTTTTAGTTATCGACTTGATTCCCATTGTGAATTAATTACAGTGTTTGTTTTCTGAGTTTATCAAAGTTTTTTGCGTGGTTGATGAATATCTCGATGTAAATATTAATTATAATTTATATTATCGCCATCAATAAAAAGCTATATCTGGAATTCTGGACTTTCTATAAATTAGACAAAAATTATCCGGAGCAGTCTAAGAGTAAAATATGATAAAAGTTACTCGCGGAAGGGATGTACTTTTTACTACCTTGAAAAATCACCTGAAATCATTGTCATAGGAGTTTCGTTTGTTCGAAAGCGCGCGGTAATGAAAACCAGTTGAAGAAAAATAAGATGATGCAGGTATGTTCGGAATATCGGATATAAAACATATTAAATCGATTTTTATTAATTATGTACTTAAAATTGAAAGATCTTTAAAAAATCCTGAAATCTGCATCCGCATCCGCGGATGTAAACCTCTAATAAATCCGCATTCGCATCCGCGAATATCAAAATTTTTGCATCCGCAACAACCCTGGTCTGTACCTACCTTAAAAATCGCCTCAGTAGGTATTACTAATTACAGTGATTACAAAATTTTAAGAGGTTGGTTACCAAGGCAACATAGGACGAAGCACGTCTCATTTTAAAGGCCTAATGACATAGTCGAGGACAATAACGTCTTATCTCAGAGCCGTCTACGTTGACATTTTGACTGCCATCATATTTGTCAAGACCTTGCTCAAACTTGTGATTATACAAGGATTATACCCTACCTTCGTTGTAGCTATCCCCAGAATTTGCGAAATTGAGGGTATGGAAACATTTACCTAACCTAACTACTATAATAATTGTTGGAAAGGAAATTATTGGCCGGATTTAGAGGATAGGTACCTATATCCTTAATGGGATTGTCAAAATCCTGAGCAGATGTAATGGATATTGGAAATGCATCTGTCTGCTAATAAAGATTAATGGGGAAATCGCTCAAAGAGCTTAGGTAGTTTATTATAATTAACGTGATGTATGTGATTTTTTTCGGTAACTAACTATGATGAGATATGTAATCAAAGTGCATAATGATAAGTACATCCGTCGGTATCCATTAGACAAATAAAGAATTATTTTAAAATGCCATTTCAACAACTTATTATAACTACGTATGTATTTAGGTTACTTGACATCGATAGCATGTCGCCGGTTAATGCTTGATAAGAGCAGCTCCTTCCATATTTCACCTCTTCAGTACTCTTCACTACTTTAAGAAATCCCAATTAAGTGTGAGATTTTCGAGTGAAACTTTTATACATTATACGTCGCAATATTAATTCTGCGTTTGGAGAGAAGACTGCTAATGAACGCCGTGCGTTTTTGGTTTAAACGCTTTCGTAATGGAAACTTCGACTTGAAGAACGAACCACGTCGAAGACCACCCACACGTCAAACTACCCAGGATTAGCAGCACGGTTTGACGTTACCTTACCTACAATATTGACTCATTTGCATCAAATCAATAAGATAAAAAATATGATAAATGGGTGCCTCATGATTTGACTGATCTGCAGAAAGAAACTCGTGTTGAAACTTGCTCTGCCTTGTTGTTATCTGTACAGAAATGAATGAATATTGGATCGAATTGTGACATGTGACGAAAAGTGGATTCTTTACGATAACCGCAAGCGAAAAAAGCAATGGTTAAGCAGTAACCCCAGGTGAGGTCAAACGCCGCAACTGTGCCCTAAAGCCAAGCTCACCAATAAAAAGGTAATGGTAACTGTTTGGTGGTCTCTTCATGGTATAACACACTATAGCTTTCTTAGGTCTGGTCAAGCAATATCAGCAGATGTTTACTGTACCGAACTTCGAACAATGATGGCGAAACTGGCAGTGAAACAGCCCCGACTCGTGAATCGATCTTCACGATATACGATCTTGCGATAACGCATGACCTCACACTGCACGGGACACCGTTATAACTCTGCAGTTATAAACCATATTTTCTTTTTCACGATGTGGAAATCTTCAATGGATGTCCTCCGCCCTGGCGAGAGCGGAGGGGTCGGCCAGACTCGTACTGACTAAAACCACATCGGTGTTCCCTCTCACCCTTGCGTCAGGGGGCAGCGGGAACTAATGCGACTTCCGCTGCCCCGGACTAGTGCCGGCCCGCTTGACCTGCGGGCCTCGTCGCGGGAGGTAGTGAGGTGTACAAACTCCCCCCGTTACGTCATAGAGAAGCGCGCGTGCTACGCGCCACCGTCTCGGGTCCAGTGTGATGGGGGGCGACGGATCTCCCCGAATTCGTCGCCCCTGGACGAGTTTAGGGGGAAAAGGGCGTTGTCCACGCTCTGCCGACGCCCGGTGTGTCTGCTGCGAGATGGACGGGGGCTCGTCATCTCCCTCTCCCTTTCCGCAGCTTCCTTCTGCAACATGACTGTTTCGCAGAAGGACATCACCGCATTTCAGGACTCTGCGCTGCCAACCATCGAGCGAACAACGGTCGGCAGCGACAGATCTCCTCCCACCTCTGCAACGAGGGCCACGGCGCGGCTCATCCCACGTGGCACACTCGGCCACCGTATGCCGCGCCGTGTCCTTCCGACAGTGGTCGCAGTGATGGCACCGAGCGTCCGGCTCTTGCTTATGCGACACAGGTACTTCGCGAAGCAGCCGTGCCGCGAAGCAGCCGTGCCCCGAGAGCACCTGTGTCGAAATGTCAGGGAGCCGTGCTTTCTCACGAGCCAGTCGTCGAGTACTGGTCGGATCGCCTCGATTGTGTCGAGGCGGTAGGGAACTCTAGCCTCCCCCGCCATTCCGCCACCATGATCTGCCGGAATCGAGACCAGCGCAGCGTTATCTGTCGCTGCACCAGCCTCTCGCCCCGATCCTTGGCCTCCTCGCGAAACTGATGTCGTATCGCGAGAGTCTTCGCCTGCAGGTCCCACGGCGGGGATCCGGCCAGTATGCAAGCCACCTCGCAGGAGATCGTGCGATATCCCCGTATGACCCTGACGGCCATCGCTCTCTGCGGTCTGCGCAGAACCGCGATAGTGCGGGCCTTCAGGTCAGTCGCCCATACCGGGGCCCCGTAAAGGGCCATCGATAGCACGATCACTACATATAACCGCCTACAGGCGGTGCTCGGGCCCCCCAAATTGAAAAGCAGCGTTGAAAGCGCGCCCGCCGCTGCAGTCATAAACCATACGTTATCCTCCGTACTCGCCAGACTTTGCTCCAACTGACTACCATTTTTTTCGTGATTTGACAATTTTCTACGTGGTAAATTTTTTTTCCCAGGAAGCAGTACAAAATGCTTTCACACAGTTTGTCGAATCTAGATCCCCAGAGTTCTATCACAAAGGCATAAATGAACTTCTGATTAGATGGCAGCAATGTTTAGATAATGAGGGTAAATATTTGGATTAAATAAATATGTAACATCTTGGGAAAAAAAAACGAGTTTTAATTTTGCAGTATAAATCGGCAATTTCATACTTTAACCCTTAATATAAATCAGAGAGAATTGGGGCCAGTATTTATTGTTGGCAAACGTTTCATTTAAAATAAAATATTTGTCAAAATATCAAACATAACCGCTTCTAAAGTCATTAAAAAGCCCTAGAAACTTCCAGTCCATAGGCAGAACTAAACCAATAAGCCCAACAATGCGAGTACCGAAACGACCAAATAACTCATAAACGAATTTGTAACGTAGCCCTAAATCAAAAGATAATATCTTTTTGAAAAGAGTTGTTAAATATTTCCGATTGTTCCGCGCGCGCTTCGCAATAAACGAGCAAGTTTTACTAAGTATTTAAGGTTTAAAATGAACGCACCGTGTTGCCGGGTCGGGTTTCAAAGAGTATAGGTACCTACCTAGCTACCTATCAGTTAACTTCAACACCACCTTCAACACCCTATTGTCAATAAAGAAACCTTTGATAGCACCGCCCAAATTGAGCTTTGTTCAAAAGTAGCGCCCGAGCCGAGATTGTTTTCGTACAATGTGATTGCTACTATTTCTTTAAAACAATGGGATCCGTTTGTTTGAACCTTAATTTTTCTCACACCTTACGAATCTACTGAAGTAGGTACTTAGACAGTGAAGCCTACAATCATGAAGGCTTTTGAAGACTTTAAGAGTTACTTATTTAGGTAACTAATTACTGGTACACTTGGTTTAATTTTGAACTACCGGTAAGTAGGTAGCTCTTAGGTTTAAGATAAAATATGAAATCGTACATTAGGAGAACCATCGGTGATATGTGTTGTCTCGAGTTTCCAACCAAGAATAGAAATGGACCAAGTGTTGAACGTTGAGGAAAGCCTGCGTGAACTTGCATCGTAGTCCGAAAGATTTGACCTAAATTCCGCGGCAATGGAACCTCATATGTCAATAATGATTAATTATTACTCTTAGGACTTCGTGTTTAACCGCATAACAATGAAGCAAAATTAAACACGCAAAACAGCCAACAGTGTTTTGCTTTTTTTGCTGAATTTAGAACACAAATAAATGTGAATTTATTCAAGCAAATAATTGTATGAATAATGTTTATTATTTTATGATTCTCTATTTAAAAAAATATTTAGGCCAAAGCCATATGCGCCTCTTTGCTGAGATTTAATAAACAAAACACCGCCGCGCCGATAGGAATTGAACCACGTTGGACTAAGTTATCTGTGGAAATAAAACACTAGTATCGTTAGGCCTTTGCCTACTGATCCTATATCCCAAACTTCATAAAATCCCTTTGAAATAATATTGATAAATTCCCGTTTCCCTACCTTTGTTTCCTAAGCTAAAAAAGCTACCTACTTAAGCTATCGCCGTATAAATTAAATACCTAATGGAATACCATGTGTCATTCAGTGGCGGATTATCCTTAAGGGAAACTAGGTACGTGCCTAGGGGCGCGAGCTTGCAAAGGGGAGCAAAATTTTTGAAAAATAATTGTCAGTAAGTAAGTACCAATTGTTGAATGTATAAAGTTACATGAAACATGTTTCACCGGGATTTGTGTAAAAGATTGAATCGAACTCGACACTATCCAATCCAATATCGTGTTTTACCAGGCCACTCAGAAAGTATTGCGATAAATAGTTTTTATATATGGGAGACTGGCCAGTTAGAATCTTTTTCGAAAATATGATTACTTGTAAGTAAAAATATGTGTGTTCCATTTTCAAAATTTCCCTCCACATTTTTTGCGAGCCAATTCAAAGTATCGTGTCTTACTGAAAAATGGATCTGCGCCGGGAACATTTTAGAGCTATGACTTTTTACGATTTCAAGTGTCGCCTGAAACCGAATGAATCGTTCGATAGACTTCAAATGGCATTTATGGATGAAGGCCCCTCCAAGGCAACCGTGTATCGTTGGTATAACGAATTTAGGCGCGCTCGACCAACCTTGGGGGCTGAAGAAAGAAGCGGTCGCCCATTGACGGCTATTACGGAAGAAAACGTGCTAGCAGTGAAAAATTTAATCCAAGATAATAGGCGAATTACATATCAGGAGATTCAGCACATATTAAAGATTGGATCGGGAAGCGTTCACGAGATTCTACACGGGCATCTTCGCGTGAGGAGGATAGTATCGCGCTGGGTGCCGCACTACCTCACCGACGCTCAGAAGCAGGCCCGGGTGGAATGGTGCCGTGATATGCTGAACAAATTTGAAGCAAGCTCGCTCGTTTACGACATCGTAACAGGTGATGTGTCCTGGATTTATCAATACGATCCAGAAACCAAGCGCCAGTCGACAGTTTGGGTGTTTCAAAATGAACCAACGCCTACCAAAGTGAAGCGATCTCGAAGCGGGGGGAAGATTTTGATCGCCAGCTTTTTTAATTTGACTGGCCACTTGGCCTCAATTCCCTTACGAGATCAAAGAAGCATCAACGCCGAATGGTATACTACCAAATGTTTACCAGAAGTTTTTTCTGTTGTGAGCAACAAGCGACCAAACACAGGGCTCCGCGGACTACTGCTCCACCACGACAATGCGCCTGCACACACCGCGCTCAAAACGAGGGACTTCCTGGACAGTACACCAGTCAAACTCCTGGGTCACCCTCCTTACAGCCCTGATCTAGCACCGTGTGATTTCTTTTTATTTCCAAAAATAAAAAATCAGCTCAAGGGGATACAATTTTCGTCGCCGGAAGATGCGCTGGCTGCGTTCGAGCAGGCTGTAAACGAGGTGTCTGCGGCGGACTGGAAAAAGTGTTTTGAAAACTGGTTCAGACGCATGAATCTTTGTATAGAGGCTAGTGGAGAGTACTTTGAAAAGATTTAATAAAAATATATGTACCTGTAGAACAATTTTTTTTAGTGTCGCAAAACTTTCTGAGTGTCCCACGTAAAGGGCAATTTTTAAGGCGCATCTTACCTTCATTAATTAATTCCCAAAACAAATTTAGTGACAATTTCGCAAGACAAAAATGTAGTTTTTAATATTTTAAAACTAATATTGGTTTGTATCACGTAATTTAAAAAAAAAATACCAACATGAATACTAAAAAAATATTGTATACTTCTCTGATACGCTTGAGGGTAGTGCGTGTGTACACGGAAAAAAATTGTGGTTGCTACAACAGCAGCTGAGCAGCTGTAGTTGTAGTCAGAGGCGGTTCTAGGGCGGTGCGAGCGTTGCGACCGCACCCGGCATCGTCATTGAGGAGGCGCCGAAAACGCCCGAAATCTTGTTCGTAATTTAATATATTCATGTCACAGACACGGATAAAGAAAATCTAACATCTCCAGGGCAAGGCAAGGTGCAAAAAATTTTCGAGCTCGCTTCACTCGCTCTTGTAACAAATTACCTATGATTTTATATATTACCTATTATATGATTTTGTTTAGGGTAATAGAAAAACCGACTTCCAAAAAAAACACTAAAAAAGTGGGAAATAACTTTACTTTCGGAAGTCGGTGACTATTGTTTGTTTCATTGACTTTTTTGCCACCGACTTCCGAAAGTAAAGTTATTTCCCACTTTTTTAGTGTTTTTTTTGGAAGTCGGTTTTTTTTTGCAAAAAAGTTTTTATTTTACCCTTTTTAGTTATCGCATCACACACAAATCCTTGTCAAGTATCAATTTCGCAATTTTTTTTACTTGGATGACATATTGTTTCCAGCTATTTTGATTTCAAAACCAAACCACTGAACCGATTTCGATGAAATTTCTATGGGACCAATCGGGAAGTAGATCCATTCAGATAAAAGAAGAATTTTTCAAATCGGTTCATAATTGACGAAGATATGAGGTAACAAACAAAAATTTCCAGCTATTTTGATTTCAAAACCAAACTGCTGAACCGATTTTGATGAAATTTCTATGGGACCAATCGGGAAGTAGATCCATTCAGATAAAAGAAGAATTTTTCAAATCGGTTCATAAATGACGGAGATATGAGGTAACAAACACAAAAAAAAAAAAAAAAAAAAAAAAACATACAACCGAATTGAGAACCTCCTCCTTTTTTAGAAGTCGGTTAAAAATATGTGTAATAGATATAGATAAGTGATTGTTATTGGAGATTTTAATTTACATTCTTGTCCTGTAAATATTAGCTATTATTATGAATGCTTTGTCATATTGCGAGTTCACTCAAGGTAACATGGTACCCAATGTCTTAGGCCGACACCTGGATTTGGTTCTGAGTACGGGTTTTAGCGGAGAAGTGTCAGTGGTGTTGGCGGACGACGCGCTCGTTCCCGTCGACCCGTACCACCCACCACTAGCGGTGTGCGTGCGCCCCGCGCCCTCAGACCCCGCGCCTTCCCCGCCTTCGCCCGCTGCCGAGTCCGAGTCCCTCTCTAACAGCGCGTGCAATAACAGACCGCAGTGGAATTTTTATAGAGCCAATTATGAATTATTGTATTCGACGTTAACTTCTGTTGACTGGAGTACAATGTATGAAATGCATGATTTGGAAGACATTTTAAATTTATTTTATGTGAAATTAGGCCGTATTTTAGACGAATGTGTACCAAGGAAAAAGTTTACCCAGGGAAACTCACGTTATGTGTATCTCGAATGGTACACCGGAGAGATTATTAAAGAGATCCAAATTAAAGCAAAACTGCACAAACTGTTTAAAAAATCGAAACGTGATTGCGATTACGAAGAATACGCTAAATGTAGGGCCCGGATAAAAAAGTCTATAGAAATTGCACACGGAAACCATAAAAATAAAATTCAAAATCAGTTCGCTAAAGATCCATAATCATTCTGGCAATATATTAAGTAAAAAAAAAGTAGAGTAAATAGGCAGAGTATTATAAACGATGGGCAAAATCTCACTGATGAGCAGTGTGCTAAGGAATTCGCAGAATTTTTTGAGTTGGTATACAGTCAGGAACCACCGCAACTAGACGTTCAGGCGGCGATGGCGGAGGCCAGCAGTGCTACTAGTGCACGGGTACATATAGACACCTTGAGTCTCAAAGATATGCAGGATGCGCTGACGAATCTCAAGCCGAAACGATCATCTGGCCCTGACGGTATACCAGCGTTTCTCTTTAGAGATTGTGCTAGAGTTTTAGCAAGCTCGCTGCATTACATATACAGTCGTGGTCAACTAATTAGGGACATGCAAGATAGTGAAGAACAATAACCGGTTAAGTACATACAAATATAAAACCCTATTGATTTCTCAGTAACTATTATTTGCATAATTTGGTCCGATTATTATGCTTTAAATGGCTGTAAATAAAAGAATAAATAAATAGAAAAAAGTATTTAATATCAAAGGTTGAACATGTATTCAATTTTAAGGTATAATTCTGTAGCTGGACATTTAATTAAGGACAGTAAACTATAATGAAAAATAGAGTTAAACAAAACTAATAATCTGCAGTATTATAATATCTTTAACAGCTCCATTTTATTTCGTGTAAAATCAGTACCCAGTAGCAAAACCTTTGTTAGTAATTACCGCTTGACACCGATGTGGCATAGACATTATCAGTTTCTGGCATGTTTCGACAGGAATGTTTGCCCATGCCTCACAAAAAGCTTCATTAAGTTCATCTAAAGTTGTGGTACGATAAGTGGCTACTTTTTTCTTGATTTCGTGCCAAAGGTGCTCGATTGGGTTAAGGTCCGGGCTATTTGCTGGCCAATCTAGCACCGATACTGACTGACTGGTAAGAAACGACTTGACTGAACGGGCGGTATGTTTCGGGTCGTTATCATGCTGAAACGTCCATATAATAGGGAGATGCTCCTCAGCATAGGGAAGCATCGTTTCCTCCAATATTGCCTTGTATTGATGTTGGTCTAAGTTACCCTGAACTTTCCTCACAGGTCCCACTCCACGTCCAGAAAATGAACCCCACATATTAATGTTTCCACCGCCATGTTTCACCTGCTTTTTTGTGAATCTTGGATTCATTTCCGCTTTTACTGGACGCCGTACGTATTGCCTTCCATCTGAAGAAATCAAATTAACCTTGGTCTCGTCAGAGAATAATACATGTTGCCATTGGGCGTAGGTCCAATGTCCATATTTACGTGCAAACGCCAAACGAGCAATTCTATGTTCTTTCTTCAACAACGGTACTTTGCGAGCCACTCTTCCGAACAACCCTGCTTCTACCAGACGTCGTCGAACGGTCCTCGCTGAGACACCAGCTCTTTCGTCTGTCCCAAACACTTCGTGTTTAATTAAAATAGAGCCTAGAAACGGATCTTTCTTAGCTAATCTGGCTATCATTCTATCTTCTTGCGGAGTTGTTTTTCTCGATCTTTTTGTTCTGGGCACATTTAAATCTGTGTTATTGCGTCTGACATGTTGCACTGCATTGTATACCATAGTTTTTGAACAATTTAAATGTTCTGCTATCCTTCGGTATGGCCAACCATGCTCGACAACAAACTTCATGATAATTTTTCGTAGTGTTGGATCGCAACTTTTATTTTTACCCATTTTTCTTCAAAATATTTTTCAAAACTTAAAATAAATATCGGGATTGCCGCCAAAACTACCACGAAACAATAAGAGAAGAAGTAAAAAAGTATTGAGATTCAAATTTTGAAAATAGAACGCAATATCTCAGTGTCCCTAATTAAATGGCCAGCCAGCATTGTTTGAACAAATAGCACTACGATAATCTATCAGCTATACTGTAAAGAGGTTTAATGTTTAATAAGTTGTTATTGTTTGTATAATCGGGCACATAAATGAATAATTATACTTACATGTAAGAGATATGGAATATGGTTTAGACTCGTTGGAAAATAAAAAATAAATTCACAATTCGGTTTAACCAGAGTGTCCCTAATTAGTTGACCACGACTGTATAACATGTGTTTAAAGCAGTAGACGTTCCCGGATCAGTGGAAGACTACACATGTCGTTCCAGTACCCAAGGGTAGGGCAGGTCCAGATGTCAGCGGTTATAGACCAGTTGCAGTGTTGTCGACGCCGGCAAAAGTTTTTGAAGCCGCTATTCAACGCTGCATACAGGGGCAAGTCGAAGCCGTACTTCACCAAGTCCGGAGTAAGCCAGGGTAGCAATTTGGGTAGCAAAATAATGATAAACTTGCCGGAGGTCGTCAGACATGGCTCATGTTTATTGTTCGCAGATGACCTCAAGTTGCTGCTCGAGGTAAGGGACGAGTCTGACTGTGAGCGACTTCAGGGTGACATTGATAGGGTGGTGAAGTGGAGCCATGACAACAAGCTGTACTTCAACGTGTCCAAATGCTCGGTAATATCCTTTAGTCGTGCGCGCACCCCTGTCCGCTATGAGTACAAAGCAGAGGCGGTACCCATGCAGCGAGTAACGCAAGTGCGTGATCTAGGGGTGTATCTCACTCTAGATCTTACGTTTCGCGAGCATATCATTAAGACATGTAAGAAAGCGTACAGAAACCTCGGCTTTGTACTCAGGCAGTCGCAGGGGTTCACTAATATTACGACTATTAGGGTATTATACGACGCTCTGGTCAGGAGTCACTTGGAGTATGGTGCTGTCATATGGGCTCCACATGAAGCCAAGTACTCTGTCATGCTGGAGCGCGTACAAAACAAGTTCACGCGTCACTTTTACTTCAGACTGCTACTTGTACGGGGTTTATCCATTGTACCCGCTGATGTACCCCACCCTGTTTGTACTGGGCATGGTCGGGTACAATGAATTGAGGGTGCGACGACAGTTCACTCTTGTCGTCTATTTAATAAAATTACTCCGGGGCAAGGAGCACAACCCAGGAGTGCTTCAGTGCTTGTGGTTCTCTGTTCCAGACCGCTACGTGTGGAGGCGGCGGCGCCCGCCAACTGCCAAAACCAACCTGCTGGCTAAAGCACCTCTCACGCCAGCAATTCGTACTGTTAACGAAATTCAGAATAGGTTGGACATTTTTTCGTGTTAATTTAGTGAACTTGCAAAACTAACTTTAAATATAATATATATAAATATATATAATTACGAAAGCATTAATTAGTGTAATTTTAGGTTTATTGTTTATTTTATGTTTATTGTTTCTTTTATTGTTTTACTTTTTATTTTTTGACTGTAAAACATATTTAAGTTAATTTTGTATAAGGTTAGGATGTATCGTTTTAGTTATCAGTAATTAAAAAAAAAATTTAAAAAATATATAATACCTGTTGATTGATCTATCTCAAAATGTCATGGATAATTTGACAAAATCACTTCAATCTAATCAAAATGTAACATCTCCGAAGCGAGGTCCTCAAAATTTTCGAGCTCGCTTCGTTCGCTCTTGACAAAATTGGGGGCCAACAAATCTTAAAATACCACCAATTTTGGTTCGGTGGTTGAGATCGATTGTTACAATTATGATAACTTTGTAATGGTTCTTATTTTGTTTTTGGGTGTAGGCGCCAATATAAGATTTTGCCCCGCCTAAAATTATTCGTAGGGCCGCCTCTGTGACTGCATTCAAACAAAATATCAAATGGGTGATTTTATATCAGAAGATTACAAACTTAAACTAATTAAAGACTTTCATCCTTCATCAAAACGAAACCAAGCGGCAAATAAAACTACAATACAAGTTCTAAAATAGAGGTCTATTTAGAATCAGAAACTTCACCAATCCACCAGAAAACTAAACTATTTTCACTGTTGTCAGAATATTTTATGTCTATATCAGTTGCTGATTGTTCGTTTTCGTTACCAGAGTCATCTGTTTCTTTTTCTTCATTGATATCAGTCGTCGTATTATCATTGATTATGTCAGAACCCACTTCTCCTGTAGCCATTGGACTTTCACCATCTTTTTTAACACCATTGTTAGATTTCTTTTCAGGTGAGAGTATAGGGTCTATTAGGTGGAATTGTCCTGAACCCGTCGCTATGATAGGACGTAATGGATGTATTGAGACGCTGTTGCAACAATCTCTGTGCAGTGGGAACTATGGAAGGAAAACATAAACGTTATTCTTAAAATACGTCAACTTCTGAGCATCACTGAGAACAATACTGCCCTACTAAGCTAATATCTAAAAAAAAACGTAAAGTTGATTTTTATGCCATCGGATAGCTTTAAAAAATTAGCATCTAATGAGGCTTAGTTCATTAGATGCGTATTTTTAAAGCTATTCGTTAGCGGTATCATTTAAAACAAAAAATCTTAAGAAAGATTTACCTATCTCAGTTTTACCTTAAAACTATTTTTATATAACTTAAATTATCTCGAAACTAGCGTTCATTGAGATACCGCTTTTGCACTACGTTGGGCAGAATATATTAAACTGAAAATCACAAACCTTATAGGTAGCATTATCGCCGTGATCGTCAGAGGTGTCCAAACTGGATTTCCAATGCTCATCCCATACTTTAAGCACTCCGTCTGTACCACCACTCACCAAGTGCTTGCCACATGGTGAGATATCGAAGTAAACTCTTTGGTTAGTGTCCACTACTCGGGATAGTATGTTGAGTGGTCTTCGGTAGTATCTTATGTCCCATACTAGTAGTCTGTGGTCCTTGCGCGCACCCGATACGAGACGTAAACCGTCTGGCGCAAATTTTACTTGTGTAACCCCACCTGAAATAAGTTAAGAGAAAACTTTGAAGCTGTTGTACTATGAAGGTATGTGAGGCTGTACTTGCCGATAATAAAACTAAAGTGCTGATTAAAGTGAACTTATAAATAAATAAATAAACCTTTTCCAAATCCCCTATTATAATCTTGTCCTGTCCCTCTCCTATGTAAAAGGTTATTCAATAACATAACATTCCATTGCTTTCAGTTTTTTTTTTTTAATATCTTTCAATGTCCCACAGCTGGTCAAAGACCTCCCCCAATTCCTTCCAGAAGCACTTTTCCTGTGCCTCCTCGAACCCGTGCTTGCAGTGTGCTTTCAGTTTACAATAAATAAAAAAGTTCTCACCTCCATGGGCATGCATCTTCCCAATGCTCTTGTAAGCACCTGTTTCATTTATATTATATAAGCTAATGCTTGTGTTCCAGGAACCAACTGCTAGTAGATTGCTGCTAGTATCAAAACATGCCGCAGGGCTTTGAATCTTATGCTCATCAAAATCTCTGCCCGGTCTGTGCATTACAAACAAAAAAACTTATTTTTTAAGTAAGACTCACACAACAGATACCTTTACCTAGGTGAGTGAGACGCTAATGGTTAAATGTTTTCTCCAATATTTAGTAACTTACTGTTACTCTTAGCCTGTTTCATCCCACTGCTAGGCAAGGCCTCTCCCCATGACTTCCAAATTCTTCGATCCAGGGCTATATATTTAGTAACATGTGTAATTTATAATACAGCTAAACTAGTTACTTTTACTGTTAGCCTGTGTCACCCCAATGCTGGGCAAAGGCCTCTCCGCATGACTTCCAAATTCAACGATCCAGGCTAATGTGCAACACTATTCCATCCAGTTCGTCTCGCCATCTCCTGCACGGTCTATTGCGTCGCCTTGGCTGTGTCAGGGATCCACATTGTGGTTATTTTGGCCCACAGCTCAGCTAAACTAGTGCATTTCATCAATCTCCTGCGCTTATCCCAATTCATTTGGGGTCGGGCAACATGTCTTCTTCTTCCATACTTCTCATCACACACCTCCTTTTTTGCCATATCAGCCTCCACAGTCCATCAATCATTTCTTTGGTCAGCTAAACTAGTTAACTTTATTCACCTTTCCACATCAAAAGTTCTAATGAACTTCTTATATCCAGCTATAATCTTGTTACCATCCTTCGAGAAGGTCAGAGAGATGGCTGGTTCCATCTCATCAACATGATCAAATCCTCGGTAGGAACACCGCAGTGAGCCATCAAATGCATCCCACATCTGTATCGGTGCATTCTGTCTGGTTGTCAGCCAGCTGGAATTAGTAAGATAGCAGTTATTAGAATTGATTTGTAAAATGTTATGTTTCAATATACCATTTTTACTAGCATGAAAAATGGGTGAGAATATAAGACAACAAACACTCTGTTTGTAAGGTCAATGTTGGTAGAATAGGAGTTTCAATAAAGAAACATTAAAGCATATAAAATGTACACTAACCAACAAGTCTCAGGTAGTGAGCTATTCATAAGAGGAAACCAGCAGAAGTCATAAATCAGTCCAGTTTCTTTTACATGGATTACAGTGTCCATAACATCTATAATCCGGTCCGCAGCAACATCACCCGTGTAGAGGTCCCTTGATAGTTCAGTCACATGTAGCCCATCGTTATTTACTACACTGAGGCAACAAGTACCGTCCGGCGACCATTTACAACCACGCAAGTAAGGCTGCACACATTGATTAGCCCTTTTATGGCGCGACCAAGAAGAATTGGACAGTTCTATCAGAGTTTTACTGGTAAATAATCTTGGATATTCATATTTGTACACAAACTCTTCTTGAACCTGAACTTCTTGAACTGAGTTTTCTACATCTTCGGGATCTATGATTATAATTTCGCTTTCGTCTAAAGGCTCTACGACATTGATCGAGTCTATTTCCATCGATATTTCCCCCATTTTGTTAGATAAAACTATATCCTATTATTGTTGATATCAAGACACTCGAACTTTTTATTTTCCCGTAAACAATAATTTGCCAACCAACTTTGACAGATGACATGATCAAGCTGTGCCACAGACTGTGAATCATTGTGTTCATCAGTGCGTTCCAGACTGGTTCAGTCTTTTACAATGACGAAATTATCACTCTAATCACAAATTAAACCAGTAGATCGGATAATCTCAACATAAATGCTTTGATTTAAATTCATGGCATTTATGGTCATTGAAAATTATCACAACGTTTGTTTGGCTTCGACCACTCCAGCAATTTTAATAGCAGTTATAATAACCAGCAAAAAATGCTAAAATTATTTTACACACAAAACGCTACAAAATAACAGCGCGCCTCGCCATAGACCTACAAGTTACCAACAGCAATAAAACGGAAGGAAACCATAAAAACCATTGACAAAAACTTGACAAAAACACCAAACAGCTGTCAATCCGTCACTCAGAAAAGTTGACACAACGTATTCGCAATTCGCATGTCAAACCGTATTCAATACTCGATCGTAAGAGAACGTTAATATTTTACAACACAATCATAAAATTCAGTGCTGTTGAAATCGGCCGCTGAATGAAATAGTAATATAGTTAGATACGATGCTAGCAAAATTTTCCCGCGAACTATTTTGTAATTATATTTTCGATTGGTATGATTTTTTTCCATGCATAACAAATAAGTGCGTCAGATGTTTATAATAAAACCGTTGCAGATGAGGATTAAATTCTTTCAACGCGGGCTTCGTTTCGCGAAAGGGAGCTTGTCGAAAATGTCCTTTGCTGAGTCGCCGGCTAAAGCTTCGCTGTGCTGCGAAGGGTCGCAGGATGGTGCTCCCCCAACTTATGCGATGTACGAGGCATTGAAAGATTCGTGTCAAAACAACGCGACCTATTTTCAGCCGGACGACACAGAAAATGGCCAGAGATTGTACCAGGGCTTCATGACTCTTATGGACCATGTAGACACTGTGTGGCCTTTGGTAGATCATGTCAGAAAGGTATGTTACACACATTTTTATTCATAATATTGTAAGTAAAAATGCAAAATGTTGTAGCTGCTTTGAAAGTGAAATTGCTGTGTGGATCTAGAACTGTCTGTGCTCCTAATACTTATTAGTAATTGTTATTCAAAAGACAATAGAAATGAGGTCACTCAGTACAGTCACAAAATGAACATTTCTCATAGACTTTCTAATGTATTGTGGTGTCACTGTCCCACTATAAGAAATCTGTCTGTATCATGAATTAATTGTTATATTCAAACCAGGTTATGAAATTATGTTTATCTCCAAAAAACGATTATAAATTAGAATATTTAAAGGAATCAAGCTCTTATCTGTATTATATCATCAATCAATCATTAAAACTGGGCATAGTCATTTTTATTGTGATTACTGTGCCTTATACAATGAAGGGTAACTAAGCTGATATTACAATGTTTATAGATTCAGTGCCTTCATAAATAGTTTTACCTCTATTTTATAAACAGAGAAAACCAGAATGCAGGTTTTAATTAATGTACTAGCAATTAAACATTTCATAGTTTCAAACTATAGCTAGCTCATTATAGTCTTAATTATCATAGAAAACATGTGTATTCTATTAAAGCCAGATGTTCCAAACACACTATGATCACATGATTTGATAACAGAAACACATGCTTACTTTAATTTCATAACTAACAAATACATCAATATCTTAGCTAAAAACTTATCATAAACACTCTGCCAGACAATGTGTGTTTGAACTTTGTACTTTATCTTACTCATGAATGAATCATAGAGGAAAATACACTATTCATCTTGAACATAATGCCAACCAATTCAATTTGCAGCCAATCAATTTGTTTAAAATATAATTTACTGTTTTGTATAATTTTGTATTTGTTATCAGTGTTATGTTGTGTGGCATGTGCACAAACATTGTTTTTAACTACCTTTGTTTGCTCATTAGAGCTATTAATTAAATTAGCAACATTATGTGTCTAAGTAAAGTTAAAACTATTAGAAAACATTGCATAGAAATGTAAAAAAGGGAAGGTTTTAATGTTTCTTTTGTTATGTTTTAGGCTTTTTGGCAATACATGATGAATACTTGTCTGTCAATACATAACTCTCTAACCATTAAAGTCTAACCAATTTATATCTGAAAATAATTTTATTTGCAATGTTATTTTTGATAGCTAACTCACTAACCAGCATAATTAGGGAAAATATAGAGATAAACAATGTGCCTAAAGACTGTCTCATTCAAATCATAATCATAATAACTTGTGAAAGTACCGTAGTTGCCCATTCCAAAGCGTAGATCTCTATGGCGAAAAGCGGAGGTCAGAGAGGCAGGTACTCCATGTAAAATCCTGGTATGCAGTTACATTCAGTTCAAAAAGCTATTCCCAACAAGGTTGAGAAAGGTTTAGCTAGGCAGATGATGATGACTTGCACCTGCTTATTATCATAGTAGGTAGTATTTTATAGCAGGCTGGTGTCCGCAACTCCACCATGTCCAAAGCGCGTATTTTGTATTAGTAGGTAATAATTATGAGTATTACTTTTCCTCTTTGATTAATGTCAGGTACAAAGATTTCAAGAAAAAAAATTTCTATTGAGAATGCATAATTATCAATAATATAAATTCCACTGTAGAAGTTGCATAACATTATTGTCATAATATAATAGTAACTAGTTTAAGTAATTTGCATTAGCAGTTACCATAAGCTAAGAAAATGCATATCTTATAATAAGCATTATTCTAAATAATATTGTGGTTCACTATAGTCTTTTCTACATTTAATTAAAACAAAATTATGTGAAGAAGTCGGACTGTAAGTGTAAATAATCCTGCTTGATTGAAAATTAAATAATATTTTTTATAGAAGCGTTACTGGGCCAGGGCGTAAAAATCTAGCCAAATCATTTATTCCTTTGCAGATATCGGTAATAGGTACATACATTGTTGTTCTTTTATAATATGGTTCTCCATATTTTACTGTCACATGGACATGCAAATAGTAGGTTACAATACCATCAGGGGCGTATCATACGCCCCTTTAATTGAAATGTGAGTCTATGTTTTAAAACCACTCTAAGTATTAATTCTTGGCAGTATATATTATTATTATTATAAGCCTTTGTTGTCCCACTGCAGGGCAAAGGCACTTCCGTCCTTCCAATTTTCGCGATCTATCGATTGTAGGCCGATCCTTTATGAAAGAGTCCTTTAAAAAAATAAATAGAGAAATACTTATATTCGCGACGCGGCAAGCTTTACAAAAAATTCCGGGAGGAACTGGAAATAACAAGTGGACAGTGGTCCACATCAGCCCTAGTTTGAAAGAACTGGAACGCATGAGGAGAGGCCATTGCCTAGCGGTGGATGATGCAGGCCTGTCAGCCTGTATAATGTGCCTATCTCATTATATATTTGTTTGTTCTAGGTGGCTCCTCTATACGACTTTGATGCGAAGTCGCCCGGCAATGGATACCGCAGTTTTGTTTCAGTGGTGGATTCATGTGTACTTCATGGTTTGAAGCTCAGCAGACAAGTCAATACCAGTAGAGATGCTCTGCTGTTTCGGAAAGGACATTTCGTTAAGTAAGTCATCTTTTTATTTTGTAACATATAAAGTTGTCTTTTAACTGTACATCGTTCAGTATTGTATCGTCAGTACTAATATATTGAATTATTTTGATACATAATAGTGGCATGCAAAGCACTAGTTCCAAATTCTAAATAGAAGAATCATTTCTACTTCTTCGTCGTTCCCTCATTGCTGGGAATTGCGATCACATACGATAGGACTCCAAGATTATGCTGTCTTCTGCAGTGCGGACCGCTCGGTACATGCTGCTTCCAACAACCTTTAGCCAATTAAATGTTAATATAATTTTATTCAGGTTTCAGTGTATTGTTTACATTGACGTTCAAAAAATGGTTAAACTATGCAGGAGTTGTAGAATGATCTTCTTAGCGTATCGATGGCAATCTAAATTATGTCAACCCAGAACGGAGCCACTAATTTTTCACCTTCAGTAGCGTCCATCAGTTCCTGTAATAAACAAACAACATGACACATAGGGAACGATATTAAGTGCCCCATCGTTTGTGGAATAGCACCACATTTGTGATGGATTCGGATGTTTCGGGGGGTGTTTCCTCCCGCTTTATCCAAAACAGGAGTTTTGGATAAAGCGGGAGGAAACACCCGGGTGTCGCCATTGCGTGGATCGCCTGGAGGACACGGTGGAGGTCTGCCCGGATTGGACGGAGCACCGCCGTGTCCTCGTGCAGGCGATCGGCGGGTGGCGATCTCTCGCGTCCGGCCCTGGTTCAGGCCATGGTACGGTGCAAGAGGGCATGGGAAGCCGTCACCTCCTTCTGCGAAGTAGTAATGCTCTCGAAGGAGGAGGTGGAACGCTTGAGGGAGAGGCAAACTTTGCGCCATCACGCCGCAGGAGACGCCCCGGGCGTCGGGAATCCCAAGCGGATTTCCGGCCACCGTAGGCGCGCGCTTGCGGACGGCGACCAATGGGTAGCTCGCCGTCCGATAAGGACCAGGCCCGGGTCGATAGCGCGTTGTTTTACACACGCGCCTCAAAGAGATGTCAGCACAAACTGACGGGGTCCACTAGGACCGATGCCTACCAGGGTTGCGGGTTTGTTCGAAAGAGTTACCGTGGCCCTTGGCACAGGCAACTGAAGGAACACGGGTGGGTTTTAGTCAGTAAGAGTCTGACACGCCCTCCCGCTCCACCCAGAGCGGGAGAGGTCATTTGATGATTTCCAATCCCAAAAAAAAAAGGCCGGAGTCATTAATGAAAAACCTGAGCAGGTTGCGACCAACCTGGTTTCAATACTAAGAAGTCATATCATAAGCAAGGTTCAATTCCTTCTTTCCCGCTAACACTCAATGTGATCTGCACTTAATTAGACATTGTTTCTGACAATCTTAATCCATCACTTTAAAAAATGCACCTTCAGTCTACATCTTTAGGTCTTTAATCCCACTTCCATTATTAAACAAATGCTGAAATTAATATCAATTGTTAGTACAGTGAACAGAAAAAGATACTCTTTTGGTTATTTTAAAAGCAAATATTGTATGACCTTACTCGTTGTTAAATTATAATAATACGACTCTTAAAATAGATAAAAAAAAACAATACCAAGTCATTACAAAACTGTTTTTGGGTATTTTAAAATCAATCACTGTTCTAAAATTATAATAATATGAGTCTTAAAATAGACATACAAAAAAATCACATTAGCAAGTTTTACTGAACAACTTAGAAACATCAAACGATCATCTTTTTTACTTCTGTTGTTGACTGTCCTCAGTACCTACTTGTTAACCACAGACTTGTATAGGTAACTAGTTATTTCTTGTTTACTTTTTGCCACTTGTGGCAACAAGCAGATCAAGGCTGATATCCTGTAGACACTAATAATGACTTATTCTTGGTAACACTTTTATAGTGACAATTCATTATGTAAACATATTTCGTGGAAAATTTAATTATGATTGGGTAGAATTTTACATCTAAGCTAGATCTATGGGTAGGTACACACAGCTCCATTAAGTGCTTACCCCCCAAAAGACATGTGCGTTCAAATCCGTGATAGGCCCAAGTTGTTTTTTTTTTCATTTTGCAAAAACATTTATTATAATTCATGTATTGTTGTAGTGAATAAATAAGTTTAAGTTAGTATTTTTTGTTAAAGTCTGTTTATTAATATTGTTTTATTTCAATAAAACGTTAATACGTTTATCATTGCGCATAACAACAAGCATTAATAAGGTTAACATTTACAAATAGTTGTTCAACGTTTAAATAGACCGGAGGTTTTAATACCGCTTGCCGTGCACAAGATTAGACTAGGCAATGTGATTTTAACACGCATAATATATTTTTTTATTAATATAAAGTATTTTTCTATTTTGTTTTAGTAATATTTAGAAAGAATTTAAAAATCAAGTCTTTTATAAATACTTTAATAATCATAATTATAATAATATTTGTAGTTATTTTTGTTTATTTAACAAAACTTTGATCTTATTTTACTACAAAGATTTATATTTTACAATTTGATTTGATAATTGTTATTATAACTTGAGGGTATAGATTAATTTTAAAAAGAAAACGTAAGTAAGTAAAATTAATGGATACCCTCAAATTATTATAACATCTATCAAATTAGACAGTGACCTAAAGACAAAGAGACTCGGACGATAGTAGATAACAATTTCATCGCATTTCATATAGAGCTAGCTAGGGCTAGTTTGGTGATGAAGATCGGTGATGCGACGGTTCGAATCCAAGTCGAATCAATTAACTCTTTTTAATTTTAAAGTATTCCTTAGATTATTCTTAAGTTTCGTAAACTATTCAATAAGTGTAACATTTTAAAACTTGAGGGGTTAGCACATACTGATGCTGTGTGTACGTGATTATTGAGATAAATAAGTATCGTTGTCATTACTTTTCATACTTGTAAGTATGTATCTCTAAAGTTAAATGAATTTAATTTATTGGAAAACTGACAATATATTTGTAGTGTTGATCTTATGTTCCCTTGAGAGCCATCTTCGAAGTAAAGATATACTTCGGCTATTTAAGAGCATCGAATGCATAAAATACCCATCTATATTTATACTATATAGATATACATAGATGTACAATCATAGGTACTGTTTCTGTGAACTGTGTAATCGTTCCAGAAATAGCAAGAACACGGAATGCATTTACTTAGTTATCTATATATCATTCTTATCAAAACTAGCTAGATCAGACTGATAGCGTATAGATATAATAATACCTATAAGTATAGCCTACATTGGGTGGATCGAATGAACGCTTATTCGACGTGGAGTGCGGACACCAGCCCGTTATACAATACAAGTATAGCCTAGTGCTAGAAATACTGAGTTAAAACACACCGCAGCTATTTTTAGTTCTTTTAACTGTTAGGCTTGTGGCTTTCCTTAATGCAACATACCTTATTTAAAAAATAGGTATCACTTATTAGCGTTAATATAATTCATAGCAGAACATCACGCCTGTAATCCCTAAAGAGGTAGGTAGGCAGAGGTGTACCCAATACACATAACAATACCAAAAGCACTTTGCCCGACCCTGGGAGGGATTCCAATCCAAGACCTCACGCTCATAAGTCGCGCTTGCGACCATCGAGGCAACTAATCAATAATAATTTGTACATTTCATTGTTTTATCAACAAGAAATGTTACAATCGATTTGGCGAACATTTATGCTCGTACAGATATTTCTTCTTCGTATTGTTATATGTAAGTATTGTTCATGAAAACCGATGCCAACTTTCAGTCGCTTAATTGTAATTGTTTTTTTAGCATTGGGGTCAGCACTGCTGCTCTATAAACGGTCTTAATTAAACAAAAATATAATTATTTCACGCGGACGAACGTCGTGGACAACAGCTAGTAAATATCAAAATATGAATGATGTATTATTTACTCGTGTGATGTTAACAAAGAACAAAGCCCACTTAACAATGCATTGATTTTGTGACAATTACATATTATCGATATAACCAAGATGACATCGGAATAAGCATAGAAATCATAATAAATAGAAATGTTATTCAAGTCTCTGTTTGTTTATTATGATTTATTGGTTTTGCCTTCAACCCGGCGATTTGTTTGCGCAAGAGCATAATGATAGCTATTCTGACGAATATAATTCGATAGACATTGTTGACGCAGCTGTTGAAACATCATCATTTTACAAGCAGATTAGTGTTTGCGGTGTGTTATTATCTTTCAAAATACATGCCGCTACTCAACTCTCTTGTGTGGGTAATTCATCAGACTCTCCGACGTCACGATTGTATTTTCGCAGCGAAGAGAAATAAACAAATGAGTTTGTAGGGAAACAAATGCACTTGTGAAGCTTCTACTCGTAGAAGTTTTAGTGGAAGCTCGTTTAACATAAACATCGACACAACGGAAAAGGCTCGTTTAATATTATGTACAAGTAGGGCAATGCCTGTTGTACTTGTGTGTTCTGTAAAGTTTAAATTACCCCCTATATACTACATGGCTTAAACACAACTGGCGAAATGTGGCAGTAGGGACTATAGGTACACGTCTGACTAACCCTCCGAGGAAAGTGGCGTGATGTTATTTTTTAAACGTATCGTTCGCTGTCCTACTACTGTATACGGGGTGGAAGAAACGCCGACGCGAACACGGAAACCACATAGAAATTTTCCGTTGGTTATTAAAAAAAACTGCTGTTTCCTACAAAAGTGCAATACCTACACTATCAAAATGTATGGAACAGCAGATTTTTTTTCCACCCCATATAACAACCTTAGAAAAATCTTATGTTTTGTAAACTCCGAAATTCAGGCCATTCCGTCGCACCATCCATTATTTAGTAAAAAAATAAGGGATCATTCTTTTCATGTTTTAGGGAGATAGAGTCCTGTGGGCAGCTGCTAGCGTCTCTAGGAACATGTCTTCATCATCTACACACTCTGTTATCATGGGCGCCACCAGGCGAATTATTCCCAACGGAACCTCATACGCCCGAAGAGTTGTTCGCACAGGCCGACACAATCAATCAGTATTGTTTCTATGGAAGGTGTCTCGGATTTCAAGTAAGTGAAACTGGAAAAAATACGGAGAAAAGAATTGTTTAGCAAATTGAATGTCGACGTAAATTGTCCACTACTGTCATGCTTCATCAGTCGTATGAAATGGCTCTAAAATCACATTCAAAACTTATTTATTCAAATTGGGCTGAGAGTCAGTCCTTTTTGAACTTCAAAGTTACATAAGACAGTCTTCTAAAATACCCAGCATTCGCTACTTCCTAGTTTTTTGGCTAAGCTGTAAAAGTTTTACCTAAACATTGGCAATCTGCTACAAAATACATTTCTCTCACTGTACGTAGTTTTGTATCTCTTTTTTATTCCCATTCCTGTGTCAAGCATGTCATTTATAAAAGTAGACAAGTATCTATGTTGTTCGAAAGAAGTATTTTAAGAATGTAAAATGTGGCCCTTTTTGCCACAACTTTGGTCGAGAGCCAATCGTGAATTAGCTAAAGTCTGAAGTCCAATTAGTAACTCAATGAATTGCAAACAAGTTGGAATAGAATTGCTAATTGAGGAGTAGCTAAGTTCGGAATAATCTCGTCTTTGAAGGTCTTAACTTGTATAGGATGTAACTTTTTATGGGTACTTTTTGCTTCCCCGTATTTATGCTCACGGTTGATTTAAGGCGCCGCCGCCGTGTCTGGTTGGCCTTTATCTGCACTAAACACAACGCCTTGAAATTGAGATCAGCTATGAAACTGCAGTTGTCAAAATGAGTTCAAAATCAGAATGTAATACATTTCAAATCAACAAAATGGTGATGGTTTACCTGCACTGAGGAACATTAATAGGACAAGTAGATAGGAGGTCATTTTATAACCTAGAGCCTTAAAGTGCATTTTCCGATGCCCTAGACCTAGTCACGCTACCTCCTACCCAACCTTTACCCTAATCTTAAAATTCTATTCCAGTTCTTACCGTCGATGCGTGGCATACTGAAAGGCATATCAATATGTATGGCGGGTTTCTCAGAAGCGTACTATTGCCACGGCAACCTGATCAGTTCTGTCTGGACAGGCGGACAGTACCTCATTGACCCTGAAATGCGAGCAAGGAGGATTGTTAACATCTCACAGTCGGCGAACATTGAGTTCTGCAAGGCGTTTTGGTTTTTAGCTGAAAGTGGTATGTTGATAGTTTTGATAATAATTGTTTCATGGTAAGCCAAACTTTTAATGCAAGTGTAAGCTTAGGAGAAGGTGGGGCTAAACTAACGACTCAAATTGTGGGAAGGATTCGGTTCGTCCCACAATTTGAGTGTTAACCCACTCTATTATTTGAGTGCAGATAAAATTTTACTCATTTCCTATGGAAATCTATCCAAGCATAAAAGCTATGGCCTTGACATTAACTCTGGACCAGTCACACCCATCATACGCTCCGTGACATAAATATTCTTCTAGTTCAGATAAAAAATAACTGCTGGCTAAGCTATACCAATAAAATAACCAAAGCAAATGAAAGCGCTAAACTGACAATGCGCAAGCGTCGCCTACTCACACTTAACAAAACGTTTTCCTCAATTGATGTTAATGACATTCTCAAATTGTTGACTCTGCGGTACCTACCGGAACTAATTGATGGTCATTTCTAGATCTTAGACAGTTGTTACGGTTAGTCAGAAGCCGGATTGTCTGACAACCTGTCTTACCAAGGGGTATCATGTTACCCAGTAACTGAGTTGTGGACGTCAAATTCGCTCGGCCGCTTCATGTAAAATGCTGATCAGGTTAGATTGGAAGCCGACCCCAACATAGTTAGGAAAAGACTAGGCAGATGGTGATACTCTTTGTTTACATGTCTGGAACATTATCCATATTCGGAAGACGGTAACCGAGAATGTTTACAATTAAAGCATGACCTCGACATTGCGAGGAAGTCATAATGTTTTGCACAACAATTGTCGCAAATTCGACGCAGTCCGATACCTCGTATTACGCGTTTTATGTTATAGGTTCTATAATTATTTTCTCCACGCGATATATACTATTCTTATCATATCATATAACGTCACGCATATAATCCCTAATGGATTTGGCAGAGGTGTAGTCACATTATGTTAAAATCCCATATAAAAGGTGGCCAGCCTATTGCACTCACCCGGGTATTAATATTGTCACCGGATTGCCACTGAGAAATTGCTGTTAAAAACCCAAACATATTTTTCCGACCTGGGAACCAAACCCAGAACCTCATGGTCAGACGTAGCGCATGCGGCCACTACTTTAACGCGTGGTTTGTCTACTTGCAAAAGAATTAGGCAACTTCTCAAATCATTATTCGGTTTAGTAGGACAGAGTTCAAGGCTGTTGATAAAGAAATCATATCTTAGGTTCAATTGAAGTGAGCATTACTACATTGAATGTCATTATCAATATGAATTTATATGAAGCACGTGTATAAAATAATATAAGGTTAGGGAAGCTAGACACATGTTCGCGTCGCGCGTCGGCACGATGCGTTAGATACAGCCGGGCGGCAAAATCGAATATACAGGATGATTTTTGAAATGGGGCAGTAAAGGCAGGTCCCCAGTTGTAGCTACAAGAAAACGGGTCTAATTTTTTTTGGATATTTCGATTGGGATTGACAGATTTTAGAATGAGCCGCTCAGCTTAACTCAAATTGTACCGAGCCCCCCGAAAATGAATCAATATGATAAATGGCGTATGGAACGGAGTCTGCCGATCGGCATTAGCTAAATGAGGCCGAATATGTGGAGTAATTGATTTGGGTCGGCTTTGTTGTTTAACAAATACATACTATCGAATGGAATGTGCCCGACATGCGTAGCACTGCTTAACTTGGGTTAAAACTACACTGGACAGCAAATAAACTGAGCCACCCGCTACCTTGGAACTCTGATTCGATTTTCTCAAAAAGTATATAACATATAACTATCAAAGTTATACCTACAGAAAGTACGTTTCATGATGATTAAAATGACTATAAATTTATTCTAAAGTATCGTCAACTCACATTGTAATCAAGCAACAGACACAATGCTAACGATTTGCTCTGTTTTGACTAGAGTTCGCAATTAGCGTTATTTTTTTCTACAATGAGGGTAGTCGGATATTTCTTATCATTTCTTTAGTTTTATCCATCGTTTGCTCAGACGCGTGTATTTTTGCTACTTTTTTTCGATCAATAATGGATACGACACCTCAGGAAGCAGCTCAAGCTGTAGCACTACTTCAAGCAGGCGTTGCGCAACGTGAGGTCGCTCGAAGACTTCGAATCAGCAGATCTTCGGTGCAACGAGTTTACAGACGATACCTAGAGACTGGAGCATTCGATCGCCGTCCAGGTACGGGCAGACCTAAGGCTACATCAGTAGCAGATGATCGTTATATCCAACTCACTGTTCTGCGAAATCGCCGCCTCAACGCAGTTCAAGTCCAACAAAGTCTGCGTGACAAACGCCAAGTGGTTATAAGTTCAGATACCGTTAGAAGGAGACTTGCTGAACGGAACCTGACTCCAAAGAGAGCTGCAACAGGCCCAGCATTAACGGTAGCCCACCGTCGAGCACGACTTGAATTTGCTCGAGAGCATAGGGATTGGACGTTAGAGCAGTGGGGTAATGTACTCTTCACTGATGAGACCAGAGTGAGTCTACATGGAAGTGATCGACGTCAGAGAGTATATCGTCGCCCTAGAGAACGTTATTCTCAATGTTGCATCGAGGAAACTGTTGCTTATGGAGGAGGATCTGTAATGGTCTGGGGCGGCATCTCGTTAACCGCACATACAGCGTTAGTTTTCATCGAACCGACGGGTCGTACAAGTGGATTGACTTCTCATGGCTACATTACTGAAATCCTCGCAGACCATGTTGTACCTTACGCAGGATATATCGGGCAGGATATGCAGTTGATGCATGATAATGCACGGCCTCATGTTGCTCATGTGGTGACCCAGTATCTACGCGAAGTCAGCATCGGTACGATGGACTGGCCAGCTCGAAGCCCGGACTTGAATCCGATAGAGCACTTATGGGATGAGCTGAAACGTCGGGTTCGAGCCTGGGTACCTGCTCCAACAAGGCTTCCAGAGCTGCGAATCACAATTGAAGAGGAGTGGAATGCAATTCCCCAAGATTTCATCGTCAGGCTCGTGAGGTCGATGAATACGAGGATGCTGGCAGTTATCCGAGCAAGGGGAGGGAATACTCAATATTGATCAAAAACTTTTTTTAAATTTTTCTTTGTTTCTGGCTTAATTTTTTTTTTCATTTTACGATTACTGACGATTAACACGACTTGAAAACGACTCTTCTTTGTAAGACCCTTAATAAACACTTAGTAAATTGATTAATTTCAATGAGTTTCCATTCATTTTAATCATCATGAAACGCACTTCCTGTATGTATATCTATGATAGTTGTAAGTTTTATACTTTTTGAGAAAATCGTATCAGAGTTCCAAGGTAGCGGGTGGCCCGGTTTATTTGCTGTCCAGTGTATATTAACCTTCTTTATTTTCATGAGTTGAATGAGTATTAAACACCTTTTCCACACGTTTATACTTCTAAACAATCTTCTAAGTGAGTAGTCATTAAGACTGCTAATTAACTCGTTATCATATCGACCTGACACGGATGTCTGTATAAAGTTGATAATAATGTCAATCAACCAAAGCACATTGACTAATCTTAAGATAACACAGTAATCGGTCATTGTATATGATGTACTTACATTCAGTCAAAAAAGTATCGGGAATGGATGATTAGTTTATGGTTCCAAATTATTATTTTTTGTTTTTTTTTCTGTTGTTAGATTGGCACAACTGTTTTCCATTTTGGCACGAGTTTGAGTTGCATCTGTTATTTAGATTAAATACAGTGCTGTTTTTAGTTAGATCATATCTAGTATATTGCGAATTTCATAATGGACAAAAACATCGAACAAAGAGTTTGTCTTAAATTTTGCATCGCCAATGAAATTTCGTGCTGGGAGAAAAAAATGTTACAGAAGGCTTACGGTGAATTACTCAAAAACACGTACTTATGAGGTACAAAACGTTCAAAAGCGGTCGAGATGTGATTGAAGATTTGCCACGCTCTGGTAGACCATCAGCGTCATCAACTGAAGTTAACATCGCAAAAGTGAAGGAAATAGTAACTGAAAATCCTCATTCTAGTTTGAGAGAGATAGTCGCTAAACTTTCTGTGTCTCACAAGTCGATCTGTACGCACAAAAAAAAAATAAGTACTAACAAAAAAAATATCTCTTGGGTATGAAATATGTTGCCGCTCGGTTAGTCCCAAAAGACCTGAATTTTCTCGAAAAACTCAATCGCATAAGAGTCACTGAGGACATGCTAGAACGAGTCAATTCCGACCCAACATTCATGAAACGCATTGTTACCGATGACGAGACGTGGGTTTACGAGTTTGATATGCAAGCTAGTCAACAAGCTTCGGAGTGGCGCCTTCCTCTGGAAGGCGCCACTCCTGAACTGAACTGAAACCGAAAAAACCAACTCAATTCCGGAAAAAGCGTTTAAAAATGTTTTGATGATTGGATTATTCGTTGGCGTAAGTGTATCGTTTCTGAAGGAGCATACTTTGAAGGCGATAAAATAACTTTGGATGAATAACTAACATTTTGTGTATTATTGATAGTTTCCCGGTACTTTCTTGACAGAGTAGTATTAATAATTTTTATGAGGTGTTGCTGGGGAGTTTTTTCGCAACCTTTTCTCGACAGTTAAAACACTAGGAAGTGGTGAGGGGCGTTTTGGGGGACTGTCTCATATAATTTTTGACGTTAATAAAGTGCTGATTTTCTGCCAGTATAAATGTTTTTTTATTGTATTTTTTATTTTCATTTGAATGAAAAAACTTGATTCAAAATTTTAATAATGTAGTCACCTAAGACAGGCAGACACTTTCTGGAGAGATAAACCAAGGCCCATACCATAGCCGTTGGCAGAGTAGGTCAAGGTCACTGTAATTGTATTGCATATGATACATAATCGCTTGGCACTTTTTATCAAATACTAGCTGACCCGCGCAACTTCGTTTGCGTAACATTTTGATGAATGCTCCGCTCCTATTGGTCGCAGCGTGATGTTATTTAGCCTTCCTCGATAAATGGGCTATTCAACACTAAAATAATTTTTCAATTCGAACCAGTAGTTCCTGAGATTAGCGCGTTCAACCAAACGAACAAACAAACTCTTCAGCTTTATAATATTAGTACCTATAGAAGTATAGATTGGCCAGTCTGGCAACCATTCTTTTACACAAACGGATTTCTTGCATATTCGTAAAGCGGAGACCATAAAAATGCCGTACCATAATAGTCACTATTGTATACTATCAAATCGTAATCTTACGAATGAAGTATTTTGTTATGGCGACCGTGCCGTTTCACGCATATCAAATTCGCTTAAGCGTAATTATTACTATTATTTAACGTTTGTTTATGCTTTTGGAGCGTTTCAAACGTGATTTTCCGCGTAAAATCGCCTTGGTTTTACGTACGTGTTCGACCGTTAATCTTAGCGCAATGCAGCGTAGGGAAAACATGCATGCCTGGGCGTTATGTTTCAAAACAAAACATGTTATGTTTGCATTCAGATACATAATATGGCAAATACCACCGTTGCAGTTTTCGCTCTAAAATCCCATCACAAAAATTCAGAGTTGGAAATCATTCACCGGGAAATTTACATCGTCTGCTCAACCTTTCCCCAAATACATATATGTTGAAGTCGGCTTCCAGTCTAACCAGATGCGGCTAAATGCTATTATTTAACATTTTGCGACTGTCTATTTAATTTTGATCTCCACAACCCATAACTGGGTAGTTCGATACCCATTGGCAAAAGTGGTTGTCAGCCTTACTGTCACCTGATTATCCGTAACGACTGTTAAACATCTACGAATAACAGCCGGGACCAACTGCTTAACGTGATTTCGAGTAGTCACCGAGAAATTAACATGGCTAGTTAATTCAATTATCAGTATCCAGTTACTGTTAGAATCGTAATCGTCTCATCGACTTTTTGTATTCATTTTTAAAATATTATTTTACATACACAAGAGCGAGCGTAAAATTAATCTTTTGAGCCGACGACGGATGACAAGACTAAAATTAATCAATTCACATCACGGTTCGATGCTCAAGTGTTGGCGTTGGGTGGTCCCGTAATACCTAGAAGGGTCGAACATAATGGACAGTTAGCTATCTCGACTTATGCGCGTTACAAGACACTATTCTGACTACTGGATGCTTCGGCAATGTTTTATTAGAAGCAATTTAATACTTAACTGTTTATACATAGGAATCGCGTTTACAGCAATAAAAACCTGGCCTTTCATCCGTAGCGACTGTCAAAAATGTACAAATTGCAGCTGGAAGCAATTGAATAACTTGCTTTCTGAAACTAAAAAAAAAACGGGATATTTTCCATGTTTACTATTTGTTTTGAGTTCCCGAAACAAAAAAAAAATTGTAAATATCCCGTGTTTAGTGTTAATTATAGCGTTAGCGACCATGTCAGTTTCAAAATTTATATTCCTTTCTGAAGCACTGAAAGGTCTCGTATACTAGTTGGCCGCCTATCCACGAAGCACAGACCGGCCCAACGTTGCTTAACCTTGAAGATCAATCCGTGCAACTGTTATTGTTTAGCCACGAGTTCCTCGATGGTATAACTAGTAAAGTAAAAAATGTATCATAAACAATTTATCCATCCTTTCCAGAGATAATGAAGAGGGTCCCCAGCCTAATGTCGACACCAGTAGCCGTGAACAAGCTCATAACGATCCCTCCGGAACCCATCGTGGTGACCACTACTGACGGCAAGGAGATCACAGTACTTCCACCCTCTGTACATATAGGATTACAAGGGTTGAATGTTAGACTTATAAGTGCGAATAAAAGGATTGGCATGGTAAGTGACGTTTTTTTTTAATGTTTGTCATAGTACTGTCTACAGTTACTATACATGACAAATATAATAAGACATGCTAGGAAGTTAGCAAGCCATGGCTCTTTGCAGAGCTGGCAACTAAAAAAACTAAAATAAAATAATGATTTGTTTGATTTGATCTAAAAAATACTAGTGTTGAAGATTAAAGTTACATAAAGACTTCCTTAACACCAGACGAATGAATTTATTAGTAAATATATAATAAACACTATATAATAAACACTAGAGGTAGCAATTTTTTTAAATTTTGAATACAGTATTACGAGATCGCGGGTAATTCAATAAATAATAACACAGTATATTTGTATATGTAATCTTAATCTAAAAAGTTTTTAACAACCACTGCAGCTTCCTCCTGATGTGAAGGTAAATAACAACTGCTATGTATGTAGGTATTAGAACTTAGAGGGTATTAATTCCATATAGCTTTCATTGTATGTAAGAGAAATTCAAATAACCGAAATATTGACCCCTTTTTTTTTCACATTAGTGTTTTCTTAGTGTGATATGACGAGACCAGTCTGTTTCGACGTCCTTAGCATTATTAGAAAACTTTAGTTTTAACTACGTCTACTATCCCTCAGAGTGCTTCAACTTGATTGACAGGATGCAAGACTACAAGAAAACTTTCTGTCGCACTTCTTGGTCCTTTTATACATAATTTTTGGACCATTAAAGCCCTAGTAGTTCTAAAACCCCTATAAAACATTCAAAACCTTACCTACAACACCCTTCATCAATTTCCCCCTATTCAGGCAGGCGAAGGATCCTCATCCCTCCCACCATCCGACGGCGTACTGTTCCACTGCCACGGAGGAGGTTTCGTGGCCCAAAGCTCCAAGTCCCATGACACGTACCTGCGGGACTGGGCCGCTAAACTGAACGTGCCTATTCTGTCGGTAGACTACAGTTTAGCGCCCCAGGCTCCCTTCCCGAGAGCTTTAGAGGAGGTATTCTACGCGTATTGCTGGATGCTGACGCATTTTAAGGAGATTGGTACTACTGGTAAGTTTATTATTCCGTCTTTAGATGATCTTACACGATCGTCAATATCAAATAGTGTAAAGGTACGCCTGTTTATTATTAGTCACTTGAGGAAATAAAAAAGGCTACACTAGCTCTGCATGAAGATGCCGCCCAGGCATCTAAGATACTACAAACAAGTTTAGATGAAATTTCGAACTGGCTAAGGGAATGGAGAATGAAGGCAAATTAAACCAAATCTGTACATGTGACGTTCACAACAAGAAGAGATACATGCCCACCTGTACGACTAAATAATGTTGTGATTCCTCAAGCGGAAGAAGTTAAATATCTTGAAATGTACTTGGACCGGCGACTAACCTGGCAAAAACATATATTCACGAAGCGTAAAGCATTGAGCCTACAACTAAGAAAACACTATTGGCTACTATCAAAAAAATCTAAGCTCTCCCTGGTAAATAAGCTCAGGATTTATAAATGTACCATAATGCCTATCTGGACATACGGGATACAGCTGTGGGGCGCGGCAGCCAATTCAAACACTGACATACTCCAAAGGTTTCAATCAAAAATGCTTAGGTTTATAACTAATGCGCCATCTTCTTCTTAGCGTGTCGATGGCAATCTAAATTGTGTCAGCCCAGAATTGAGCCACTAGTTTGGCGCCTTCAGTAGCGTCCATCAGTTGCTGTAGTGAAGCAGCAGGGCACGCAGGACACGATATTAAGTGCCCCATCGTTTGTAGAACAGCGCCACATTTACAGTCCAGTCGAGTCATTAATAAATCTCCTCCTGAGCAGGTTTCCCTTGCTGCGACCAACCACCAATACAATGCACCATGGTACATGACTAATGATAGCTTACATCGGGACTTAAAAATACCAAAGTTGAAAGAACAAATCACGGCAGCAGTCAGCGCCTACAAGAATAGGATTACTACTCATCCTAATAAACTGGCATCAAACTTGATGAAAACCAAGACATTCAAGAGGCTTTAAGGACAAACCCCACAAAACCTGATACTATGACAGCTGACACACCAGAAAACGGATTAATGTGGATGCAACACTGGGCGCATACCAACCATGATAAAACAAAAGCTTAACAAAAAAGATGCTGAATGTCAGTAAATGGACAGATCGCATTATAAACAAGGAAAAAAAGAACTTGAGGAAACGTAGCAGTGTTATCGGTTGAACTTTTAACTTTATGCCATTTTAAAACTTCTATTGTGAATGGGATTTAAATAATACTTATGCTGACCTTCAGGCCTTGAAGGAAGTTTCAAAGTAACTGTGCATAACACCTAGAAGACTAAGCATTTCCTCAGGAATTTGCAAATAAACTTTTATTTGAAGTCGTTTAATTGTTTACTTCGTTTCTTACAAAGCAACCCATGTTACAAAAGTATTGTTTTATTTTACAGGTAAACGAATAGTATTCGCGGGAGACTCGGCGGGCGCTAACTTAGTAGCCGCATGCACACTCAAGATATTAACCACAGGGCTGCGAAGACCAGAAGGCATGTTCTTGGCATACGCGCCGCTGATGATCAGCTTCGTGCCCAGCCCGGCGAGGTTGCTGTGTTTGATGGATCCTGTACTGCCTTTTGGGTTCATGATGAGGTGTCTTAAAGGTATGTCTGCTGCCTTTACTCTGTAGGTCCAAATTGCCAGCGTTTATCCATGACAGTAGACCTCATCGTTTTCGCTTTCCATCAAACGAGATCGCTGTCAAGAGCGGATACAATAACGGGGAAGAAAACTATCGAATTAGTTCCACGTAGATGACAATAAGTGTATGTTGCTTTCATTCATCTGCTATGGAGTTCCTTCTATCAAACTTTACCACGAAATTGCGCTAAGTTCTTGGTTTGGTCACCTATTGGACACTTGCCATTGAAAAAGATTTATCATGTTACAAATATTCAGCGCTCTCTCGCGGCGAAGATTCCGGCAAATAAGACACTAACAGTTCTAAATCTGTCAACCGTCTTAAATTCACCTTAGAAAGTGATATCGGATAATCATCTGCCATTCTTTCTATCTTTTTCAGCTTACGCCAGTCCCAACAACTCGAATTGTGGCGGGGGTTGTAAAGAGGGGAAAGACGGCAAACAGAATGGAGGCAACATCCAGATTGTATCGAACGCCACGACGCCGGTAGACAGCAACGGGTTCCTTAGAGTCAGTCCTTCACAAGGTAAGATAGATAGAAATAGATAGAATACTACACTTTATTATGTACATTGCACCTACACTGTTCAAATTACACGTACAAAATGTTTAAATATTGCAAAGGGGGCTAAGTAAGTAAGTCATCGGTACTTTCAATTCGGTAAATTAAACTTGTTTTTTTTTGACAGGGTGATGAAATGATCAAAGGTTGTCTAGAAAATAATTTAGGCCGTGATTGAAGACAATAATTTAAATCGTAATAAGTAAGCGGTTTCTGTCAAATCTGTGTCCCAAAAACCACGTACAGACTGTGTAGTATTTTAAAAAGTGGCTTAGCTGTGTTCAGTGGCCACAATTAGTATTTAGATTGTAAATGATCTTTTTTATCGCCATTACTTTATTTATTTAAAGTTTAAGCACTCAAAAGGTAAAAACACGGACTTAATTTAAGCCACGCCTAATTATCCATACCCATCACATCTATGAAGTTTCACCATTTGACCTTTCAAAATTAATTCGCAGAAGGTATAAGCGAAGGCCCCTCATCTTTCGAGGAGGTGTCTCCCTCGGATCTAGCGGAGTTACAGGCTCACAAGTCTGGCAGCGAGCGAAGGAAGTCTTCCGACACTACCATCAGTGCTGCCTCGCTGCAGAGCGAACATACTGCCACAGGTCAGTGACATCAATATTATCCATTAGTATATCGTAAGCCGGCAAGACGACCTATCCATTTTCAACCAAACACCACTCCATTCCCAAAACACTTTGCCCTATATTCAGCGAAGGTGAATGTAATACTTTCGGCTCAGCGTCGAGGGTTGATAATCCAACAGCACGTTCAATGTCCCTTAAGACATTTAAAATGCCCACGTTCGATAAGGGATCCTTATTTACATCAGTCTGTAAATGTATACTGCTGCACATGGGCAGCTATTACCCACACTAGGTCAATATATTTGATAACAATAGTACCCAAAAAGTCCACTGCCTTGTGAAGGTCAGATAAGCAGTCGCTCCGTGTAAAAAACTGATATTCAGCTGCATCCGGTTAGACTGCTAGCAGACCCCCCACATAGATTGGAATAGGGTGGGTAAATGATGATGAGTACCCAAAAACCTATCCTCTTACCAGATATCCTTAAATCCTCTCGACGTCCATCGACATATGCAAGCGAACTCGGGTATACTTCACGTTTATGCAAAGGACCGTACAGCTACAAGACCGGTGAGTTTTTATTTTAATATCACCAGAGTAGGAAAAAGGTAGATTGAGTAAAATTGACATCATTTCATCACATTAGAAGTTAATGTCGGAAGGTGGTAGCAAGATTTAGTATTTTTATGTAATTTGTATATAAATGTGTCATGTCCCTGCGACGATTTTTTGGCACTTGAACGACAAGGAGGTGGGCCGTGGTTGGTAAATATTTGTGAACAAGATGGCTGAGTGAGCTCCGATTTTGGTTTGAATCCGATTTCGGACACCATGACCTAATCGTTCAAACCGGAACACAATTAATCGCTGTTTGACGGTAGAAATAGGTAAAACGGTATATTTAATTATGGATAGTAGTTCCGTAGGTAGAGTTTTGTATATGTACCATTGTAGGGGGGAGGAGGTTCAGAATGATCTGCTGAATACGCGGGAACCGTTTTAGCGTCGGTGTCCCTTCCACCTTGTAGATTAGCTCTTAGCGTATGCCTTACGAGATCGAATACTATCTTATGCAGTCGAGTAATACTTAATACAAAGAAATCGTACCTCGACAGTCGGTGACAGCCGTCCTTTGTTGGATCTCAGTCTGTAGCTAACAACTGGGGCCAGAAACGCGAAAGAGGTGGACAAAACTGTTTATTTCTCGTATACTCTATGTACGAGGTTCTAAATATGATAAAGGTCTTCATAACTGGACCGATACGTATGGTATTGACATGTATGTTATTTTACCTCCAGGTGCTACGCCACCGGAGGATAGATCTCAGAAGTACGTATCCGACTTCCTCGAGAGGTACGTGTTGGATAGCGACACCGATTCTGAAGGTCGGAGGATACCCGTCATCAAACCCACGCCTAAGGCTTACGAAGAATCTCAGAGGTACTATATGAATATTACTACTACACTAAGCGATTTAAATGAATGTCGATATAAAAGGTTACCATTGGATTTTCAATAACCCACTTATATTCAGGGATTCATTTCGATATAGCTTTGTGTTTGTGAAAACTGGTATTAGTTTTATAAATGAAAGTGTTTGAAAATAAAGTACCTAATAATGCGGTTACATCACTCAAGAGTTTTTTGAAACTAATAACATTTTGACAATAAATTCAATAGTCCTACTAAACTCTCATACATTTACAGATAAATCGACGAACTTACCAGGTAAACCTTTTTGAAAGCCCATTCAAAAATTTTATTTCCTTTATTGATACCCATGATGTGTATAACCTTCATACAATGTTTTGGTTGGTGTGCTAACTACCTTGTGCGTTGTTATAGGGAGCCTGAATCTGAAAACTCTAGCACATTAGTAGGTGAACCGCCGTTAGTCGACGACAATGATATTAAAGAAAATAAGAAAAGGATAAAGACAAGGTTTGTTATACCAGTTAAGGATACAATCAGCGCTTTTAGTAGGTCAAAAGACAGCACCCGAAAACCCCACTAATTCAAGTCACTCTCTGCTAATCTAATTATTTTCTGTACCGTTTTGTTTCAATTTTGGTGTACAATCAAGTATATTCTATTCTATTTTTTGTAATGTTTTGTATAATAATCTCATGTTTATTTACTGTCAGCTGTGAAACCTATTCTGTCCCACTGCTAGGCAAAAGCCTCTCCCATGGCTTTAAAATTTTGTTTACAATTTGTCTTGTCCGACCAATCCGTTAAGAATGAGTTCTGGTCGTCATGCCAGCGTTTTTTAGACTTGCCCATTACGACGCCCGTCTTCAGGCACTGTGCAGCTGTGAAGCTATCTTTTATAAAATAAATAATAAGCCGCCAACTAAGCTTCGCTACGTCGACTGGTCCTCTGCTTCTCGTTTTTAGCAGATTCCTGCGACTTTCACGAGGTCACCGGTCCACATTGTCGGGGGCCTTACCAACGCTGAACCTTCCGATAAGCGGTCGCTACTCCAAAGCCTTTGGTCCCATCGGCTATCCGTTCTGCAGTAATGTGCCCTGGCCACTGCCACTTAAATTTGGCATTTTTTCGGGCTGTGTCGGTTACCTAGAATGGTAAGTATGCGGGAGAAGTCACGCAAAAATTCCCCACCAACACTTATCTGGGCTTATATTAAAAGCACTGGAGGAATAACTGTAGAGACGTTATTACCTTGAAATAAGTCGCCAAAAGACCAAGAATTAATTAAATTAAGTACAAAATCATTCATTAATGTTCGGTGTGTTTAACATAGGATCAGCGAAGCAGCCACAGGCTTCATGGGTGCGATGTCGTCTCGACTGGCTTACATCACAGGTTCGAACGCGATCTCGGGGCCATCTCAAGACGAGTAAGTACCGCCTAAATCTTTCATAAAAGAAACATTCACGGCGATAGTGGATAAACATACATCACGACGCAAACTTTTACCGTAGGTTCAGTACAATATCATTCTCGATTCTCTAGAGTTGAAATCGTCGGTTACTTTTTAAAGGCGATTATGCACCCACCCTCCATACATTTTTGGGCTAAAATCAACTTATTATTTGGATAGAGCATAACATAATCCTCATTTTTTATTATTTCACCTAAACCGTAAGTCAATCCACCGAGAAGTTATTCAACAAAATGTTCGATAGAAAGGACATCACCCAGATCTGGCTATTTTCAAAAGCCGGCCAACAAAAATAAACTTACTATTTCGATAGAGCATATCATAATAAACATTTTTTATTATTACACCAAAGTCGTAAGTCAATTCACCGAGAAGTTATTCAACTGCAAATATCTGAGATCACCCAGAATAATTGGCATTTTTTTTTACCAGCCAACTATAATAAACTCTATAATTAAATAGAGCTTATGGATATAAATTTTTTTTATTACACCACCCAAGTTCTATACCCAAGTTTTAAGTAAATAATAATGATTACAGGATTATTATTGAAGATTCTGGGGGATCTCTAATATTTTGTAGTTGAATAACTTCTCGGTGGATTGACTTACTAATTCGATGTAATAATAAAAAAAATATGTTATTCTCTTTCCAAATAATAAGGTAATTTTGATTGACCGCCAAAAAAAATTGCCCAATCTGGGTGATCTCAGATATTTTGCAGTTGAATAACTTCTCGGTGAATTGACTTACGACTTTGGTGAAATAATAAAAAATGTTTATTATGATATGCTCTATCCAAATAGTAAGTTTATTTTTGTTGGCCGGCTTTTCTAAATAGCCAGATCTGGGTTATGTCCTTTCTATCGAACAAATGATGAATTGTTGTAGTGCTCCAGCAGTGCCGGTATATGCACGACACCAGCGCTCTGGGCGAGATTTCGAAATCACTCAGGCGAGGCCTACCCTAAGGCCTACCCAGACTTTTTTAAAGTCTTTGCACCGGGTGTTACCCCAGCAATATATACTTAACCGTCACTGAACACCAGCGCTGTGCCATCGTCTCTCATGGTGTCACAACATATGCTGAGCGATGGCCGTTATGCGTGGATCTGACGTATTTTTTTCCCTCACTTGTTCTTTTTTTTGCTTTTCTATGTGTCATGTTTTAGCTCAAATAAAGGTTTTTTTTACCTTTCTGTTTTGTTTTTCTTTTCTTTTTTAAACTCCTCTATAACTCCACAGTCTCGCAGCCCGCACGAATCTGGACGCCTTGATAGCCCGCAGTCCGTCCGACGAGTTCATATTCTCTGTGCCGAAAGACCCGCTCCTCTCGCCGTACTGGGCCGACGATCAGCTGCTCACCAAGTTCCCGCCTGTCAGAATACTGGTAAACACTACAAATTATTATAATTTGTGATTCTTCTTCACCCATGAAACGTCAAAGTCGCGGGACACACCTGAATGAGAGACTAATGGAACCAGGAAGTGTGGCAGCAGAAAAATATATCTCTATATTCTTGGTCTGCCGGTGTCAGGAGCAGCTACCGGTGATTAGAGTTCCTCACAATGCGAGCCGTATCGAGGAGTACTGCCTTCTCAATCCCGTGATCCAACCTCCAAGCGTGAGGCTCGAAAGATGTTAGTCGAAGCTCTTGGCCATCAGGCCGTTAGCCGTAATGACAATCGGTACAGTGATAGCCGAGTTCACATTGCACATTTCAACAACCTCGAGTGCCAAGTCGAGATATTATAAATTGGATTTATTATTACAGACGGTGCACTTGGACCCGTGTTTGGATGACTGCGTGATGTTCGCTAAGAAGTTGAAGAAACTTGGCAACACAGTCGGCATCGAAGTGTTGGAGGGATTGCCACACGGATTCCTTAACTTTTCACTTGTAAGTCATTTTGTGAATGTTAACCTCATAATACCTGATCAGAATCTTAATTCGGCTGACAGGTTTTTTTTCTTAGCCTTATTTTGCGAAGCTACCACTGCAATAGTGAAGACCGGTGAACGCTCATTGTAAATAGCGTGACCATAGCTAACCCAATTGACCAATGAGGTTGAGCTATTTTGACATTAACAGGTTTTCAACCAATAACGGTGCTTGGAACTAGCTCTGCGGCCTTTAGTTTCACTGTTGACATCCACATTAGGAAGCTTCTAACCAGTAAATTTCCGTTGTCCCCAGATGGCCAAAGAAGCGAACGAAGGTTCGAAGCTGTGCATCGAACGCATCAAACAGCTGTTCGACCTCGAGAACAGTGCAGGAGGGAGGGAGAACGAGCAGTTATGAATGTGCGGCCTCTGCTGTCGTTCGTAGAGTAGGCGATAGATCGTGCCTCACAGACGTAAACACAGCGAGGAGAGTTAGTAGGCCCACTGTACGCGACAGAAACGGACTCTTGAACGATTAATTTCGATTCTTACTAAACTATTTAGTCGAGTCAATGTGAAGTGAATATATTGCGGTACCAAAAGGCAATTAATATTAGTCGGATAATATTTAATTGGCAATTTGCTCTACATGCGGAATCGACTACTTAACAATTTATTCGTCAAACTCAATTAATAGGCGTAAAAAATCGACTATATACTCGATTTTAAGCTTATTTAGATAAAATTGAGATTTCCTATCACACGTATGGTAGATGTATTTGTAAATGCTTATATATTATCGTGAAACTCGTCAGTTTCCGAATTAAAATTACTATTCGCGTAAAGTTTCGCACTGACCAATTTGTAACGAATTTTCTTTCAAATTTCGTCGAAGTTTGCAGTAGAAACTTGCACTTGGGAATAGAAAATAAACTATTTGTCCGTTATCGACGTTTTAGTAAGCGATTGTTCGCAAAAAAAAATATGAGGAAGAACGTACCAATTTGAAATTTTAATGTAAATTAAATAGCTACTGCTAAAAACTTAACTGTAAAAAATAAAAATTCTTAATGTATTAATAATGCCAAATTCAGAATGGTACTGTCAATTTGTATAAGTAAATTAATGTTGTAAGAAATGGTAATGTCTTACACACGCGTTAAAATAACACTTCGTCCTACTAACTGTGTATTGTTTCACCGAGCTGTGTGATGTTTGTACCGACGGTGCAGTATTGTATGTGCAATCTATACTTCAGTATTTTAGGTAAAAAGCTACTGTAGGTACGTATTATTAACTACGTAAATCACAATTAGATTGGGCATACTATTAAACCCACATTTAATACGTCTATGTACCCTTATAAAGGGAATCTGAATTGAAAACTTTATGTAGTTACAATATGTGATTTAATTATATTTATGGTCGTTTATTTTATCTTATTCTCAACACAGTTCTGTATTGTTGTTGTGGCAAAATTGTTTTAGTTGACATTATCCGTCACAGTGTTGCCATATGTGATAACACCAAACATTACGGGAAATGCATTTAGTTAAAAACTAATTTAGATAATTATTTAAATATTTATATAGTATATCTACATTTCTCATTTCCCTTCGCTAGTGTTGTGAACTTTATTTAATTGGTAAAAAACATTGTGTTGTAAAAAGAAGCTTTATCTATTTATTGTGTAGGAGTGTCAGTGATTGTGTTTTATTAATATTTTAATTAGGTGTTTCTATTGTTACTGAGGTAAAAATCTTTTATTTAAGAAGTTTATTGTTTCACTGCAATTTGGAGTAACGCATGTGCGAAGGTCGCACTCAAAGATATCAGTTATCACGCATCGCGTGTAACCCTCTTTCGAGTTACTTGCATTGATTGTATACGGGGTGGAAGGTATACCTACGCTAAAACGGTAACCACGTGTTCAGTACATCTTTCTGAATCCATAGAAAAATTTGGTTGGTTATAAAAAAAATTGCTGTTTCCTACAAAACTCCAATATCTACACTGTCAAAATATGTGGAAAAGCAGGTTATTTCTTTTTTTAAACCGACCAAAAATTTCTATGGGTTCAGAATGATGATGTAATGAATACGTGGTTAACGTTTTAGTGTAGGTGTACCTTCTACCCTGTTTATGCAACGATATTACTATCCGTAGTTATTTATTAAGATGTTGATTTTTTATTTATTTATTAGTAACAAGGTTTTATTTATTTGGCAATATTAAGAAAGTCTAACTTTTTAATACATAAACTCACGCCCTTTTCTCATACGGGGGTAAGCAGAAACTGCAGAACGCCACCTAATACATAGTTATTTGTTAACATCGTGCCAGCTATGTCAAAGTTAATTAACAATATTGCTATTAAATTGCAAATGGAATTGTCTAATACAACGTATACCTGATTCTTGGTCAAATATAATTTACCTACAGGATTAATTTTAGTTAAAATATGTTCTAGCGACACCAAAGTTATTTTGCGTTCGAAAAATATATCCTCATATTCAAGGCTTGAGAGATAATTTTAGTTTCTTTGTTTGGATATTCAACCAAATTTTCGTCCTTCTAAAAGCTATTTTTCCCTATTACTTTGTAATAAACGTTATGGACCATCTCCAAATATCAAATCCTTATCACCATAAAAAAAAATTGAAACATTGAATGCTCAATTCTTCGTTGTATATTTTTGATAAATTTTATGTGTGAGATGAATACGTATTTTATATGTAATATTTAAATTCCACTTGGTTGAAGGAATCAAGTACAGTCTTCATCAGATTTTATCATTAATTCTGTGAAAACCTCATTTATGATCTGTATTTTTGATGAGGCAAAGAAATTCGGCAGATGGAAGAATTCACTGTGAGCTCTTTTCGATATTAAAATGTATAGCATTTTTTCCACAGCTGTGTTCAATTATATATTTTTCTTATTTGAGCTAGTGTGATAGTATGAATTGCAATCTATCTTAAATCATCTCAAGATTCAATAGTAAGTAGTCTTAGCGAACGCATAGCTTTAGAATATGCCTAATATTTTGTTATGGTATAAGATACTAAATGTTTTCTTTTATCTTTTGGAATCTGATTAATCAGTAGAAGTGTACTCTTTGCTTTGAATGTTTACGTGAAAACTTCAAAGTTACATAATATCCATATAATTGTCAAGTCTAGGTAATTAGTGTTTTCTTTGCAGTGTCATGCACCTGTCCTTTGGGTACAAGTTTCGTTTCAAAAATGCCTTCTATCGTATCGATGTTCGTAATCAAAATTCGCTCCCTGGCTTCGACTTAGTTGTCAATGTATCAAGAACCGAGCTACAAAGTTAGATGCAATAAGAATGCAAAGTTAAACTGTGTCTGTGATAGCGAATTGAGGCTTTTCGAAAGCATAACTAACAGTATTCTAAAACACGAATAAAAAGTACATCATGTAATATAATGTTGTATGTTTGTGTATTTATGAAAATGTAATATAAAAATGTATTTAAACAATATTTTTATAGAAATAAAAGTACCTATCCATAAAGATATGAACTTATTAAAAACTTGCAACGTTTTATTGTTAATAATATCTCTATATAAATTTATTGGTGATTTTAATAGATGACACTTGAAATTAGGCCTTATGGAAATGGATATAGATGTTAAATTATAATCACAAACGAAATAGTTATGGTCTATTGTCCATAGTGAAAATATACCAACTAGTCAATAATGACAATATTGTACAATGTCTTATGTTCTTTCAATAAATGAATGCAAATAAGAAATGTTTTTTTATTACTTACCCAAATTCATTTATTGTTTATATCGATGATTTCGCCAAGAGGAATAAGTTCCTAAGAAAATTCCCAAAATTTTATTACAATGCTGTATAAAATTTTCAGGCCACTCTGCGATCAAAAGAAATGTACCTAATCCAATAATGTAATTTATCTTGTTTCGCGATTCATAAAATCTTATGACTCCTTTGCATTCGTTGACCCAGTTATTTCTAAAGTTTGTTAATGCATTGCGTGACAGCGGTGATCCTTCGCCTTGAATTGCAGCGTTCTCTGATAAATTTAATGGACTTAAAACATGGCATTCAAATAACTGACTGTATACTAATACCGTAGAATTAATAGGCTTAGAAACGCAGCAGCATTCAAGGGCGTCGCCAAGGGAGGACTCGAGATTGTTGAAGATGCGTGATTGTGGGCGTCTGACAACCACTGTTACCAAGGGGTATCGTATTACCCAGTACTAACTGGTTTGTGGAGGTCAGATACGCAGTCGCTCCATGTAAAATACTGGTTTTCAGCTGTATCCGGTTAGACTGGAAGCCGACCCCAACATAGTTGGGATAAGGCTATGCAGATGATGAACGCAAGTGAATCCGCGTTCAAAAGCTAGTTTTCAAACGTGACCTATTTATTTTTCCTTCACGATGGAAATGCGCATTATAGCATACTAGCAGTTACACGCGACTTCGTTCGCGTGGAAATTTTGATGTTTTCCGGGATAAAAAATTGCCTATGTGCTATTACAGGCTATAATCTATCTCTCTGGACTCTGCCAAAGTTCATCTAGATCCGTTCTGGCGTGATTGAGTAACAAACATCCATTCATCCAAACTTTCGCATTTATAATAGCTTAATAACATAAAACCGATTGATAAGTATCCCAGCAAATAAAGTAGTGTGGAAATGTGTAGGAATATGATGTCGTATGTTGCACAGGTTTGAAACAGTAAAGACAAACAGCTATGAAGCACTGTGTGGTGTAATTGTGGGTGTAATGAATGACCTTCATTTAATTTTGTGGTTTTATAAACGCAAATGAAAATGAAATGAAACATCATGAAATGTTAATCATGTTTATTATACTAATAATGCTAAGGTTGCAGTGAACATGATATTTAACAATCGTTATTGTTTACAGAGAAGATTTGACAGGGGTCGACAATTGACTTTTTGGTAACAATATTATGATAAAATGACTACTTAGAGATGCCGTTAAGAAATAATAAACTTTATTTAGCTTTTAGACCATGTAAAAATCTTAACAAAACAAAAATTTCCGTACAACTCAACATGAATTAAATAAAATTTATTTTTGTCGTGCAAAGAATAAGCGTCGATAAAAATGTTTAGTTCAATAATAGTTTATCAAAACCCTCACTTTCCTCATTGCTTGAAAAACAAATGCATTTATATGAAATACCAATTAATTGCGAGGTTATTATTAACACTTCCGTTCTGAATTCGAGAACATTCAATTTAAAAACAGGGACTTCATGACTACACTATTAAATACCACAATATACAAGCAGGTATAGTAAAAAACTGACAGAAATTTTAAGTCGATATAGTTAAAAGAATGTCTAGAGCTAAGCATTATCCATTACTTTACACATACTTATTCAAATCATGAAAAGAGTTAATTTACAAGTTGAATGCTATAGTTATTATAAGTCATAGAGTCACTTGTAAAAAGTTCTAGACTGTAACGCATATTGTAATGTAGTCAATACATTTATTAAATATGCATGCATTATTATGAACATATTCTGTACAACATTATGATACTGAGTGGAATATCAGTCATTTCTAGTACTATATTTATGGCCTCATGTGTCCACAACCACAACTTATTGATTAACCCATCCGTTACAATTATATCTTAATGTAAGTCAATCCTGTATGCACACAGTGTTTTTATTATGATTCTTACACATTATGTTATCACTTGTTTCACATTAACAACCGAGTTGAGGCTTTTACAAGTACAAGTTTTGGGTAAGGTTGTGTATTCAATCGTGTCCATTGGTTTTTGCATGTGGTATGGTGCCATTGAGTAAAGGTACGGAAGGTTGTTGTGGTAGCCTGATCGTTTTCTGTAACACGTGCGCATCAGCTGGTTCTATCCTCTTGTAGTAGTGCTCTTTAGTCTCCACGATCTCGAATCTGAACTTCTTATAAAAATCTATTGCACCCTCGTTGTTCACTTGAACATGCCTGAAAAAGGTAAAGTTAATTTTTATTACACATTGCCTTTTATCATCCAAGACCACATGCAGAACTATCCTCAAAGCAACTCCTTACATCCTGATTAAATCAAGAATTAACAACCTGAAGAGAACATAATATTATGATCATACCCCATTCGCAATACATTGACTAAGTAACCACACTATTGCATGTGTGACATACACACTTAGCTAACATGCAAATCTAAACAGTGATAGGTTGAGTTGATAAATTGATTGATGGTCGAATACATATCAATTTAAGTCAAGTGTCTTAAGAGACAACTGGAGCATGGATACAATTATTGATATTAGATTCAAACTGGCACTCAATTTTGCGCGTTATGTGTTTAAAAGATACTTTGGATTGCAACAGTGCGAACATTGATTAAGTAATACGAGTATCTCCACATAAATATAAAATCTATCTGACATTTGTTCATATTAAATCCTTAGTTCAGTTGTGGACTTTGATACTGCCCGAGTAGTGTAAAAGTTTATATTATACTATAATATTTATATATGTTACTGGCGATACTAATCTAATTTGCAACAATTTTGACCCCGATAACTTGTGGTCCAAACTAGGTTGTATTGGAGAAAACAATCTTTTTAAGTGTTTTGGAAATGTTCCACCTCTCCAACAACTAAATGTTTCTGATGCGAAAAAATCCCACAATCAGATATTATAATAGAGACGTCTGAACTGAAAAGGGTTGAATTCTCCAAAACAACACAGTTTGGACCCCAAGTTCATCGTCAACATCATCTGCCTAGCTTTTTCCCAACTATGTTGGTGTCAGCTTCCAGCTAACCGGATGCAGCTGAGTACCAGTTTATTAGATGGATTGTCTACCTATCTGACCTCCACAATCCAGTTTTTGCAAATTATTTCTAGTATCAGACATTTCAAGGACCTAATTAAAAATCAGCCTGTATATTGGTACTATTTTAGAATGTTATGGTAAAAGATAAGCGTGCCTAAGTTATGAAATCTGGTGTTGCTTTTCAAAAACCCTGTAGTTGATTGAGCAAGATTTGATGAACATGCATTTAGTATCACCACTTGTTGGGGCTATTTTATTGCAATAATAGTTAAGCAATCACCAACATGACCCATATGTGGGTCACTGCACTGTGAAAGGATCAACCACCTTATACAATGTATAATAAAAAACCAATTGTAGCACTTTTGAATGAAATAAACATGGAACAATAAGAATTAATATTTACTGCATATTAATTAATATGTAAACACATTAGTTCTGCCGTATTTAGACTAATTGCGTTTTAATGAGCAGTTAACTTTAACCCTGTAATGAGATGAGAATGCCTAGCATGATTGATAACCTGTTTTTCGGTTTCAAATTAGACAAAAATATAAAAAGAATACCTAGAGGTAACATTAGTGTTCAAAATAAATTTACAATTATCAAAACTAAATCTTAGGATCATGAAACAGATCTGGGGGCCTAAAATGGCCATTTTAGGCCCTCTGTGCAGAATATGTTTAGAGAATAACCCAAAATCTCTTGTCAGTAGCACTTACAACAGGGATCCTAAAGGTTGGCTGTAATGGACTAACTTAGCTAAATAGGACATGTTGCCATAAATACAAAGAGGGAAAATGTCTGCACAACAAAATATCTAACAACAAATCTAGTCCAAAAACTGAACAGAAGATGATAAGAAAAAAAACTCATGAAGACTTTGTAATCATATTGAAATTGAATACTTTTTTTGAGATTCTCTTCCTATTGTAATCATTTGTCATTAAATGGGAAACAAGGATTGAGAGGATTAAACTAAAGCATGGTTTTCATCAATAATAGGACTATCCCATTTAGAAATTGAATAAGTGGATTTTATTTATTGAATATTAAAACCATTAGAGTGCTGTTCTGATTTATGGTTTTTAGGCCCCAAATTGATAAATATAACTGCAACGGTTTATCCAGCTAAATAAACAAATATACATAAAGCTTTTTAATTAATGTAAAATATAATAATTGCTTTGGAAATTGGCAGTTTGTATTAGTAAAGAATTTAAACAGAAAGCTTTGATGGGGTCTAGTTTAATCTATTAGATTTATTTGCATGTCCTTGACATAATTTGGTTAAATGGATAGCCTATTGGTATTGTTTAACAATATAGGTCCATTAATTTCAGTACATTGTTAGCTACTATGAGAATCAATTTACTGATAAGTGAAATCTTATTTAACTGCACTGGCCGTGTTTATATACTGATAAACATAATATAAAATGTGACAATGACTTGGTTAGCAGTACCTACTTGTAAAGATTCATAACCTTCAATCTATAAATATTTTTTTAAATGATTTAAAATGCATGAAAAATATAGCTTTGAGTATCGCAAAAGGTATTTTAAGGCTTACTTACAAGAAAATGCTGTCGAAATTGCCGTCCTGTTCAACATACTTGAGCACATGTTCCACCATAAGAGTTCCAATGCCCAGTCTTCTGTATGGGTACAAGCACCCCAAGGTCATAATATAAAGTCTCCGCGAGTTTTCCGACGTGTCTATTCTACAGCACACTGCTCCCACCACGATATCATTATAATATGCTAACTTGGCCAGTTCACCTGCTTCTAAAACATCTTTGTAGAATTTATCGTTGTAAGACACTGGAAACACGACTGTATTTAACTTCTTCAGTTGCTTTATATTATGTGGGGTCACGTCGCCGAGTTCTATTTTAGCTCTGAAAAGGCAATCGTATTATTTTATGGGCAAAATCGCATGATATTACCGACGGACATTGCGCTTCATTTTGGTTTCAGAAATCACGACACAAGTTATTTTTAGGAACGCGAGGGAGACTAAAATAGCCGATAAATAGCTTACCTAGTCATTTTAATAACTATTCTAAAAATTAAACACTACAATTTAAAAACTAATCTAACACAGTTATATCACACGAGATCACTCCCGCCATCTACCAGCTTAGCTCGCTCGCTCACTCGCTTCGCTAATCTTCGCTCAAGCGACAAATCGAGTTTTTGACAGATTTAGAGTTGCTTACCATGTTTTAAAAATATACCATAATCGCCAAAAATGTTGTTTCCTATATAATTACCTAATTTAGCAATACGATTTACTAGGAAATTACTGAACTTTTATTACACTCTATTTTTTTATACTATATATTTTTATCTAACGTGTTTTTTATTAAAGTTTGTTTCAACAGAACTAAATCTACCAAATAATAAATAAGTTTTTCTATTGGACAACACTCAATTATTCGTTCAGAAACTGTCCAATGCCTGTATTGTATTTTACAATCATTGAGAATAGTAGGTACATACATTGATTACTTTATTTCTCAGCAATAAAAATAATAACCAGAAATATTAAACTCGTAATACTCTGAGATAAAAACATAGTTACATTTTGTATGCAAATCTGAGAAACAATAATCTTCTTCGCGTATTTCAGTTTCACATCATAGACTTCGACGATAGACAAAAATATATAGCGGGCGCCAAATTCAAATAAATTCAACTTTCCATTGTTTTTATTTGTCAGAAGACCGACAGCTCGTAAAGGCAATAATTTCAAGAGAGTCGAAGAAAATGCAAAAAATGTACCTAAATCAATTCCGAAATATTCAACCATACGTGAGATTAGGATTGGTTAACATCCAGAGAAGATGTTACGAAAAAGCTGCAATGCATCGTCCGAAATTTTCTCACGAAATGAACACGACAAATTCAGATTCTGTTGGTGTTGCTCCTAAACAACCTATAATGACTGAAATGTTCCCAACAGCGCGGGTGATGCCACTAGTGCTAAATAAAGAACCCATTGTGTTGTCATTCGACGAGGTACCTGGACCTAAGGCTTTCAAATATATTTCAAATTTTCGTCAGTACATTTCAGAAATGGGTACTCAACTTACTGTGGGTATGCTCACGATGGCACTTAATATGGGTACGTACTTTTGAATGACAATTTAGTATTTTTTGGTTCTTTATAAGTGAGATTACTTTCGAGCATTTCCATGTAATGTAACCTTCTTACGAATGGAACAATACAAGCAAAAACTCAATTAAAAATCATTTCCATTAAGCATTTTAATGACTCTTTCTCAAAGGATTGGCCTACAATCGCACTAGATCGCGAAAAGTGATGTGCATGTAGAAGGAGGGAAGGGAAGCCTTTGCCCTGCAGTGGGACAACAAAGGCTTATAATAAAATAATTTTAATGGAATATTCATTTCCTGCGGAATGCTCGACACTGTATTCGAAGTAATGCTCACGGCGAGTCAGCATTTTTCCCCGCGCTTATGTATTTGCTCAATGAAATGTTTCACAAATTCGCTAGTCTCTTTGCAAACCAAATTGTGACAAAGCGTCGAGCGTCGTGTTCACTGTTCATTTCCTGAAAGGGCGAGACATTAGAGCGACTCGATGTTTTCTTACAAATTATTGACCTAGATCTCTCTACCAGACTATAATACTGGGTTTTTACAGGTACATATTTTAACACGAAAAAACCACTGAAGAATCTTTCAGCCCTCTTCGATGAGTATGGGCCTGTAGTTCGATTTGTTAGCCCTGTGGGTGGGGACATAGTCTTGATAAACCACCCGGAACATATCCAGAAAGTCTACACCATGGAGGGTGATTACCCCATAAGGTCAACCTTGGATTCTTTGGAGAAATATAGGTCCCAACACAGAAATATCATGTATGGTGGACTGTATTCAGTGTGAGTTCATTTAAGTTCAATTAGGGGCGAATACAGATGACCTAAGGTAAAGTAGGATCCACAGGATCGACGGGCCGACGATCTTTTGAGAGTTACTGAAAATCAAATTGAATTTCGTGGGATTCGAGAGAACTATGTCCGTCCAGTAGTAGACTGCAGTAGGCTATTGATATTAAGATGACAGATGAGTTACAGTTTAAAAGAAATATACTTTCACTATTCCCGTTTGCATACCTACTGCAATTATGGCAAGCAAACGAAAAATAGGTATAGTTCATTGTTCAAAAGCAGTGGTGGCCTCAATGGCCGTAATTAAATGAGTCTAAGGTTATTCAGTCACATCATATATTTTTAGCTTGGCAGTTTTTTCCCACCACATCAGCGATTTGCGTAAAGGAACGCACCTCCATACCTATTTTATTTCTTACGCGTTCTATATAAAAGTTTGACTTCTAAAATATTACGCAAAAATACCTATACCTACATAATTATAAAACTTATTTTTTTGGTAAGAAATGATTAATAATTACAGTCATGGCGAGCAATGGAACCGCCAACGATCGATGGTGCTAGGTCCACTGCACGAGTCTGTAACAAACCAGATGGTCGGCATCAACGCTGTGTGCGACAACTTTACCCAGAAGATATACAACTTGCGAAACCATCAAGATGAGATTCCAAAGGACCTCTATAAAGAGCTCCATAAATGGGCCTTTGACTGTATGGGTAAGTAATCCTCGATTTTGAAACCATTCCTTTCCCAGAATATCCCTACATACCGATTGATATTTTTTACTTACAATCGGTAACCGCAATCGTTTTGACTAATGTTGGTTTGTATGAACACACTGCACTATGCGTAAATGTGATTGCACTGTTGGTAATTCAACCTCGCCGCTACACTTTACATATAGGTGCCGCCTCGTTTTAATGTAAATAGAGATATTTTAATAAATAAGGTTATAATTTTGGGTGAAAGTAGCCTTTCCACACATTGCAGGCCTGGTACTATTCTCGAAGAGATTCACCATGCTGGACACGGAGTTAGTCTACAGTCAATGCGACATGTCCTGGCTATACCACAGCTTGGTAAAGGCTACTGATGCTATCATCAAGTGCGAATCCGGACTGCACTTCTGGAAGCTGTTCTCGACGCCTGCTTGGAACTCTCTGGTCAAATACTGCGACAGTTTGGATAAGTGTGTACAAATCAAATGGCATGCCTACTTTACATCATGATCTTGCGTTTTTGTAAATTCTTTCTCATTTGCCGCAAAAATTCTTTGCGGTATTTTTTCATGTTTTATTTGTCCAAATATCCAATCCGACCCACCTATTTAGCGGTTAACAGCTGGTTATGGGCCTTACACTATTAAGTAAAGTAAAAGAAGAATTCTCGAAGATTCGGTTAACCTACCTACCGAAAGAATGCAGGGACCGGGTTCCGGATACTGACAGAATTCGATTGTCCGAAACCGCATCAGCTATTTTTCCTGGTTGAATCGAACCGCTAGGTAGTCCATGTAGATAAGCAACCATTTCCATGCAGATAACTGTTATCTACATGGACTGCCTTAGGGTTCGGTCTGTTGAGGCAATATTTATTTTATTTTGCAGTTTGATCGGAAAACATGTTTTAGAGGCGGAACAAGCAATTTCATTTAGATCTAAGGATCAAAATGATTTTAGTAAGTTTAATTTGATTAAGTTTAACTTATCAGTGGGGATGTTTGCAAAAGAATGGTAACCGTCTCTTTGATACATCGAACTTTTAACATAACTGGAGAACTGTAGGTTGTATTCCCTGAATGGAAAGCACTTCAGGGAAAAACAGGCATGATTTTTTAAAAGGTTCGATTAAATTAGCTAGCGAAACTCCGCAAACGATGCCCATTCGAGTATCGAATTAACTGCTTTCTCAACTCGTACTCTTTAACCTTTTTTGTTGTTTTATTGTGTTTACCCGTTTACACACCCATCGCTGCTGAGTTTCACTAGCTAATTAAATTTGACCTTGTAGTACTACCTACTTACTACATTACTTAAAATCTGCCGCTAGTGTCATACTTACAGTTCCATTACAAATGCTATATTTTCCCGCAGCTACCAACAGCTCTTTGATCACTGCCATGCTTATGGGAGGAGACAAACTGAATGCTGAAGATATTGTCACAGTTATTATGGACATGCTTCTTATTGGTGTTAATACTGTAAGATCACACTACTTGTATATTATTCAGTTCGATTGATAACCTCAATGGCCAAGTTATTAGCAATTCTTGTTCTTTGCTGTGACTGCAATGGTCATAGAACAAACCGCACGATTTCTAAAAAAACTGTAATAAGTTCATAACACAAAAATATTAGGTTTTCAGATAATACCATAATCGACTTCAATTATTATTATCCTTGCTCTATAAGGGTGAGGCCAAACGGGCGTAATTATGTGAGTTGTGAGTCGCGTAATTTACGCTTAGTACATTCGGTTTCATATAAAAGTCTGTCATACAAGGACACAAAATGAGTATAGTGTCAATTCCGCGACTCACAACTCACATAATTACGGTCTGGCCTCACCCTAATTGAAAAAAAAAACCGCCATAAGTGTACTACGAAAAATAAGTCGCCGAATGGCACAAGCGAAAGTTTTTTACGCAAAGCATCGTTACGGTGCGGTGAAAGCGCCATGATAGCCGGGACATTCAAATTTTCTTACGTTTTTTGCAATTTGCAAGTTTAGGTGTAGAGAGTTATAATCATTAAAATCATCAACAAAACCCTATTGAATGACTTTTCCATGAAATAGTCATTGATTGGGGTTAAATGAACTTCGGAGGTTGTATTGATGATTTTAATTACTATAATTCTGTAACAAAATACGTGTTACGTTCGCAAATCATATTTTGTTTTACATACAACCTGACACTGTCCTGCAAATTGCAAAAAAAAACTAACGAAAGAAATTTCGCGGACTACCCTAACGTTTCACCCATAAGGACACAACATTAAATATAATACAATAAATAACAATAATAACATTTTTTTAATGTGTACCTACTTTCAACTCAAAACTGCTATTTTTGTGTTAGTTTTTAGAGGACGTGCGAAATGTTATTTTGTTTGATACTTTAACCACTAGAATAACCATACAAAATATATTTTAATTTGCAGATTACTTCTTCCACGTCTTTCCTTTTGTATTACTTAGCCAAGTATCAAAGAGCACAAAATATATTATACAAAGAAATAGATAAAGTCGGTGCCAATATCGACGTTAACGACCTGACGAAGATTGTCGAAATGACGCCTTATCTTCAAGCTTGCATAAAGGAGGCTTTGCGGTAAGCAGCACAAAAACGTATAATTATGTGAACCATAAACAACACGAAAAGATTAAATATTTGAATACAGAATTATATTAGTTTGCTGAATTCCAGAATAGCTCCCCCGATCCCAGTGCTGACAAGGATTCTGCCGAAAAATATAATTATAGATAGATTTAAGTGAGTACAATTTCACCCCTGAGTCATCAGTTTTCATTGTTAGTTTAACATACTGTCTCATGATATATATCTGTTACTTATTATAAGAAAACCTAGAAATTCTTAATGAAAATAAGAATTCATATTTACAGTATCCCTCGTGGCACTTTGATTATTATGTCTACTCAAGACGCTTCACTCAAAGAAGGAAACTATGACGATGCAGCTGTATTCTACCCAGAGAGGTGGTTGAAGGGAGATGCCAAGGAATACCATGCGTTTGCCTCCATACCGTTTGGTTTTGGTGCCCGAAAATGCTTGGGCCAAAATATGTCGGAATTGTTGCTATCCCTACTGACTATTAGAGTAAGTAGAGATTAAGCCTTTTTAAAATTGTAATACATAACGTCACGCATGTTTCCCACGAAGGGTTGGTTGGGCAGAGGTACGCTATAACCCATCCAGTTGTGAAAATTTTAGTAGTAAGAAATAAGTGCTGTAACATGTTCTGCCTGTGGCTATGTGTGTGTGTGTTTGTGTCCACATCAAGTGATGTGGACTATTCAAACAAAAACTCAAGCCTTTTCCCCATAGGGGTAGGCAGAATCTTCAATACACCACATGTTCTCTCAAAAACCATCAAAAGGGGTGAATAGAAACGCAGGGGTGAATCGAGACAAAACTTTGAAAGGGATTTTAACATTGGATTCTTAGGATATGACTGGATATGTTACCAACAAGTACATACTCTATTTTATTGTATTAATAATTATACTTAATTTAAACAAAAACATACTCATACCAGAACTATATTGTAAACTAGCTGTGCCCGCGGCTTCGCACACGTGAACGCGTGTTCTTTTGGCATTGTCAGGAAACATTACATGGGAACGTGAAGTTCTAGTGTATTCATAACATCCTCTACAAAAAATATACCAATATACTGACTTTCCGTTAATTTAAACTAAAACAAATCAAAACCTGGATCGGTAAGGTAACCCATCCGTTTCCAAACTTTGGCAAGAGTTGCTTAACCTGGATCGGTAAGGTAACCCATCTGTGGCCAAACCTTGGCAAGAGTTGCTTAACCTGGACCGGTAAGGAAACCTATCCGTTTCCATACCTTGGCAAGGCTTGCTTAACGTGGATCTTTAAGGTAACCCATCCATTTCCAAACCTTGACAAGTGTTGCTTAACCTGGACCGGTAAGGAAACCCATCCGTTTCCATACCTTGGTAAGACTTGCTTAACCTGGATTTTTGAGGTAACCCATCCATTTCCAAACCTTAGCAAGAGTTACTTCACCTGGACCTGTAACATAACCCATCAGTTTCCAAACCTTGACAAGAGTTGCTTAACCTGGATCGGTAAGGTAACCCATCTGTGTCCAAACATTGGCAAGAGTTGCCTAACCTGGACCGGTAACGGAACCCATCTGTGTCCAAACCTTGGCAAGAGTGGCATAACCAGGACCGTTAAGCTAACCCATCCGTTTCCGAACCTTGGCAAGAGTTTGTAACCTGGATCGGTAAGGTAACCCATCTGTGGCCAAACCTTGGGGGATTTGGGCATCACCTTACCCATCAACATCGGCAAGTTTCTTACTATGTATTACATCGGGCAAAATTAGTTTTCAGGTTTTCCGACTACACTACGACTAAAACCTATCACAGAAATCGCGTAAGGGTTTACTAACTAAATTTAAAAAATCAATATCTTTTGCGTCTGTAGGTCGATTTTGGTGAAATAAACGCTAAATGCTACTCACAATATTGCTTCTTATTTTGCAATATTTCAATTTTGAATACAATGAGTGGTTTTTACGTGATGCGTGCTCAAACGAACCGACAAACAGACAAATATTCTAAAAAGTGTTTTTTTACGTTCTATTATTTATTTCCCGTACCTTCCTGTATATTTTTTGCAAAAATCTATAATGTACAGACACGGCAAGTCTACGATTTTATTATATGTATAGATGATGAATTCATAACCGAAACACTAATGACTCATAAACTATCATCATTATATCTAATGCGTATCCAACTGATATTTCGCCAGCAATTAATTCCATTGTGTACCAGTTATGAATTAATCATTTTCAGTTGTCATTTTTGTTCTGGTTCTAACCGGATTATTCTATTTAGTATTCGATTATTTGACCAAATCGTTCAGGAGACGCATTATGTTTCTGCATTTTTTTTTTAATTTAATTTTTCTGTGCCAAGACTTATTTGAAATTGCTTATTTAAATCATTTATTTACAGAAATATTAATATTAGGTTCGTAATATTAGGCTCGTAATTTATGACTCTGGCTCGGCCCCGAAGCGGTTAAAAATTATAGGTATATAATATTTGGATTCTACCTGAACTAGGAATTAACCTATGTATCTCAGGTAACTCACTCAAGTGCTTACATAACTAAATATGGCCTAAGGTTCCTAAAAAATTACCTATAAATATAATTACTATACCTAGTAGGTACTATTCAAAGTAATAAAAAAAAACAGTTTGCTTAGACTTGCTTAATTTCTCTACAACATTCTATTATTTTTGCAACAAACCGTTTATAATACATAACACAATAATCCGGTCACGTTTACGTTGTGTCTACAGAGAAAAATGTAAAATATAATGATTACATGATAAAAACTAAAATTATTTTAAGTTCGTCAATTATTAATGGTCAATCAATATACTTATGAATAAACAGCTAGAACACAAAATAATAAAAAATAATTTACTGAATAAAGTCTCTCGAACGAAGGTCGTTATAATCAATAGAATTGACATATCTTGCCTCAGCTAATTTCTTGGCAGGGCATTCTTCATCGCCTGTTTTGTGTTTTAAAATCCAAGCACGTTGCACACTGTGGCAGTTCAGAATGTTTAGTGCGCTCTCTAAGATTGATGACCTTGTTCTCCACAATGTCCACAAGCATAGGTAGCCTCTCGACAAGTCTTTGCAGCATGTCCATACTGTTGACATCTAAAGCACCTGGTCACAAGTGTAAAGTTCCTCACTGGTGTCCAATTAATGTACACCCGGTTTTGGTTTTTAAGGGCTTTCCTTATGCTAGCTGTCACTTCAAGGATAAAATAGCACGTAGGTCCTTCGTTTTTACCAGACTTGTGACTCAATTTTATAGAGGCCATAAACGAGTCACGAGGTAAATTAGGCAGCTTGTAGACTAAATTCTGCTCATAAATGCAATTATACACTTCTTGGTCACTCAAAGCGGTCGGAACTCCTATCACTGCAATTCTTGGTCTTCTCTTATAGGGCTTTTCCACTTTCAGTCCAGAACTACTAAGTTCAGCTGATTTCCTAAGTTTTTCAATATCGTCTTTGGTCTCCGTGCTAATAATATCGCCCCCGTATTTAGTTTTCCGCAATCCTCTAACGTACAATTAAATTTTCTTAAGGGTATGTAATTTTTTGGACTAACAATTTTGTGCTGTCACTGGATTTTAATTAATCTGTTGGATAAATTGCAATAGAGCTGACGTTATTTGGGCTCATGTAACTATTTTTATTGGTTTTATCTATGTCAGCAAACGAAATTTTATCTGCCATAGTTATTTTGACGCAGGTTTCTTGAATGCTAGCTTGAATGGTTTTCTGGAAATTTTCAAGACTCCGTGAGATCCCGTTTATCTCCCACAACTAGAGCAGAGTTTTGATATTCTTTTGCCTTGAGCCTCAAGTCCTGTTAGTAAACTGCCATTTCTGAAACGCCATGTCCTACCTTGCGCTATGGGGAGTTGATCCTCAGCTTTTGTTCGGAGTTCAGCTTTCCTTCTTGAAGAATGGGACAGACTTTATTTAGATATTTTTCGATGGAGATCAACTAGTTGCTAGTTGTTGTTATCACTAGAGTTCACTGCTTCAGGTCTTCCTTCTGCCGCATGGTAAGATGTTTGAGGTTTACTCGCGGGGCTGCTAGGTGGTGGGATACTCCGAGGGCTGTTTTCAATATTTGACATGACTTCTTAGTTCTTAGATTTATCTCATAATTAGATACTTGTTATTCACCAAAGTAAATCACAAACTTAGCAGAAAATGCAATTCGGTATCTAGGTCACAGATCACTCATATACTATTTACGACATATAATAAATAATATTGCTTATACACACGTCCGCTCTACTTGAGTGCTAGAAGAGAGAGGATTTGAATGTTTTTGGTTCGGTGCCTTTCTCCCAAGACACTGACAGTTTTAACAATATCATCCTTCAGCCAAAAACGTTGCAAGGAATTTAAAAAATTCTGGATTTAAATATTTTTGGTGTTGCACCATGATATAACATAAATATTCCACTACCTTCCAAAAGTTGTTCACTTGGTAATGATGAATTCATAACCGATACATTAATGGATTAATACTACTGGCGACATATAAGTTGGATATGAATTAGAAATATTGTGATAGTTTAAGTCATTAGTGTAATGATTATGAATTCATAATTTTCAATATAGTTCTGATATAAGTATGGATGGATGGAATTATTTTATTAGTATGTAACTGATGGTTTTCATTATCTATTGATATAGTTAGAAGTCCAGAGAACAATCCCTAATGCCATGGAACAATGGGTAGTTACAAATTACCCATGGGCCCGGTAATAGGTCGACCAACCGGAACCATGGGTAAAAAGTGCAATTAATAATTGCCAGAATTCAAATTAAACAAAAAAAATTTGAGTTTCTCACTGCTCTCAACTTTCAGATTATGCAAAAATATAAACTTGAATATCATTATGGAGATATTGGATCAACAAGAAGTTTCATATCAAAACCTAATAAGCCACTGAAACTAAGGTTTGTGGACAGAGTGTAAGCATTTGCAGTTTGCCCAAAATGATTGGTTGATACTTCTATTGTCTCCACTGTGGCAAATTCTATAATACCAATAATATTTAGTTGCAAGTGGTACTGTTTTAGTTAAAATACTATGTAAACTTAAAATAGTTTATTAGCGTGTTCATGTAAACTTAAAATAGTTTATTAGCGTGTACTAATATACATTGTAGGTGTTCTTTAATAAAAGTTTTAAAATTATTGAGTGTTTCAATTTAGTCGTCAATTCTAATTTTATACAAAATAATTCAATTCTGATGTGGTTACATAGAGCTCTAAATAAATCTAAATATCACATAATAGTTATTATGACACTACACTACCGCTGCCGCCGTGAGGAAAATATATTTAAATATTTTCCCCTAGTCATCTCCTTCGCCTCTTCTAGTCCAAGTTGGTATGCAAGGTCATGGAGCTTCTTGACTTCCATGATCAAGCCACTTGTAGACAGTGAACCCAATTCTGAAAATTTGTAAGTATAACAACTTTAAAATTCTTCCTAAGCACCAATGTGGTGGTGGTGAGATGGAGTTTTGAAATATCAAGAGTGTTAAATGTGCAAATCATATGTCACTGTGGATGCATCAGACTCGAAATTTTTTGTTAATCTGATGGAATAAACTACATTAAAGTAAGACTTACGCTGCATGTAGTTATAATCCTCCTTGGTGGCCCCTCTGGTCCATGATGGAGGAGACTGGTTGTTGCTCGGAAGGGGGGCGAATTCGGACACTCCAGGAACTGCAAATGATGAAGATGAACATTGGGGTCCTTCGTCAGAATTCACTACATTAAGAACATTTACAGTATCGTCGCTCATTGCTGATTTAAGTTTAAAATCTGGTCGTTTATAACCGAAATCAAAATGCCAAAACCAAATGAAAACAAAATCGTGAAGAACGGAATGACAACCTTCTAAACGAAATAAGTTTCGCGCGATTTTTGAAAACTTATTAATTTAAATTGACCTATTTTTCGTATGCTTAATAGTGACAAATATTAAAACAACTATCGTACTTTGCTCCGGCCACAATTCTGGTGAAGCACGATCCAGTTTCTCCGAGCTGAACAAGCTTTCTTCTAACGACGTCAATGGAATATCATCAGATGGTGTTGGTTCTGTAACAACACACGCGTCTGAAGCATAAACCTGGTAAAGTAGCGGCACTGCAACCAACAAATTACTCAAATGTAATAATGCGACGTTAATTACACACTTTAATAAATGGCATAAACAGGAATTAAGCTAAAATTATCAATAATTTACCTTCTTGAACAATGGGATTTTGTTTCGCGGCCATTTTCCAATTTTTGACAATTCTCAAATCATAGACTACAGACGCTATCAAAAGCAATATCAAAATAGTACTATAAACTATAAGGTCTTTAATGCCAAGAACATACGGCAGACGTTTTCTTATACCAACCATGATCCGATCTATCACTATCACTCTTGATTTTATTCTGGTTTGCGCCATTATCGATTGATGTAGCATGAGGTACCAGGACAGACTTGGCCTGATGCGACAGTGCATCGTATATCCGATCCGGAGCCAGCACCAAAAGCTAAGCAGACACATAACATAAAAGTGCCAGAATTTGAAATGGGTGATACTAGAGCTAACTTGCAACAAATTTGATTTTGATAACTAGGGGTCCAATCTGTGTGGTTTCAGAGTAATCAAAATTTTAAGTTTTTTTTTTGGAAATTTTCCTTCTCTCGATCAAATATTGATAATTGTAACAAATCTTCGTCGCTCAGAGCATTGACATGATACTTTTGAAATAGCGCATAAACGAATTAATCTTTCGAAAACCAATTTATCAAAAAAAAATTAAACTTTTATTTTAACTGAACAGCGTCATAAAGTTCACAATATAAGAAAAAATAGAAACTACCCTTGCTTTTCAAGGCAGATTACTCAAAATAAATATATGATACCTAACGTGCAAATTGCAGAAACGACTTCCTTATCTTATTAGCTTTCAAAATTGGTGTCACTGTACCCACTTCGAGAATCATTGTGGATAATAACAACAGTTGCTCCAGACAAGGTAGTATTTTGACCGCACTGGTTATTACACATTTCTGGATCAATATAATTTTTTGGTAGAGGGGAAGAACATTATTTTCCAAAAGAACTTAAAAGTTCGAAACCACACAGTTATAATTATAGTAATCTGCCTAAATCAGTTAATTGTTGCAAATTAGCTCTAGTAGCACCTATTTCGAGGACTAGACCCAATTACCATTCACTCTGTACTATGAGTACCTGTGAGCTCAATGTGGAAGTAATAAAAAACATGAATTTTAAAGATTAGGATAAAGTCTACATGGTGCTCATATTTACATTAAAAAAATGCTTCTAATTTATATAAAACAATGGTAATCAAAGTAACTGAGAATTTAAAAAAAAAAACATAAAGAACTATAGGGGGTACATCTCTTCTAAACATAACAATTTTAGATCGTGAGCCCAAGTGACTGTGGAGCAGGACCAGCATACGTATAACGACATAGTGTAAACTTCAGAGACATGTTTACAATATTGCGGATTGCCTCTAAAATAAGCAAGCATGAAACATTTAAAAAGCATTCTTCCTCTAACGACTACAAATTAGGTCTTAACTTGCTACTTAAAATCTTCAAATTATAATAAATCAGGAATGGGTCATCTTGACCACAATCGTGAGTGTTAGTAAAATACGCGTTAAAAAAGCGTGCAACGCAACGCGAAAACACTCTTTGACATCTGCCCCCGTATTCACAAAGCTTCGATTCGATTTCGGAAAGTCGTATGTCTATCTCGCTCGTTTTCGTAATGCCAAAATAAGACATAACGTACGAGTTTCCGAAATCGAAATCAGATCGTAGCGTTGTGAATACGGGGGCTGATCTGACATTTCTGAAGACCTTATTGGAAAAATCGCCGCTAGAGGCGTTCGTATAATTCGAATTATACGAATGCCTCTAGCGGCGATTTTATGCGCGATATGAATGAGATTATTGACATTGTCCTATGAATGAGCGTTTATAAACTCCTTTATTCATTTTCATAATTATTATTTTCTTTACTCATTTATCATCTCATTTTATACATTTTTAAATAATTCTTAAAAAAAAAAGACATAAAAAAACATTTGTTATAATAAGCCTGTGTTGTCCCACTGCAGGGCAAAGGCCTCCCTTCCCTCCTTCCACTTTTCGCGATTTAGTGCGATTGTAGGCCAATCCTTTGAGAAGATTGTTAATATTATTTTCTTTAAAAAAATAATTTAAAGTTGGAGCAGAGTCCAAGCTACCGGTTTTTAGGGCTCAAGAGAGAGGGACCTCTTTACTTCCTTGCGGTTCTCAGTAGTAAATACTTTGGATGGTTTGCGCCAGTTTTCCCTTTGAGCCCCTTGTCAACTGCGACCACACCTTGGTTTCCCCACCTCGGTTTAAAAAAAATACTGTTAACATATTGGTTGGTGCTACGGAACCCTTTGTGCGGGAGTCCGACTCGCACTTGGCCAGTTTTTTCTTTTGATATTCATACTGTGAAGTCAAGTTGAGTGCCAATTTTTTGAAATTTGATTGGAAGGGAAACGCGGTCCATGACATCGTTTGCGTATTCCAAAAACTTTTAAGGATACGAAACAGCTATCATTGGCAAACCGACCACTACATAGGTAGTTGGGAAAAGGCCAGGTAGATGATGAGATGCTTTATTCGGTCAAAGAAGTCATAACATATTGAGATGAAAAAAAATACCTTACGAGTCAGCTTTACTTCATTACAAACTCTTTTTTTCTCTGGTATCCCTTTTGTTGCCAGATTTTAGATTTACTACTAATGGGGAAGGTAACTGCGAAACAAATAGCGCTGGTATAGCTAGTTCTAAACATCGTCATTGATAGAAAATCTGTAACTCTTATTTTATATTTCAAAATAGCTTGGCGTCATCCACCTCCATCCATGGGCCTCATAGATCAAATTGGGACCTAGCTATGAAAACGCCATCTACAATAAACTTTGATTAAGCGATGACTCATAATAAATTACGATTGGGAAAAGATATAGAAAAAAAACACTTGATTTCACTGTGTCTTTTGATTATTTATTTTTCTATTGATCATAAATCTATTTCGATTTTAAATTCGTAGGAAGTACGCAAGTAGTAACTTGAATTATTCTGATGGTTGGTAGAATTTGTAATTTTGTGATGTTAACACTCTTTTAATTTTTAAATTTCTTTCTTCCGGTTGCCAACACAAGGCAAGGTGGGTTTTAGGAAAAGCCACATGGTTTATTTTGTGAATTAATTGAATGTGTGAAGATTAAAGTGATATTACCGTTTAAATTTGTAGCCCAAGGTAAGATTCGTGAAATTGACATGCCAGTCTTGTCCTTGGGGTGCAAAATAACCAAAATTCAAAGTGAACCGCAACGCGCATGAAGTGTCATGTTGTATTCGTACAATTTTAGAAAAAGCGAAGATTTCAATAAGTGATAAAGTGGTTGCAAATAATATATAGGTCGTGACGAAATCATCTAATTGCTAAGCCAATGGACTTGTACCCCAATCGCACATCGCTGATGCCTTCTCGTTAGATCATAACCTTACTTTTCAATGCCCGCTGTGTAGTAAACATCAAAAGTTCCGATCAGTACTGAATTCAGTGTGGATTTACTCGGAATTTGTCTTTTAGGCTAGTTCGTTTTCTATTTGACGTAAATTTTACAGTTTTTGACAGACATCAACTTATAGCTTGAGTAATTTGGCAAACTTAAATTCAGGATTTACAGTGCTTTACGCCTGTCCTATTCATGATATCCACGTATAATCCTCTAGTTTTACAGCACAAGCATCAGCAAACGACATAGGATATGTTAAATCAAATGCTTGTCATGTTTTATTCCAGATGCGTTCCGTCACATTGAAGGATGTTGAACAGGACAAGGTCGTCAAGACCGTCGCTGCCCATCTGAAGAAGTAAGTATAGCACCAGTAGCATTAGCACCTCATGTACTAGAATAATTGTTTTTTTCTGGATTCCTGCATTGTCAATGTAATAATATAATAATGATCAATCTTTATTGTAACTGAGAAATGAGGCCCATCCACATGAGTGGACAATGTTAAATTTCTCTTTTCCCTTTGTATAAATTGAAGTATTCTGATGAATTGGACAAATCACAGAACACCAGCACAATAGAAGAAAATAAAATATAAAAATTTGCAAAAGTTTCGGTGACAATGTTTTGATGTTTCCTCTCGGAGTGATTGGATACATAGAACAATTTACAGTATAATTATCGTCATCAAAGGCAAGAAAGATCATAATTTGTGTTAAGCATTGGAAAGTTTTCATGTATGTGAAAACTATCAAATCTAGAAACAAATTGGTGAAAAGATGGTGTTTTGCCAAGTTGTACAGTTGGGGCCCTAGGCTGCCACATTTGTTGCCTCTGGTGTGGCAATCAAATCGATGTAATATCTGAAACCATTCCTTTATTCATGTTTTCATGCATTATATTCCAGGACAGGCAAGGTTAAGGTGCCAGAACACATGGACCTGGTGAAGACTGGTCGTTTCAAGGAACTGGCTCCCTACGACCCTGACTGGTTCTATGTAAGGTGTGCTGCTATCCTTCGTCACATCTACATCCGTTCCCCTGTTGGAGTCAAGACTGTCACCAAGATCTTCGGTGGTCGCAAACGTAACGGAGTCACACCCTCACATTTCTGCAGGTAATTTTTATGTTTGAATTTTCATTTCCACTTTTGTGGAGAGGTAGGCCAAAGAAAAGATTAAATTGTTTGATGCATGACATGCGCCACAACATTGACTGTTGCTTAAAAATCAGCACTGCTTCTTGTCTTACATGGCATCACAACATAATGTCGAAAAAATGTTTTTTGTGGATGTGACAAAATTTAATATTTTATGTGCTTTTTGTTATTATGCATCATCTTTATCACAAAGTAATGTTTTATTTCTTTCAAAAGTTCCTTTGACTTCTTGTGTTTCTAATAAGCTATGGTTTCACATCTACTTGGTATATTAATAAGTGCCTGTGACTCCACAGCTCAATATAGGCAAAATTGGTAGAGATTTTCACTGTATTGTTTGTATTTTCTGTTTTTAATTTTTGCAGTGTAAAATTAATTGTTCTGCTGTTTTTTCAAGTTATTGCTACAAGTAATTTAGGAGATTTTTCCAGTGCAGAATTATTGTTATTAGTACATGTATTTGGAGGATTTAAATAATAAAACTGGCTTATTCAACTGCCCCATAACATTTTTTAAAAAAGAAGCTGCCCTAGGCAGTAAATCACAACAAATGCATGGCAAAAATTCACATATGAAAACGTAAGAATGTAGATCTCTACATTCTCATTAATTGAGATCTCTCAATTACACTCGCTTCGCTTAATTATTATCTCTATCAAACATTATGGTTTTATTTGGATTTCAGTCAAAAAATCTATCATCACCGATGATTGAAAAATAAGTTTTAATAATTAGAAAAATTAACTAACTAGACAGAGAAGATGGTTGTTTATTAGGGTGAAATCTAACCTGCTTCCAGATTTTTTTCTGAGATACACAAGCCAGTAGTCTATGTTAGAAATAGAATGCAAATATTTCATTTTCAATTAATACATGTAGTTATGTATGCATAGGGCAGAATTTTATAAAAGTCTTGATAAATTTTACCTTTTGGCATGAAAAATTTGCTTTGAGGTGAGACCTTTGAAGCAGTTAGGGTGCCTTTAGTAGCCTAGATAAAATTAGATGATTTAATACAAGCCCTGTCAGAAGTTTCATAATCTTTGCTATAAAACTACAATAGAGTTATTAAAATTTTTCAGACTAAAATAAAGAACTTACTATTTCGTCCGTGAACTTCTGACGCCTGTCATTTGGAGCAAAACTTTGTTTTTACGCCATCTTTTGACGACGCGTAGAACTAATCCAATGCATTAACCTCCTAAATGGAATAGTCACTAGTTTGGATGGTATTCTTTCCGAGAAATATCTCTTAAATTTGGTCGCCCTATATATGGCGGCAATTTCTCCGAAGTGACAGTTTCCTCACGTAAAATTATGTGTATATCTCGAGAGGTTTACGGACGATTTGTTCTATACAACATAATTATATTTTTCCTATCTTCCAGGTCATCAGGCAGCATCGCCCGCAAAGCCCTCCAAGCCCTCGAGGCCCTGAAAATGGTTGAGAAGGTTCAAGATGGTGGTCGCATCCTCACTGTTCAGGGTAGGCGTGATCTTGACAGAATCGCCGCTCAGGTCCGCCTAAAGGCTAAGCAGGCCGCCAAGCAGCAAGTCATCGTTCTGTAATTTTATGACTAATAAAAAAAAAGTAAAAACTTACATAGTTATTTTATTTCTTGTTGTTAATTCTAGTTCTCAAATCAACAATACCTGCAAAATATCATAATATGCATAGGAAATCGTGGTCAAAAATTAATTTACATACTTATAAAGGTGGGAACGCGTGTGTAGCCCGCGAAATTTAAATTTCTTTCTTACGTTTTTTGCAATTTGCCGGTCAGTGTTAGGCTGTACTTTGAACGTAATATGATTCGCGACCAACGGACAGCCCTAAAATGACTTGCGAATTGAAAAAAAAAACATGAAAATTTGAATTTCGCAGCCTAACCTGGCGCTTTCACCTTAACGGTTTTTGCAAATATTTATTTTATTTGCTGAAAAAATGTCGATATTTCTAATCATTCAATCATATACCGAGCTGCAATTTCCTTATGCTAAAAGTATCTAATTTGGCCTTGGCTTGAAACAGGCTCATCCAGTCCATTTTAGTACAATAAATGCGAAAGTAATGTCTGTCTCCCCTCTTCACGTATTAACAGCTCAATGTATCCCTATGTAACTTGGCACCAGAGTTGCCACCCGTCCCGATTTTGCCGGGACAGTCCCGATTTCGAAGACACTGTCCCGCGTCCCGACGGCCTATCGATTTTGTCCCGATTTTTGACAATATGCGACAGGCTCAATCAATTCATTCACGGGTACCCAACCCAGTCACAAAGTCAGTCAAAGCGTTGATAAAAAATGTGTCCAAGTATTTAAAGTCGAATATTTAAAGTCGTTTCAAGTAAGTGTTGTATCTCGTGCTTTGAGCATACCTCCTTCAAATGCGTATGTTGAGCGCGTATTTTCACAAATGGCCATGAAATGGTCTAATATCAGAAATCGTTGCTCGTTAGATTTGATAAAAGCAGAATTGCTAATTTCTTTGAATATGCACATGTCTTGTTCAGACTTCATAAATAAATACAAAAATGATATAGATTTACTAAAAGCGGCTCGTAAGACTCGTAACAATAAGAAATACACATGGAAAAAATAATTATATAAAATAAATACAAATATAAACACAAAATAAAGTTTCATTTTCCTTTGACTGTCTCATGGGTAATTTTTTTTTTCACCAAACTCCGAATGTCTCTTATGGATGCCCGATCGTCCCGTTTTTTTTTCTCCTAAAGGTGGCAACCCTGCTTGGCACACAGTATAAATAAGATACCTTTTACCATAGACTATATACTATAACTGAGATAGATGCGCATCTCTATGTTTGAAAATGGACATTAATTGGGTTCCCTGAACGGTAGGTGGCGCTTTTAGTACCCAAAAAATCCTACAGGGAGCGCTGGCTGGTGTACTAATGTTTCCAAATAGGCTTTGAGTGTGATATTAGTGTAGAGAAATTTGTAGAAAGACAAAAGTGTAATATTTATAAATTATAGTATTACACTATTTTGCACTTTTGTCGTCTTACAAATTTCCCTACACTTAATATCACACTTTATATAGATAAGAAAAACTGCAGCTGCGTTGCTGAAATGAAACACCTATTTAAATCACATAATTTATTTAGAAAAATCAAAACATATTATCATTATTTTTTGCACCCAAAATAGCAACGTGACCGCGATTTCTTCGGCATCTTCTACCTCAAAACCGAATCGAAAGGCAGAAGTCAGCAGTCCAGGTATATCGCCAAGTAGATCAGAAAAGCAGTAATCGGTGTCCAAATTCAAAGCCAGGTGGGTTCCGGTATTATGAGGGAGAAAATCAGGATCCGTATAATGAGCGCCAAGTCGTAGAAAGATATCAAAATACACGAAAAGTCACAAACAACGAACACCAAAGAAACGAACGAACATCGAACGAAATAGCAAAGTAGCAAAGTTTTGAACAAAATTATAAAACATTTGGTGTTGCTGTTATAAAAACTAAGAATTTATTTAAATTTATACGAAGCAAATAAAATTATTTTGATTATTAAATAGCTTAAATAAAATAGTTAATTTTTTACATGCATTCTGGTATTTTTCTAATGGCTAATTATTTAATTTATTAAAAATAGTTTCCGGTCTAGTACTAAACTGCCACCTAGTGTCATTAATAAGTAAACTATCTTTGAAAATGGGGGTTCCCTGATCGATAGATGGCGCTAACATTCATTGTCAATTTCGAATTGTACGTTTGTTCGAAAGTTTCATGCCCCTGCCTTTTACTACCGGAATTGCTACAGTCTTAAGATAATTTTCAACCTTCAAGTAGGGAACAGCTAGTACTATGATATAAAAAAATCAGATGAATGATCTTAGACTCGCAGAGTTCACGAACTGTTCTTGGAGTTTCGTGCAAAATTAAAAGAATAAGTATGGATATACTTTGACAGATGTAGTCCTAAAGTGGCCTTGAATCAAAACTAGTTAGGGGCGGGGGGGCTCTTTTTACCTCACTGCGGCGAAGACCAAAAGGAGTTTTTTTTTTAATAGGTCGTATTTTATTCGGAACGGAAGACTTGAACGAGCTTGAGCTACCTACATATATAATTGGCACATCCTGACTGGGATAGAAGTCTTCAATAAATAGCGAGCGAAGGTTACCTTTTATTTTGATTTTATTAGCAGAACATCATAACATTACCCGACTGCGGCGAAGCCTGTAAGGAGGGTTATGTGTTTGACGTGTATCTATGTACATATATTATGTATGTCCGTTTCTTTGTTCCCTCGTATAAACCCCGAAACGGATGAACCGATTTCGATAAATTATACGTCGTTATATTACATTAAGTACTGCAATTACATTACAATTTTAACAAAAAAGAAACAGTGGATTTTAGGCGCCACATTGTGGGGTTAGACTTTTTTTTCTTCCATTCCCGTCGAGTGGGGTATCAAACTGAAGAGTGTTAAAAGATCGTTCGCGAAATCTTTCACATTACTAGACTAAAAACTTGGAAAAAAAATAAGTTGGAAGCTGAGGGACCCATTCTATTTTTTTATAATTTTATTTTCAAATAGGTGCCTGCTTACAACTTTTATTTAATTTTAAATGTTCTTGTTTGCAGCTTTTCAGTTTTTTTAAATTGAATTATTTCTCTCATAGCAGTAAGAATTTGAAATGGTTGTGGGTTACAAACAATTTATGATTTTTTGCTTCTACATATCGGGGCCCCATAGCTTTATACAGAATTGCCTGCTAGGCTGAGACATAGTTCAAAAAAATAACACACGTGGCGCAAGAGAGGTACTGCTTGCAAAATGACTGGCCGACCCTACGCTACGATCCCTTCTGAGGGTGTAATTAAACAATGACCGTCACTTGGCGCTGGCGGAGACTTGTGTTTTGCATACCATTTCATTTCATTTACTATTGATCGACTATCCGAAAATTCCTTTATTAGCACTGGTCTAAACCGTTCATTGATCTGTTTTTTCTCAGACTTTTTCTTACTATCTTCCAAGAGAGAAAACAATGGCAACAATAAATCACCGTAATTTTTTTGTAAAGCAACACTGGCTATCGGATCAAAACAAAACGTCAATAATGTCAAAATTCTCTCTTCGTGGTTTTGCTGCCAACTTCATGTTTTATCATTTGTGTCTGTTTGGCGCAGGAACGCAATTTCCAGCAGTATCATTGAAATATTGGATTCGATTGGATGTGCTTCTGCTTGGATATGCAGTGATTACAAAATGTTGTTGGCATTTGGACGTGGTATCGGCTTTACTGTTTTAGTGTGTTTGATATCGTGCGTTGTTTCTTTGCGTCAATATGGGACGCCGGGCAACACTTTGTACGTGGCTGAGGATTCGCAGCAGAGTCGTGGAAAATTGCAAGTTATCAATAGATACGCCGAGAATGAAGAATCTCGTTATGAAAGGAGAAAACGTGAAGCAACTACGTTAACAAGTCCCGCTATACAGAAAAACATTAGTACATGGGTAATGTCCATATCCTTATTAAATACGATTGTTCCCCTTTGTTACTTTGATTTAGGATAATAAGACCCGTATTTCCGTATTATTCGTTCCAGTATTTATTATTTTGTCGCATTGTTTACCTTGCAATATTGTAGTGTTCACTTTCTACTATTTTTAACTTTGAATGACGACGTAGTTTGTCTGAATACTAAAGTTTCAGCCCAGAAGGCCGTGCACATACAATCTTATATTTAGTAGTAAACAAAGCTATTTTTAATTAGATGTTATTGTCATAATGACTAAGCAATTTTGAGGATATTTTTCTCTCAGGTAGAATAAGTAGGTACTTATGTTTTTTTTTAGCAAAATGGTTTATAATGCTAAATTCATCTTCAATTAATCTTTACCACACATATAAAAGCATTTAATTACGGTTTATGATTGAGTGTTATTTTATTAGGACACCCTCTTTTATAGTTAGAGATATAAAACTTTCTATTTTACAGCAATCTAACAATCTGTAATCATTTTTACAAGCATTGAGTTTACAGCCACACTTTCACTTGTTATAAAAATGTGAAACCTACTTTCAGAAATTAAAAAAGTTATTCCTTCCACAGACAACACATCTCAATGACAGTCATCAGCAGCTGATGGTCCATTGGGTGGGTGAGGGGTCTAATGTCATCATCTGTCTAGCCAGGGACTCAAGTCCTAGGAACAAAGGAGGAGTGTCACCATCGGCACTCTTCATTTCCTATGACTATGGCAAGAACTTCACTAATAAGACAGAGGACTTCAAGTTGGGATTTGCCCCTGACAGTGGATATGCACAGCTGGATAAGTTCTACAATCATCCGAAGTATCCTGAGTTTGTGAGTATAAAAAAAACTATTACCATCTTTTTAAAATGTAACTCATTGGACTGCATTCCTCTTGCAACATCCTTTAGCAACCATACCAACAACATTTACTCACACTTTTTTTTTTTCCAAATACTTATGTATAAATTACATAATGTTATAATTATAATCTCTTTTTGTGGGCATACAATAAAATAATACCATTCAATGAATGTAGTATTGTTGATATAAAGGGCATTTATGTTGTTAGATGCCCTTTATATCAGCAATACTACATTGAGTTGTCTTATTTAAAAAAAAACACCTCATTCTTTAGAAAGTTTTTTTTTTTTTTAATCTTTATTTATTTTATAGAGGGTTTGATCAGACATGATCATGCCACCCTCATAGGCCTCACAAAAAAATCAACTTATCTACGCTTAATGGCTAATTTTACTAGCTTATAAATACACTTTGCCTCATCTGACCGAGGACGGGCCAAAATCAAATTACACATGCCCATTTCCCGAAGATCCCTGTCATATTCAAGCCTAAAACTGACCCTCTCAACCTCGCTCCGAACACATTCGGCCAAGACATGGTAAACATCCTCAACCATGCCACACTCAGCACATTTTGGTGAGTTGGATTTACCCATCAGAAAAGCAAAATTGTTTAGAGGAATGTGCCCGGACCGAAGTCTTAGGGCAGTTACAATATCTGTTCTAGACAAACCAGACTCTGCGAACCACGGTGAACGCGTAAGGCAAGGCTGTATGGTCTTATACCAGATACCTTTAGTTAACGACCTCTCATCAAAATGCTCACTCCAAATCTCTAAACACTTTTCCCTAACCAAGTATAAACAATCCGTAAATAAGGGTAAGTAGGTCAATGGTATTCCATTAAAACAAGCTTCCCTGGCCAGACGATCAGCTTCTTCGTTTCCTGTTAAGCCCACATGTGAAGGTACCCATTGAATTTTTATTGTTTTATTACTAATCATAAGTTTACGGAGCGATTCCAAAATGTCATAGGCTATCGGTGTGCCTCGAAAATTCGAGGTGCATCGAGCCAAATGGAGAATAGCACTCTTGGAATCTGTCAAAATAACATATTTCCCGGCCATAAACGAATCAATGTAAGAAATTGCCTCTGCTATGGCTATCAACTCCGTATACATAATAGAAATTTTCGCATTAATCATTAATTGGACTGAGCTATTTGTTTGAGGATCATAAAGTGCCAAACCACTACTGCTATCATCGCTTTTCGACCCATCCGTGTATAATTTATAAAAATGTGAATAAGTATTCATCAAAAATTCATTACAAATCTGGTGTAATTCGCAAGGTTTATATTGGTGTTTCGGCTTAGAAATGGTCTTAATTTCGGGTTCCAGTACTGTAGAAAGATCTATACCACTAACCCATAGGTCCAACGAAAACATTTCTAATTGTTTTGTGGAGTAAACTACAGAAAGTGTTTCTTAATGTGTTGAAACATTAGTTATCAATGTTTTCTTTATGGATTTAAAAGTAAATACTATTTACAAATGGTTGGTGGATGGTGTGTTAAGTCTATTAATCATTAGGAATTGATGTGTAGGGGAATTCCCATAAAATCAAAGTTGCTGTTACTGCAATAGCAACCTAATGACTATTGAAACACTTAAATATAAGTTATCGATGTTTATGGATAATGATGATAATTTGTATTACAAAGAAAATACTGCTACAAGTATTTGAGTTACAATGAAAGCATTTTTTCATAGAACTATTTAAAAGTTAAAGTTTATGAATAGATTCCCATAATTGCATTATTATTAATCAGGTATTTACTGTTGGGTAAAGGTGTGTCTTATTACCTGCACACAATCTGATGGTCTATTGTGAGTTGGCAGGTAGAGCCTTTTTTACTTGTGAGAGGTAAGAGTAGAAATAAAAAGATACCTACAATTTGTAGTTTGAAAATTACTTAGTGGTAAAAATTACTTTGAAGCAATATTCTAGTCCAGATAGATAATGTGGCTGAGTGGTACAACTTTTAGATTTAAATCACCCAATGAATTATTGAGTAATGGTTATTTTATCTTGTGTGCACTTGATAGTAATGTGGATTTTTCACTTATACATCTACCCTCACTTTTTCTAATGAATGTTACATTGTCCTAATCTATTTTCTTGTAATTTAAACACAGATTAGATTATGGATAATGGCGGACATAACCATTTAATTTTCCTTCCTTTCCAATATTATTTAGTTTGATAACTGATAAGTTGATAACACAATGGTCCTAAAGGTTTTTTTTTAAATAAAATGTTATTGTCTCTTGAAACAAAAAGCATAATCATTGTGAAATTATTTTGCTTAGTATTAGTTATGTACGAGAACATTTTCTGTACTCATAACAAACACAACAAACATTGTTATCATTATTTATCAACAGATAATACTTTATTTACGTGTATGTATTTAAATCTGATATTTGGTGAATAGTTGAGTAGGAATAGGTTGTTACTTTTATCAATAGGTGTAATTACATACATTCACACAAGTTTATTGTGTCAGGGATTTCTGTATGTTCTATTGACGTTTACAATAACTTATTACTGCCATTCAAATCATGAATGCAAATTTGGCGATTTAAGAGTGGAATTTGGAAATAATGTCGACATTGACGACCCAAGTTATAGTTTCCTTAAAAATACGGGTATCTTCCGACCAGTAAGAAGTAGCAGAATCTCGGAATCGTCAGGAAGGTTTATATCCTTTTTTAGACAGGTAGTCGCATTCATATCACGTCATGCATGAGTTCATTGAACTTACGTAGATGTCAAGAATTAATAACAAGAAAAACATATGTGTATGTTTACTTTGTAGAATGTTTGGTGTGGCCAAATAAAAGCGTATCATTGGCTTACTTCGCACCATGAAAGACTTTTTCATAATAGTGAGCTAAGTGTTAGATGATAGCTCACAGACGTCTTTTTTAGAAACTTCTAATGTGTTTAAGTTTTTCTAACGTGCAATTTCTATGATGGCGGTTACCGAACATAACGGATCTGCAGTAGATGTTGTACGTCGGTCGTGAAGATAATAATAATAATACTGGCCTAATAAGCCAGGTGATAGAACTTGAGTTCATTCACACCTAGGTATAGAGACATGTGGTTAATTCGCCAATATATCGATTTAAAATTTTGGTGCTTATTACCATTACAAAACCACTGTAAGGAATGATTGACAAATGGTAGAGTGTATTTGCACCATATTTTAAGTTGCCGTTAAATTTTGTTTCTATTTATGTGAAGTTTACCGTTAGTCGTCTATGTTATGTATGTGAGTGAGGCGGTGCGAAACAAGTTAGTTTTTTGTATGATCTAGATTCTAGTCCCATTAAGCGTTAACTAAATCTGGTACGTAAACACTAAAAATGAATCCATGCCTTTACCCCATGAGGGTGGGTAGTCACTAGGCAGAAATTGCCAGAGGTATCTTTTATTCGAGTTCATAAATTAAGTACCGAATTTTTTTTCTAAATTGGTACAAAAGTAAATTTGCAATCATTTCTAATTGAATCCCGTGAATCAAACAATAATTTCTGGTATTTTCATATCAATATAAAAACACCGGAATTCGGGAAACAAATCGTGGGTTATTCTGATAAAATATATTTCTGCAGTAGCGAATTAGGATCCGGTTAGACATCATGACGTCGTACCAGTTTCCGCTTCGATGAAGTTGCCCCAGCTTCCGATTCCCGGCAACGATGATTAATAAAATAATTTTAATAAAGAAACTACATATTATAATATGCAAATAGAGTTTTTATTCTTATAATCTCTTGAATACTTTTTTCTATTATTGATCATTGTTATCCTCCAGCACATCTCTATTTGATTGGCGTCGGCCCAAAACGTCTTTTCTTCTACAGTCCGTAATGTTCACTTTCCTTTGGAGCTATATCATTCTACCGTCTTAACCTAATAAACATAAATATCAGTATCTACTTTTTATGAGTATTTGCAATTTCACGTGCCATTTTTCCTCGCAGTGCGTGTTCGTGGACTCGACGAACAAGAAGCTGTTCTACACGAGCGACAATGGACGCAACATCCACCGATCTGACCTCGTCTTCCACCCTAGCGAGCTATCTTTCGACGAGGAGTTTCCTGACAAATACGTCATTTTGGACAAAGTTGACAGCAACAGAAAAGTAAGTGCACAACTATCTTTATTGCATCCGAAATTCGTGTTACCTTTCTAATGACTCTCATTCAGGACCTCAAAACTCTTTCGGCTCGTCGAAATAATCAGCTGTACAATTGCCAGTAATTTATTATATCGAATCGAGATCCGATAACAATTTATTCATTGCCGTTGCGATAAATTTCAAACCAATGACCTATTTGATTGATTTGATTCGTGATTCATAAGTTCTGGATCGACTGGTAGCTGTATCGGGCTGCGTGTGGCACAATAACGGAGGACATGGCCGAAGGGATATCACCAATCATACGGTTATACACCGCCGGTTTGACCGTCAAGCGGCTAGGACAACTCTGAATGGTTGAATGCATGTATGGATGTAGTTATTTTTATTAATGGCTATCAATCTTGTTTTAAAAGTGGGTTTATTTCCGGGTTTATCTTTTTCATTCATTTACAAGTGCATTTTCGTTTCTTTAGCTATATTTGACGCTGGACGGCGGCAGGACTTTCAAAATGATCCAAAGCTTCGTGAAGACGTTCTTCTGGTCTTCTGGTCCGAGTTTCTCGAAAGTCTTCTACATGGAGCGATGGAAGCCAGACGGCACAAGCACCGTCTTCAGTGCCAGCGACCCTACAGACCTTGCCAATGCTGAGATACTCTTCGAAGAAGCTAAAGATTTCCAGATTAAAGGAGACTACATGTTCGCTACCAAACAATCCAAAGAGGTGAGTCTTTATAAAATCTTTCATAATTTATGAATAACTTAAGACTAAAGTACATAGATACTTATATTTTTGTTAAATTATCGTAAAATCGGTATTTTATTGCTGCTTCTGATTTAATCAGGAAAAAAGAATTCTATTTTTAATCTTCGAAGAGAAAGTCAACAAAACAAGTTGCGCCACTATGTTTGCGTCTTTAAGATAAAAAAAAACAAAACACTGTCTGTCGTGGTAATGACAACAGAAAAATATGCCGTGACGTTTTAAGCATCGTTACCAGAAAAAATTATAAAAAAAACAAACAAAGGAATGCCTTGATTTAAATTATTGTGCATCAATCAATCATAAAAGTCACCTTTTGCTAGGTCAAAACAATGTTGTGTGGTGCAATGATACACTTATAATATTTGCTTATGACATTTGCGTCAATTATCAGCTGATAATAATATTATGTTGCGAACTCGACATTAACTATGAGGCAACAAAGGAGTGTTTAGTCTAAATCCAACTTCATTGTATAGTACCGACCCATCTCTGGCTCAACATTCATCATAATTCTCTTGCCCTTATCTCAATTTATTTGGGGTTTTATTTGGGGGTCGGTGGTGTCTCGTTCTTCCATACTTCTCTATTACTCATCATCTCAGCAGACACCTCCTTTCTTGCCATATCATCTTTCACACAGTCTAAAAATCGAGATTTCTTTATTATAAGTAAGTTTTTGTCAATGTATACACACATTTTCCTATAAATTCTCTCAATGATAGTGAAAACCGCATCAAAATCCGTTACATAGTTTAGAAGAACAACTCGGTCACACATACCGACACTAAAAGCGACATTCATTTAAAAGAAGTAAAAAGATTAGGACCACTTTCATACTAAATCTTGTAGACTGAGCTTGATCTTGTGCATACTCAATGTCATCTAGACTGTGACGTCTTTCACTGTAAATATTTATATAAATTAAGATGTTAATAACTAAAAAAAAAAAATGAAAATAAATGAGAACAATGTTATGAGTAAAGTTTTGAGTATGAATGTGATGGCTATGAGAGTAGGACAAACCAAAAAAACGATGGATGGACTGTGTGAAATGTCATATCGCTAGAAAGGGGGCGACTACTGAGATGACGAATCCTTCGGTATTCTAAATTCATGTACCTACTTACTTATTTGAATTCAGTTCTTTGACGGTACCTAGGTACTTTTCTATTAGTATCGGGCTGTTTGGTCGAGAGGTATAGAAGAAAACGTAATGACTGCGCCGACCCCAAAATAAAATGAGATAAGGGCAAAAAATATGATGAATATATAAAAGTTCGCCTGTGTACCAGTTCACCATTGTACATGAAGTTTGAATAAGTTAATAAAACAAACGATACGATAAAGAACGCAGACGATATTTGATGCCCCGAACAAAAGGTCACTCTCACCAAACAGGCGACACAGGAAACATTAAATAATTTTATAATAAACAAACAAGGTACATAACCGATAAACTTATTCCTACGCCCGATCCAACATGAACCGCTTTGACTCATCGAAACAGACAATTTCTCAGTTCCTGTCACTCAACTATGAACTCTTTGTTTGAAAACATTCCTCATTTTTTCATAGTTCTGGTCACACTATGTCATTGTATCCGATTATTCCGTTATCAGTCGTTAACTCATGCGAAAGTGACGATATAATTTATGCAGAACAACATCGCTGTATCGATTGTTTGCACACATTCGCACAATGTTCCGATGTTTATCAAAACATAACACACACTATTTTATAAGTTGTCAACTTGTTCCGAAGACAATACAGAAACAGTTGTGGTTTCAATACATAGTTGAACTTTTAGGTATAAAGTTATGACTACATTACACAAATGTCTGATTCATCAACATGACGCATAGTTGGTACAGCATGTTTAGTTCAATGAGAACGCTCAAATGCTTACACATTAATTTGATATCTTGATAGGCTTGCAGAGAATATGTGTCGCGAAGTTGAAAGCACTAATGTAAGGCTATTTGAGAATGTAGTATCAAAAGTGTGGTTTCCTTATAAGCTTTGGCACTTATCATTGAGGATCGGTTTCTCAATTGTTAGAAAACTTACCTGAAGAATAAATTGACATTCTAAAAAGGTTAGGTTCTAGTGAGATGCAATTTTTACTCCTCAAATAAAAGTCATCTGAAGATTGAAAACTTGGAAAAGCCCGTTTATTAGGTTCAACAACCGCTTAGTTTTAAAGGAGAATATGTTTTTCCTACAGAAAAATCAAAATGTGTCACAAGCCAATGAGTAAACCAGGTTTAATGCTAACTTGGTTTAGGTAGGTCACGTCTTGGACGGCATGGAGTCATCAATTAAGTGTCATCCAGCGGTTTTGTGGTCTACCGTCTTGTTAGTCCACCCCTCCGTATACTCGTATAAATAATGTTGTATACGTAGCAAGGAAGTGGCTTGTCAAGCTAATAATACGGCAAATTGACCAACTCCTTGAGTCTGGTGCCTTAGTACTTAGTGCACGAATTACCCGAATCACCTCAGTTGATACGATAATGTATGCACCACTTTACGCTTTTATTATATGTTCTATATCTACTATACTTGCGTGTATAATGCGTTAGGTTATTGACTTGATATTATTGTTGGTATCGAAAGGCGCTGATAGTTCAACATCTGGTGGCGCGGTCTAGGCGATCTATTTATTGACCCAAGTAGTCGTGCCTGGAAATAAGTATTGGCAATATTAGACTTGGTATTTACGTAGATATTTGGTTGAATAAACGTATTCTTTTCTTCTCAGATCTATATCCTACCGATATATGTATCCATAAATGTATTGAATATAACCAAAACTTCATTGGCCCAATTATTGGAAACTCTGAACACATAAAAGTAAATAGCACTTGATTTTATTCCCAGATTGTGTAGAGTTGACTGGCTGCTTTTATGGGTTGTTCTCTGTGGCATTCAATGCGAGGTATCTTACAAATTGCTAGGTTTGGTCTCCATACTTATAATAATCATATGAAACTCAATCACGTATTTCACCTCTACCACTCTGAGGAATATAATGTATTGTGAGAATAAGATGGGCTTGCATCTAGGACTCTCGGTTGTGTCTCTAGCATTGTGTCTGCAACACTTGGTATTACTTGGTATTAAGTGGAAGCCAGATTATTAGGTCAACGATTTTATAATTTTACTACTAAAATTCGATATAGCATTTGGCTTGGTTTGAAAAAATTGGGCATGATAATGAGAGTAAACCACCAAAAATATTATTTACTTTGCAAATTATGTATGACAGAGAGAATTCTTAATCGAAGGAAAAACTCGATTAACCACTGACACCATTGATTTAAAATCGTACATAGAGTAACATCATCGTTTTCCTCAAATAGTCGAGGAAATTGTTGCCAATATTATTCGGGGTGCATTTTGCAAGCGCAAAATGAATTGTTTAAGGGTAAATAAACTAAATTTGATTCTACAGTGTATTTTTTCATATATTTTTTTAAGTAGTATCTAACGATTTTTTGACCAAGTGTAATGAATTATAGAAATAAAAATGTGAATTTTATGTAAAAGGCACACCTATTAGATGTTTTTTTAAAGAGATATTTTATTTTTAAATTTCTAGCCGTGATGGAAATGACGTTAGTAGGAAGGAAATGATATTCTCATTTCTGGAAATGACATGATATGACTGGTAATGATTTGTTGTTATAAACAATATTTTAATAAATCACGTATCAGAGTTGATTCAAATGTTATGTAAAGAATTAATCGATAATAACTTAGGGTTTATGAATAAAATATCATTATAATAAACACAAGCTTTATTTCTTTAAACATTTCAATAATTCTTTGGTAAAATCAGTCATAGAAACATATCAAGTCTTGTCAATTTCGTATAATCTCTAAACAATATTTGGACTTCTAAAAGCTTACATGATTAAAATAATATATGATTTCAACACTTATTCTCGAGCAAGTAGGGATATCAATACTCAACAATTATTATTATCACTTACCATTACAATAGTCAAATAGTTTTAAGGGCCCCTTATTCACTTAAACCTTATTCCCTTATTCCGGCAGGACATTGGCGCGGTGCGCGCGAGCCATTTTCACGTATTTATTTTGTATTAAAAAAAATAAGTGCCATATTATAAATTTATCCAATAATATCCCTGTCAAACCCGATTAGTAAATTAAATGTTAAATTTTCATAAAAATTGCGTTCCCCCAAGTCTCATAAAATACTTTCAAAATCGACTTTACTTTTGATTTTTTTTTATCGAGCAAAATGTTAAATAATGTCTTTTTAACCAAAAAAGTCACTAGATCAAACATGTATCTGTACTACATATTTTTTTACGAATTTAAATATGGTGTTTTCTGTGAAAACAACTCGATCTATTAACGTAAATTTCGAAGAAGGGGCCCTTAATAGTCAAACTAGATATTTTTTACACTTACGGCTCTTAAATTGGTACAATATTTCTTAATCATCAAATCAACTCACGTTTTAAAGTATTAATACTTTTTTATTTATTTAAATTAAAAGAAACCTTTTTGTTGGACAAAATAGCAATATTTTTTGGTGTACTGGAAATTATATTAATGTTAGGGGATGTATTTGTTACATTAGCAAGAATACGGCGAGATTTCTTGGTCCTAACGAGAGGTGCTACGTATTCAGGGGCATTTGAGTCTCCAGAACTCGGCCCAGGGCGTTCTTCTTCAGTTGCACTGAAGTTGAGGACTTTCGAAAATCCTAAATGTTTATCGTGAACACAAAAATAATCACAGTCAAAACAGCTGGCTTTCCTGAATACGAGATTAATTAAATCTTGTTTCCATAAGATTTGGTGAACATTTAACGTGCCCTGGAACGGTTTCAAATTTTTGGGCAGTAGAGCTTCTTTGGCTAAAACCTCATCTTCAATGATAGTCATTATCCTAATATTTTCAATGTTCTGTTTTACAATGTCTATAAACTGATCAAATGTGCTGACGTCTTGACCAAAAGTCACAAGATTGTCTGCAGTCCGTTTTAGCACTCCTCCAATCCCATCTGGGGCACCCTTCCCATGTCCAGCTTCACTGTAATTCCAGGTTATTGCCTTAAGTTGTAGAAAATCTTTACAAAGAACCGAAATTATGTAAAAGATATATTTATTGCGGTACTGGGAACTTGGAGAATCAGATTGGAAATGGATGGTATCTATAAAAGGATTTATCTCTATAGCTAGTTTAATCATGGGAATTAGGTGCGCCCAGATGGCAGCGGCGTCGTGTCTCAAGCACTGACTAACTGTGCATGCACAGGTAGTGCCAATGGCACTACGATGGAAGTCGTAGGTATATATGACACCAGTATGCAAACAAATCTCTTTACGACTTGGCCCAAAATGAAGACTCTGCACTTCTTTTCCGTATTTGAGTCCAAAATTTTCTGAAAAGTCTATGTGTATGAATGCTTCTGTTACAATTAGATTATTCTTCTTGTGTCTCATAGTGTTGTATTGTACGTTTATAATAAATGCGTGTTTGAAAAAATTTGGTAGCTGGTAATCTAGTTTTTCTATAACTTGTAGTGGAGTCATATCAGTTGCCTTTTTCGTAGTAATATATTGTGTTTTCATACCTTTTTTAGTCTTTACAGTTTCTTTGCAACGTACCCACTGGTAGAGTGTAAGACTTTGATCATTTGAAAATTCGTTATAGGATAAAACACTATCCTTACATAAAGGGCAGTCTCTTTTTAAACATTGATCGTTGTATCGAGAACAACACAGGGACTGTAAAATCTGTTCAAAATTAGTCTCCTTTATTATATTTGCTTTATGCAGACATAGAACTGCCAAATCGATATTACTATGAATTATGCAGGCACAAGTTTCCCTGAGTGCTTTGGTAGGAAAGATTACCCAAAATGGGCGATGTCTACAGAAAAAGGCATAACTAACAGGAATTCCATTCTCTGATATAAATTTGTTATGTAATTGCTTTAATGGTAATGTTAACTGTCGTTTTTGTTTTTGAACCTTATTTCGAGTGATGTACTGCTTTTTGCCAGGAATAATTACGCTGTTTGAATCTTGTTCAAAAAACTTCTTAATTAGTATTGTCAATTTTTCCTTTGTTCGCCTTTCTTGAGCTGTTCCTTTTTTACCTTGTTTCTCTATCTTTTTTGAAATCAACTGTGATTTTTCCACTGACATCTTTCTTAATTTCTTCTTTAGACTCTCATTTTCTTTTCTTAAATTTTGTATTATATTAATTAACATTTTACGTCTTTTTTGTTCTTTGTACCTTATGCGCCTTATTTTTGTAGCTGGCGAATTTAAGGGATCTTCTACAACTGTAGTCGTTTGTGTTGTCTTTTTAACTAATATATCTTCTTGGTCTTGATGTTCAAGCAGTACTACTTCTGGTAACTTAGTTACGTTTTTCTTACCTTTTTTATTTTCCCTGTACCTTTTTGATGCTTCACGCCATTTTTTTCGTTGTTGCCTTTGATCCCTTGGTGATTTTTCATCAATAGGAATAACTTGTCCCTTTTCTTTCTTCTTGATATACCGTAGCCGTTCCTTTTCTTTTTCTCTTTCGTACAATTCTGGATCATTTTTAAGTTCTGCGTACCTTTTACGCTTGTAGGCTGATAGATTGGCATTCAAGGGTTTTTTGTTCATGATGACCAAACCTAGAACAATATTTTCTATGTTACTTAAAGGTACAAGTCCGAGACGAGCTGCAATCCGTCTTGGACTTGTACTACTTTATATAATTATCATATTAATGAGTAAATTGTCACTAATTGGTGTTACTGTAGTTTATCTTATAGATAATTCCACACGAAAGTAAGAAGAAACAAAGTTAATAGTCATTACCAGTAATCACGAATCATTTCCATCTTTAACATTTTACGGGAAATGATCTTACTGGAAATGACTTATTTTATTTCAAGTCGAAACTTGCTCCCAAAATACAGTACCAACGTAATGATAATAATCTCAAATGACACACGCGAACATTCGGAATATATGTAAAAAGTAATAGATAAATGTATTCGTTACTTACAGTTTGATGCGTCCTTTTGGAAATGATGTGATGCGTGACAATTGTCTTGCGTAAAGTTTTAACAATAAATTTTGATCGCCAATTGCACTGCGATCACGCGTCCACTTACTCGGCGGCCAGTTTGGAAACTGAGGAAGGTGCGGGCGCGGGGCGTCATGGGCTTGGTGCATCAGAGCGAGAAAGAAATACTGTTTGACGAACTTTTACGGAAATGACGAAAATATCGTAACATTTCATGAATCATTTATTTTAAACTTAATTTTATAGTTCACTTTCTAAATTTCTAGCAGTAATGCATCTTTGTTTTATAGTCGCTCTATAGTTATTTTCAAAAACGCACCCTTACAACTCGTTTTGGTGTTATTTTGATATTTATAGGTAGATACACGATTTTTTGTCGGGTTGGAAATGATGTTAGGTGCGTGTTTTGTTAACTTTCTATAAATACGTAATATTCCCGGACAAAATATTATTGGCGCCTTTAAATAGGATATAATTGACACCTTAGGCTCTTGATTTAAATGACTGAAATCTATAAATAACGGCATAATGATGAAAAACTTATTTTTTAATGCAGTTAGTTTATTTACCCTTAAGCAAATAATGATTTGGTTATTCACATTTTTGTCGTATTTTCCTTAAAATTTAATCAGTTTTAGATATATGTAGAATTATAAGCCTATTACTGTAGTTAACAACAGAAGAGACTTAACGTGCATTCTAATAAGCCATGTGGAAGGCGATGGCGTCTCGGAAAATGTGCGCGTGCAATGTCGTATGCGTGACGTCAGAGTGAGATGCAATTCTGTAGAATAAAATGAGGACGGTATGATTTGTTAATAAAACTTGTGCAATTTTATTGAGATGGTAGATTAGACAAGGATAACATGAAATATACTAAACGAACTTCATAGGTATCGATTTCTAAACTTACATGATTGAACAAAACAACTAATCCCAATTCAACCACGAAAAGGAAGATTTTTCTCAATTCGTCTGATTGTTAAATAAAAAGTTTTAATAGAGAGGTGTTCGCTATTCGCCAAAGTAGGTCACTGCTGCTGTTGTTATGTATGTGTAATTACAATAATGTGAATATGCAAATATCGTTCTTGAACTTTATTCTACGTAATTATCCGCTCCATCGCCAAAATTTATCGTTTTTGTGTAACGGAATCGTATTTGCGTGAGGTTTTTTCTTATTAAATTACGATAGGTTTTCTGTACGTAAATACAATGCATTTACTTCCATTTTTCATGCGGATTACTTATCTAGACTAATATCAACAATATTTCCTTGAAATTATTGTTAATGTGCCGCGACATAGCCTATGTAATTTGTTTACCGATGGTTTTCTAGACTCTTCTAGTTACATAATTAATAGATGGGTCCTCACCGAGCCTGTAATTTTCGCTTGAGCTACAAACTACACATATACAAATAAGCATGCGCCTCGCATTGCTATCAATCAAACTGCCCTTTTCAGGTAAGACTGCCTTGTACTGCGCAGTGAGTTACATAACATTATGAAACAATATCTGGAAGCTTCCAATTTTGCAATTGTTGTGGTAGCCTGGTTTTGGAGTGAGAAAGCCCTTTCTTGCCCGTTCTCCTCCATAGAGATCTAATGTCTTGGAACAGGAAACCAGCTTCAGCTTTCTGGCTAACTGACCGACTTCTTGTCAATTTATCTTGTTCTGGTGCCTCTCCAATTACTGAAGGTTAATAACCATCAATTCGGAATATTTCTCTTTGTATTTTGCGAGGTGGAACAGCTCAGCAGCACTCGTGATTCAGGACCAGACGAAGTGTTTTGTAGCCAAGACTTTTTTTCTCCAGCCAACATCGCGTTTCCCCGTTACAATTCATAAGTGCCTGAAAATGGTTGAATTGAAATACATGCTTTGAATTAAATTCTGGATGGAATTCAGTTCATAATTTTGCACAGTATTTCTAGACGAACGGGAATCTCCTCATATCTTGTCCTTGTGAATATTATCCACCTAGCAAGACTGTTTTATTTGTACAGGAAAATCCAAGTATAGGTTTTTTTGTTGTCTGCGGTATGTTTACAATTAATTCGCCGACACGCTAGTTACTAGTTTCGATTATGCAATCGCAAAACATACGAGGCTTCTTTGAAACCTGTTTATAAATAGAATATCATATTTCCTTATGTTGTAAATTTGAAGAAATTATATTGTACTGAGCTACTGCGATTGAAAATTTAGGATAATTACATGATCTTGTTGTAAACTAGTAGTTTCAGATTATTTTAAGCAATAAATGCTACTGCTACCTAGCCTAAAATAAACTCGCAAAGTGTTGCATACAACAAGTAACGTATCCAGAGTTGGCCTTGTAAAGTTAATTAATCTTTATTTTTACAAGCCTGCTAGTACGTCACTAGTCTAGCCTCGAGTACTTACTGGACGTTTTATTGTTTCGTATTAAAATGAAACATTAATCTTGTTATCGATTGGGGAAAATGTAGGCATGAGTGATGAAAACGAACGATTCTCCTAATCACTTGATAATGATATAATAAATATTATTTTGGGTTGACAGGGAGCACCTCTCTAAAACTCTTCATACACATGTGTACCACTAGACAGAAATGCTAGATAGATCTATTTTAAACTCTATGCAAAACCAACTACAGTTCAAACTCACTTTTGAAGATTTCAAGAGTGATTTAAAAGTCTGTTTCAAGAGTGGCAACATCTTACCTATATCGTTGATTGAAACATAAGAGAGCAACTTGAATCTCTCTAAGCGGGTTTGCCTTTCAAAGAAAAAATGTACCCACTGCCCATACAAGATGAAGTAGGACTGTGGGACAAACATCTCTTTACATTTCTAGGAAGGCTTGTTTACGTGAGTCCCGACTCCCGATCGATAGCAGAGCTTTTAAAGTGATGTCATTGTTTTCGTAATTCGAAGTGAGGGTATTTAAAACTTGAAACCGTTCTTTCTGTGACCTCAAACAAGAGATTCGAGTTTTTGTAGCGAAGTGTTGGGTTGCAACACGGTGACAAAGGGCACTTTTGTTGGTATGTATATCGTTCTTTTTTAGGCTATTAAGCGCCATTTTTACTAAGTAACTTTTTGACATGAAATAAGAGAGTTTTATTAACAAATGTTGGGGGCACTTGTTGTATTTTCTTGTGGTGAAATTAATTATCATTAAACACCTAAAAACACAAGCTACCCAGCCAGAAATGTTTTTAAACCCGTGTTACTTACTTCTACTGCATCTCGTGCTTCGGACGAACTGTCTGTTCCAAAAGTAGTAGTTAAATTCATAGGAAATCACTAAACGCCTTCAAAGCATCATTAAAAGCGTTCAGCTTTATATTTTAATTCATAATTTCATCAAATAATTTTAGAGCAGACCTAGCCTACTTTAGAATTATCATATGAAGTTTTTTTTTGTTGTAAATGCCAGTAACACTCCTTGAGCTCCATATAAAACGATAAAATCCCCATTATTCAGTTCGCTATACATATGTGTAGGTGGCGAACACATATACCAAACTTTTCCACACAGAGAGGTTAGAATTAGGGATGCCTCGATACGCCTTTTTGCCGATACGATACCGATGCCCTTATAAAAATATCGGCGATACCGATACCGTTACGCTTATTGAATTCAAAAATGCAGCTAAAATAAATGAAACGGAAGTCAGGTTATTGTTTAATTAATATAAAAAGAACAAATAACAGGACAACCTAAATAAAACCGTTTAAATCTTTAGACAGGTTGAGATTAGTTAATAGTTTTAGTAATTAAAATTAACATTGATGAGATTTTTGTTTAAAAAACAACGTACCTATTCTTAAGTTTTGCGGAGAAAAGCTATTTCGCAAATCTGTTTGAATAAGACCTGCGGTGAAAAATAGACTCGGATGCGACAGAACTCATTTGGAAACTAAAGTACTTCTGCGCCATTTTTTTTTTAAGTTTGTGGGTATAAGACGTCATTGCGCCAGAAAACGAATCAATCTGCGTCTCTCGATATATTAGGAGACCTTAGGTATCTCTCGACTTCTTTGAGAGAATTACAGCTCAGAGCAGACAGGGCTCATCTTCCTCGGACTCTCTAATATTATTTTTACAACGAAATTATTTGCATGGATAGTTAAGCCAGTGCGAACAAGACACTGAACAAAGCCCGGGTTTTCCCCGAGCATAGATAGTTTGTGCCTCGTTTCCAACGAAATATATACGAGACAACATGCGCGATTACATTACATTTTTAAAGCGCGAAATTTGAAAAGTATCGTTGAATCGGCCATAAAAATATCGCCGATGCCGATATATCGGCATCGGTATCGGTATCGGATGCATCCCTAGTTAGAATGTCATGGAAATGTTCATATTTTGATCAAATAATAATGTGTTTGGCTGTAAATAGATAATATTTACCCATACAAGTAAACACCTACTTAAATAATTATGTTTTATTTTTAGGTAGGTATGTTGACCTACTACTCTATGTATGAGTCATCATAATATTATACATAATATTCTGAATTGCTTGTTTATATTGTGCATGACGATAAATAATAATAATTAATTGTAACTTTAATTAACGATAGCTAAATTAAATGAAATTAAAACAACTTTATCCTGCCTTGGGTTTCGTTTGAGTTCTGATTAAGTTTCGGTATAAAGCGATAGCTGTTTTTTTGTGTATGTTAGGTGTCTATCCTAAAAATATAAAACAGATTGTTTTTATATTTTTCTCAAGTAACTAAGTGTACACATCGGTCCCAAAAAATGGTCCATCTCTTTCTGATTTTAGGTGTATCTACATTGTTTTAGACAATGTTGCAGCATACCTTGGGAGATATGTATGTAAAGTAATAAAAAGGTCAACATGTCTATTTTGATATTTAAAAAATAATAAATTGTCTTTGCGTCAATAGTTATTTATTTTCAACTGAATTGCTATTAGATTTGACTTGTTAAATATTAAAAACGGCCGATGATATTTCCGATTAATCGAATGGCAATGATTAATTTATGTCGAATATCTAAAATTGTCGGTGCAATAATTAATTTGCATTTAGTTTTTGATGTTACGAAATATTATGTGCTTTTAGTTTATACCGTATGCATTTATGAAACGTTACGAGGTCAAGTCTAACTAAGAAACCGGTTACCATATAAAAATAAATAAAAATTATGAGCTCTTTGTGATTTTCCATACTTCCAGTTATTACCTAGATTGTTTCATTTTGAAAACAAAACATTAGGTCCGCCAAGTTGTTATTACTTACTTTGAGTGCCTCATGTATCTTTAAAGTTATTATAATTCATTGTAATGAAGTATCTTAGCGACCATTTTATTACTAAGCCCGTTGTTATTACCGTTTTGTTCTTAAAAAGCAATAAACATTACAAATAAAATAATGTAACTAATGGTGTCCTTAGTTCATTTAGAGTTTCAAGTAAACAGTAATTATTTTGATTAGGACCGAAATGGCAACAAACAATAATCTTGATTAGGTACGAAATCGTAGGTTATTGAACCGTATGAAGTCGATTTAGTTCGAAATTTTGATTTTCATAAACTGGTTCTAAAACAAAGATTATACCTAGGAAGTAAATAAAGGTTTTTTTTTGGAAAATCATTACAATAATGCTTGATTATCAATGAATACGCCTCGGGACTTTAGAATATGTTTGGTGTATTGGTCTCAAAGTTCTGAAACTTTGTCTTGACATGGCAACAATACGATAAGTAAAATATGCTGTTGCGTACACCAAACGTAAGTCAAAGCTCACAAAACCAAAAATAGGCGACCATTACCAACTAACAATAGAAAACTTAACTATGATAGATACCGAGTTCGTTGCAACTCATAAAAAAAACACCCGGAAGATACCATAGCCTAATAACTTCAAGTCATCAAATAATTTCTTGTTTTTTTTTTTTCCAGAAAAACTCCCTGCAACTACACATTTCACACCAAAGAAGCCCGTTCTATAAGGCAGAGTTCCAAACGGAGTTAGACCTAAGAAGGTTCCACATCGCAGACGTGACTGACAAACGTATATTTGTCTCAGTCATGCACACTGATTCTCTAGCAGACCTGTATGTGTCGGAGATAAGCAACAATTTCACACAGTACAACTTTGTTCTGAGCTTGGAGCAGATATTGTGCTACTTCCCTGATGCTAACTGGAAGGACAGCTGGCTTGAGTAAGTTGAATTGAATACTACTACTAATATTTAAAGCATTCTTAGAAAAGTGTTCAACTGGGCTAGGATTTATGTGGGTTTGAATTAATGTGGTATGAAAAATATTACGAATTTATGCTTTACAACATCGATACAAATCCAAATACCATTGACAACATTCGATTAGCCCTCTTTCCCCTTCCTTATGACGCACAACACATTAAAAAAAAAACTGTCTGAAACCAAACGCATATAAGTCATTATCGAACGGAACGACATTGTGTCATTTACATTTAAAAAACCTTGGCTACAAGGACAGCGAGTATTTTGGCCGCAGAATTAATTTATTTTCGTCTCAGAAATGTCAGTTTGAGGTGACACTGATCAATCATCAGAATTTCTCTGCATATTTCTCACTTTTATATTTATTATTGTTAAATATTTTGAATAAACAAAGAATGGGTGACTTTCAGGGACGTGACTGAAGACCCGTTCACCGACTTGTACCGCGTGGAAGGTCTGAAAGGCATCTACATAGCCTCAAGAGTGGACTCGAAGGCACCTGTTGCTAACATCGGACCAGAGCATCTGATCTCGCTGATAACCTTCGATCATGGAGTCACTTGGTCCCCTATCAATCCACCTACTGAAGATGAGAATGGTAAGCTTTTGTTTTCATATTTTTGTCTGTAAGGCAAGTGAAATTCGATTCCGGGATAGTATTAATTTTATCACCAGGCTTAACGTTGGAAGGGTGGGTGGCTTTGCCAGTGTAGACCTATGGTAGGATTAGCAGCATTTACCTCTTAACTAATACGTTTCATAAGTTGTAATAACATTGATAGAAACATGTACCGTCTAATATGCCAACTTTGCCAATCAAGGTAACTTTGCCCTAAAATAAATTTAAAAGCAAATCCGCTAACAGGACACAATTTTAGTTTTGTGGCAAAAAGGATTACTTGGGTGTTAAGCTTAACTAAAATTGCGTCACATGTTCGCAAATTTGCTTAATTTATAAGTTTTAATTTATATTTTAGGGCAAAGATACCTTGATTGGCAAAGTTGGCATATTTCACGGTACAAAGAAAACGCATTGTATAAAATCGGCTTATAGAACGCGAAACACAATAGCTGAAGTAAACAAAGGAAAAAACTAGCTTCACACTTCCAATGAAACTAATCAGTAGTAAAATGTGTATTATTTTGTAGACTTATTTCAGGAATGCACTGCAATGTTCCCGATTTCGTTATCGAGTTACATTGCTTGCGTTTTTAGCGAATTTCAACTGTATTTCCTCTTCGTTTTTAAAGGTCGCTGGTTATGTGATGAACTGTCGGTAAAATAAATATTGAGGTTTTCTGTTTTCCTTATGTTTAATGTATAAAATAGTCCGTTATATAACAGTTTGTAAGTAAACAGTGTTTATTGACTGAATATCTGTTTAGCATGTGCGATAGATGAGTAAAATAGATAGTATGCATGCATCGAGTTGTAATTACGTACGAGAAAAACCCAGTACTTATGTTAGTATAGTACACTTCCGGCAATTGTGCACCTACCACAGTACCTACTCTGAAAAAAAAATTGAACTGCGCAATTGTTTAGGTGTAAAACAAAATAATGTATGAAGCGCATATTATTTTGTGCGCACGGTTAAAATACCGTTTCTTTTGTCACTGGTAACATTGTTTTTTTTTTGGGAGGCATTTGTCCAGTTATGAATGTCCCTTGACTGAAAAATTATAACTGGAACGAGAACTCAGCTTGTCACAGACGTAACATCTTCCGAAGAAGCAAATTTCCTGACCTCCATCTTACTGTTTGTTCCCAGGCAAGCCACTAAACTGTCACATAGAAAACTCCTGCAGCCTACACTTATGTCAGAAGTTCAGTCAACTGTACCCAGTCACAAGGTAAGAATAATATACAAACTCTTTTTACCCCTTATTTTGCCAGAACATCAGTTTTATTAAAAATGAACTTAGTTGCTAATGTGTAAGGTACAGTTTCATTTAACTAGGTAAATGCTTGATAGTGTATTTGCTAGGACGTTAGGTTGCGATAACGTAGTTCTTGTAATTAGTTTGTACCTATTTGTTGTAATGTGGTGTAATCTGACACTTTAATAAATTGGTTACGGTCGAAATCAATAGATTACTAATCGGAACAATATAACTATGTTATGATTTGTTTGCAACGGAAATAAAACACTCATACTATACTCAGATAAATCCTATCCTAATCCAGGATATGACGTTTCAGAGCCACACAATCTCATCATATAATTAGAGACATAGGTCAGTCAGTTTATATCTATTATTGCACATGGATTTTCCCAAGAATGGCCCAGAATGACCTTATCACAAACTTTTTGTAGTGCCATTATATGAGGCTCCTGGTAGGTCTAGGCTCTTAGCGGTGTTTTTGACACAAGTGTTGCATCATAATTTCATAACTTATCATAAGTTGTATCTTACCTTTCGTTAAAGGCCGGAGGTCATGATGGCCATAAACGAGTTAACCTGTATATTACCTCGGTAACGCGATCGTTATTAGTTATATTAACCGTAACCTAACCTGATCATAACTTCAGTTGATAATTTGACCTTATAACATAACATATTATTATTATCGTAATACCCGAAGGTTTAGCAGAGGTGTACCGAATAGTACTTTTCCCACATAACTGGCTATGTTTAAGTCCTATGTTATAGGGGCGACCCTATTGCCACAAACCGGGCACAAATAGGGAGTCCGTGGCTGCTACTGAGAAATTCCTGATGGCAAAAACCCAATTACACTTTGACCGACTTGGGAGTCGAACCCAGGACTTCATGCTCAGTAGTAGCGCTTGCGACCACTAGATCAAAGAGACAGTCCGCCTCCTCATGTACGAGTATAAAAGTCATAGCCAAAGTTACTGACGTAGTTGTTTATACTTGTATTAAAAAATTTGTTTGCAAGTTTGTATAGGGGTAATCTTCGTAACTACTGATTCGATTTCGAAAATCTTTTCACTAACGGAATGTACATTATCCCCGAGTGCCCTAAGCTACATTTAAAACGTTCCCGTGGGTTAATTTTCGTACATAACGAGTGCGAAGCCACGAGCAAAAGCTAGTGTATTATAAAAAGATATTGACGGAAATAATTAGCATAATTTATCAGCGGTCAAAATAATGAAAGAAAAGATAAATTCGTGTACGTTTACCTTTATCATCTTAGTAGCGATGTCTCCTTGAACTCTGTAGATAATTTAGTTTATAAGCCGCTTTCTGCCGATACTAGCTATCTGTTTACTGCATAGTTTGTTGACCCAATTGAAATAGGTAGGTAGAATAGAATAGAATAAAATATACTTTATTGTACACCAAAGTTGATACAGAACGGTTCAGTTCGGTTACGGAACGGTGGTAGGATCCATATACCGGCTCAATTCTTACGGGTGGCTCAGGTTTTGTCCGATCAGAATCGTAACGTTTTTAAACTAATTGATTATATACGTAAATATGATTATCGTTTTCGAAAATTGGTGCCTTTTCTTTTTGGCAGCCATGAATGAAACTTCTAATAAAAGTATTATGTAAAAAACACCATCGAAAACGAAATTTTGTACTGTGGGATTTCAGAACGAAATCTTATACCATAGGTAGTAGAGCACACATACCATCCCTCGTTTATGGAGGACAATAAAACTCAATTTTAATTTAAAGAAAAAAAAACTGATGAGAATTCGAATCGGCTTATGAAAATTCTAGTTGAACGGTTGGGAACAGGTCTTTCAAAACAATCATGTTTTTAATTTTCTTTTTATAATCAAGTATTGTGTTTCTCTATAAGAATGATGATTGTGTCATTCAAGCAGACATTTTTATTATCATAAGTATCCACCATATGATTCTATGTGAAAAATATTTCCTGTACCCGTCTTATTCATACATACTTTGGTCACGATTGGATACAAAGGACTTGGTTGATAGTTGACTAACAAAAGGTACCTACTGTAGACCCCATATTTCTCGGAAACATAAATTATCAATAGAACTCTGCCCTTTCAACATATCGGTCTTATGATGATTCATTTTAAGCCATATGGTGTTTTCCAAATGAGGTGGATAACTTATAAGTTGTATTCAGTAAATACAGACACTATCAACTTGCAGTAGGTATAAGCTAGTACCTATAGAAATAATACATTAATCATGCCAACCAAAGTCCCTACTTTGGAATGTTTTTGCATTCCTATAAACAACAATGTTCTGGGATACATTTTTTATCACAGAACATTGTTGTTTAACAACAATGTATTTTATCATAAAATACAGTAACACAGTGACATTCTTTTTGTACACAGTGAACTTGTTAAAAGGAGAATGGGCAAAAATGTATGGACCGTGGTACCCGCTCCAATAGTCATAATTTATATATAATTAAAAAGATATTTTGACGCAGAAAAACGTCTACCATGGCGCCTGTCCCTATTTACATTTGGAAAGCAGTAATGCCACTAAGTTTTATAAATGAGAATTTACTACAAACTACATACTTATATTAGTAGAAGAAAGCCAGAATAGGATAGACGATGATATAACACACTTAGGATTCCATTATTGAAAGAAGTAAGAAAACAAGCGTTCTTCAAATAAAAATCATATATTTTAGAAGTGTCAATCATATGTTTTAGTGGATTTAAGATTTAAAACATTACATATCGTTATCAACAATAACAGCATTGAGGAAAGGTGCTAGAGCAGTAAACCCCGCATGCCAGGCATAGCCTAGGTACCATACGATGGACACCATAAATGTGCACAAGTGCCCATCGTACGTCGCCCGGTTAAACATGTGCATTAATGTTGGACAATATTATTTGCACTGTTGATCAATATATAACAATAATATGTTTTTGAACGGACAAGTTCCGACTGGATCCGTCCACGCAAAAGCCAGGCATCTTCGTGTATACATAGTCTGGCAGATGTACAAGTGCTTCCTCTCTGTACGTTTCAATTATATATAGACCATTTGATAAATGCTCGGCACAGTAAGATCTTGCTGGCTTGAGTTGGTGTGTACCTAGCGCCAGTAAAATTATATCCACCTCCGCCATTGAAGGGAAGTTTTCTCGCTTCCATCTTCTGAAAATCCAGTCTTCTGTGATTAAGCCATTTTCTCTCTACATACATATGCAGATGATTTGAGGTATCTATTTTCTGTCTTATGATAGTGACGAATTCGTCTGCGTGGATTCTATCCACGATGGGTTGGTGGAAGTGATTCGAGATAGCTGCGGCAATCTTAAAATTAGTGAACATATTGGGCAGTGACTTATTAGTATGTGCTTAAAATCACGTTTAAACTGACCGTTTACCACTTCCACAACCCGCCGGCATAGCTTCACCGATCGAGCTTCGTTAAATTGTTCAATGGTCAGCTGTCACTTGGCGGTCCATTGTTGGTGGGACATAGGATTCATACCCACATTCATCAATGAGGTCCAAGCTGTCTCTAAAACCTCGATCTAGTATAAAAGTATCGTTTGTTTGGAGCAAGCAGTGTAGTGGATGCTCTCCATCATTCATAATGGAGCAGCGGGGCTCGAGTTAAAGGGAGGGGAGCATGGCGTGGTCTTACGTAAAAGCGTTTTTAATAGGAAACATAAACGGAAATGCAGAAAATATTATCTCTAAGTACCCATTTTATTACATCGATAAGTGGTACCTATTATACTCGTAGATGTATGTTTATCTCCAAACGCAATCAGATTTGAGACTGGCGGTTATAGTAAATATTGTTCCTCTTGGTAATACCTTTTAAGCGACACTACAATCATATCTATTGGAGCCGGGTAGCATTTTGCCCATTGTCCTTTAGGCTAGAACCTTGAAAATAATACATTTGCATATTCAAGATATCACGGTGTACTGTTACTTCTACCGGTTAATTTCACTACATAGCTAACAGATAGGACTTACAAAATAAAACATGTATAATATATCAATACTGGTTCAAGGTCATCAATAAAATGTACTTATTTACCCGAAAAATGCTTGGGTGAGCGGTATCGGCTTTATCTATGCCGTTAAGTTATATGTAGTTAGCGTAACAAATTAATAATAATAAATTGTGCTTTAATATAATAAATGCTGATAAATATTAAATTGCTTGCAGCCCACCAGGAAATGTGGTTGCGAACGGTTTGAGGTAAACTCATACAAATAGAGTGCATTACAATACTTACATTTTGCTTTTACTTTTAATTTGCACTGCACGGACTTTTTTTTTTTAAATCATTATACTTAAAAACCTCATTAATATGATTTAAACCGTTTGTATATATTATTATGCCATTACGGTTTTATTCACTCATTTGTTAATAACATTTAAAAAAATTAATGATTGTTTTACTGTAGAATAATGTAGAAATCAATTAAAAAAAAAAGCATTTCTTAAGTTTTATTTGATTTGAGCATGGTGTAATATATGTGGGTCTTTGGTGTCAGAGTTATTCTTTCACCTTAGAAAGTGTGCAAAGGGGGAATATTAATTGAATGTCTGGTGTTACATATTTCAAAGCATGCCAGAGAATATCATATCATATTTTCTATTATAGGTCAGCAAGTATAATGAGCTCCAAATCAGCTCCAGGCATTATAATGGCGACAGGCGTTATGGGGAAATCTCTGAAAGGTATACCTGGAGTGTACATCAGCCGAGACGCCGGTCTGACGTGGAAGAGGATCCTCAAAGACTATTACTTCTTCAACTACGGAGACCACGGCGGTGTCCTAGTAGCAGTCAAGTACTTCAAATCTCGCGGCGAAACGAGAAAAATATTATATTCCACCAACGAAGGCATCGAATGGAACTCTTATCAGTGAGTCATTTAATGCATTTCATGTTATCATTATTAAATTAATTATTTGTCGTTATTAACAACATTAATTTGTAGGTTCAATGCCGATGACCTGCGCATCTACGGACTGATGACCGAGCCGGGAGAGAATACGACAACGTTTACAATGTTCGGGTCTGCGAACGAGCAGCATCAGTGGATCATAATCACGATAGATCTGAGGAACACTTTCACTCGTAACTGTACTGATGACGACTACAAGTACTGGTCGCCGTCGCCTCCTAACTCCTCAGTCTCCTGTGTGCTTGGTACGAGGAACACTTTCCAGCGACGTCTCGCTCACACTAACTGCTACAACGGAGTAGATTACGACAGACCATTCAAAAAGGAAACCTGCGAGTGCAGTCGTCGAGATTTCGAATGTGACTTTGGATTTATGCTCTCTGGTAACGAATGTATTCACAACAAATCATCCAAATATGACCCCTATGCCGTTCCCGCAGAATGTCAACCGGGACACTTCTACAAGAGAACTAAGGGTTACAGGAAAATTGATGGAGATGTGTGCATTGTGTCTGGTTACATGGCTTATGTCGCCGATATGATCCCCTGCCCCATCGAGCAGCCAACTGAATTTATGTTGGTTGCCCTGGGCAGTAAAATCGCACGCATAGATCTGTTCGACAACTCGACTATTTACCCTGTAGTAAACGAAAGGAACATCGTAGCTATCGAATTCGACATCAAGAATAACTGCATTTACTGGGCTGACATCGAATTGGACAAAATCAGTCGTCAATGTTTCAATAACGGCACTGCTCAAGAGGTGATTGTCGACAGAGATTTGGCTAGCATTGAAGGAATGGCGTTCGATTGGATTTCTAACGTTTTGTTCTTCGTCGACGGTTTGAGAAAGAAAATAGAAGCTGTCAGGACAGATATGATAGCAGAAGCCAGAATGAGAGTTACGATATTAGACTCGAAGGTTCTGTCTAGGCCGCGTGGCATCGCAGTTCATCCCAAAGCAGGTTACCTATTCTGGACCGATTGGGACAGGAACAACCCATCAGTATCGAGGTCAAACCTCGACGGTACGGACGACAAGAAATTGTTCAAGAAGCCAATTGTCCAGTGGCCTAATGGGATAACGATCGATCAAATGTCCGAGAGAATATACTGGGTGGACGCTATGGAAGATTACATCGCTAGCTCTGACTTGAACGGGAAGTACTTTAAGAGAATTCTATGGAACGATGAGAGAGTAACACATCCTTTCGCTGTAGCAGTAATGAAGGATAAAATGTATTGGGATGACTGGAAAGTGAAATCGATATTTGTCGCCGACAAAGATGTTGGATCGAATGTAGTGACGATTAATGACTCCTTTGTCGGTTTGATGGATCTCAAAGTATTCGCTCATTTCGTTCAGCACGGCAGTAACGCTTGTTCGTACAAGAACACGAGTTGCGATGCGATATGTCTGGGTGGGCCGGGTAATACTTTCAGTTGTCTATGCCCCGATGGATTGACGATGTTGGGAGGGAAATGTATGTGCGCTAACAACACTGAACCGTTCGCGAACTTGACTTGCCCTGAAACTGCTGTGTCTACTTGTGGACTTGTAAGTACTTTTTTATACTACGTTACTGTTAGCCAGCATCATCCCACCGCTGGGCAAAGGTCTCCTCTCAAGACATCCAGTTCTTTATACTAATTTCATTAAAATGTTTCTCCAAGTTCATTGAATTTCTTTGTGTAAATATTTAGATTATCGCTGTTATCAGTGGACGTAGGGCGTGTACGTCAGATATAAGCCGATTACGTGGTCTAGAAATAATGATATCTATTAAGGTATTTACGTGATTTATGTTTTGAAATGTAAACAACGACATATCACGATCACAAAGGATCTTTGTTCTAAGCTTATAAGTACTCCATCAACCTGAATTCAAAAGATATTTTCCATGCGGTTGAAAGAGCGACGAAAACGCAATTCATGCCTACAATAGAAAAAACATGACCTTATTGTTGATGTTATTCAAAAAGGTTACCCTATATTTGAACAAATGCATGCCTATCACCTTAACACGCCTCTCAAAACGAATAGGTTTTGCAATGGAAGTAGGAAAAATTGCAACGACTTTTTATCTCTATTCATTGCATCCATAATAACACATCACGCCATTTTCCCCAATGAGCTGGCAGCAGTGTACTGCATCATTCTGCTCTCAATCCCAGTTATGTTTCTTGAGTCTCAACCACTCACATATATATTTGTGTCCCTCCTCCCCAGGACCAATTCATGTGCAAGAATGGCAAATGCATCTCATCTCTCTCTCGCTGTGACGGTATCAACGACTGCGGAGACCTCTCGGATGAGATCGGCTGCCTGTGCGTCCCGCCGATGATAATGTGCGACAACACTAGGTGCTACCTGCCGAATTGGAAGTGCGACGATGATATTGATTGCGCTGATATGAGTGATGAGAAAGGTTTGTTTTTATCCTTATTAATCTTATTATACAACCCTTGCATAATAACACTTTCGCTCCCAAGTTCAAATAATTCATTTTTACTTGCATTAGCTACATATAACGACGACTCGGGAGGCGGGTTGTGGGCAAACGAACGAATTATTGTTTCGACCCATATGCTGGGTGCTTAGCACTGAAAGTGTTAACAAAGAACCTCGCTAGAGTTCGACTCGTACAAAATACAGAAGTACTGTAAGAGAAGCGCCTATTATTTATTATATTTCTTTGAGCATTCAAAGTATAGAGGCGGACTAATGCCATTGGTATTGTTTACCAGCATATATCTTAGCGCCAGGTGTCTAGTTTACTCGCACTGGTGTAGTGAACCTTACCTACTTCTGCTTTGCCGGAGGTCACCAATTTTCCATTTGGAACTTAGTGCCAGAACTAAAAAAAAATATCCTATATCCGAATCCACGTTATGGTCTACCTGTGTACCAAATTACATCCAAATCCGTTCAACCGTTAAGGCGTGAAAAGATAACAGACAGTCCGAGTTACTTTCGAATTTTTTATATTAGAACTGCAGAAAGTTTCAAATACTGATCACATTTTTGTTTGTCAGCATAATTTATGTCCGTCCGTAACTACTGAAAAAAGGCCCCGTTTCGCTTTTGAAACCTTTCTGGATTACTTTATGAATAATAGTAGAAAAATTACAGAGTCTAGTAAAATGAATTCTGTTGAAACCCTGTTTCCGAAGGTATAATTTATTTTCCTTCACTTGGTAACTAGTAGAGTATGTGGTTACTGTTTCTATAGGTATGCCATACATGACGGGCTTTTGATTATACTGTTACCACATTTCCATATAGGATAGGCTTTATTACTGGAATATTTGTCCCGTAAACCACATAACATCAACATATCATCTAGGCAGAGTTTTACCCTATTATAGCACACATACTTTTCGCCAGTTCTGTGAAGTCCCATGTAATAGGGAGCGAGCCTATTACCATCAACCGGACACTAGTCCATAGTTCGAGCTACTACTAAGAAATTTCTAGTGGAAAACCCATTAGCATTTAACAAACAATATGTTTGTAATAAAAATAACAAGAAAATAACGAACACAAAAAGAAAACGTTCCATACCTACCTAATAATTATCTTGTACACGAATTAAAATATTTTCCGTAATCATTTGCGCATTACTAATAACAAAAGTAATCTTGTTGTAGGCAATAATGCCTCCTAAAATGTTTTTATGATTTAACACCAATGTAAGATAGGTAGGTACTTTATTTAAAGCTGTATACAGCTTTGTATAGTCGTATGATGCAGACTGTCTTTTGTTTGCTCAGTATCTAATAAATAAAATGCATTTTAATAAGTGGTCTATATTTATTTATTTCAGACTGTGGTCACCGCAACTGCTCTGAGAACAAGTTCCAATGTGACAATGGCCATTGTATTGAGAAGCGTTGGGTTTGCGACGGAGATAATGATTGCAAGGATGGATCTGATGAACGTAATTGCACGGTAAGTGGCTATGAATTGTGTTTCATCTACTGTCTTGCTTGACTATGAATACAACAACCGCCGATGTTTGTGTTTATTTGGTTACCTACCTAATTTAATTTGTGTTCATTTATTTACCTACGTAATATAATGTGTTTTATTTGGTTACCCAGGTACCTAATTTTATGTTTGTATTTATTTGGTTACTCAGGTACCTAATTTAATGTCTGTTTTTATCTGGTTACCTACCTAATTTAATGTGAGTGTTTATTAATATTTGCATGCTATTTTTATGGCGAAATGTGTCACTGCACTACATGTTATATTTACCATCTTTTGTACCACATTAATTTAACGCAAAAAAATAATTTTGACTTTGACTTTGTCGAGCTACCGATCTGTATTTGTGTTCTCAAGGAGGTTATTTAATAAGTTTAGAGCTTAGTGTAAAATCAGTGTTAAATCAAAAGCCTAAACTTGGCGTGTCGAGAGGTGATGGCCGAAGAAATTATCATATTCCGTTACAAGAATTTAGCATCATAAGCAGTCGCTACTTTTAAATCAATTTTTGAGTGAAAAAAAAAAAAAACTTTAATTTTAACAAAACTATAGTATGATTTTGTAGAAATTCAAGCAAATATAGCATTCAATTATCTCACGGCACCTATTGTTTACATTAACTTCACATAAAAATATGATAGTGTACTTTTATGATAGTGGTTGGTAATTTCAACTCGTATTGCACATGTCAGGATGGCCGAGCGGTCTAAGGCGCCAGACTCAAGGTTCCCTTGCTCACTGAACGTGAGTTCGAGTTGTTCTGGTCCTCTCTGAGGGCGTGGGTTCGAATCCCACTTCTGACAAACTTTTTGTGAATGTTTCTGATATTTTCTTGAAATTATTTTGTTTATTTTTTCATGAGTTGGCACGTTTTATATTTTGTGTCGTTTGTTGGCCAAGGCCAAAGACTCTTAGATCTTGTATGATGATAAAAGTTTTGTTTACTCGCTGCTGTCTAAACGGTTTACAGATTATTTAAAATTATGAGATATTATACGGGAATATAAATAAAATTTAGTCATCAGAAGTAGATATTCAAAATGGCAGCAATTAAATAAGATCATACGACTTTGTGTTCATGCAATTTAGCTTTTTGTACGTGATCATTTCTTGCGTTGTCAAAACCTTGCGAATACGTATTATGGGATTACCACAAATTTCGGAATATTACTTATTTTACAAATAAAAATTACTTTTACGCTCAAAACTACCATGCACTTACAAATATTCTCTTCCCACAGTTAAACACCAAGCGTCCAGATATTGTCGAGAGTTGTTCGGGCAACGGCTTCGCCTGCAGTAACGACAGCAGCATGTGTATCCCCAACTCCTGGGTCTGTGATGGCGAGAAGGACTGTGATAACGGAGAGGATGAACGAGAGCAGAGATGCAAGGACTCTACTTGTGCGCCGTATATGTTTAGATGTCCCAGCGGGAAGTGTATATTTAAGTCTTGGGTGAGTTTCTTTCGTACTTTTTTACCAATTAGGAATGTTTTTGACCTTACATATTTTTTCAAGTTTATTTTTTATTTAAAATAAACTTGGACGTAGTTCTGCTATAATAAGCCAAGCCTCTCTCTCTTATTAATTCTGGTAATACGTCAAATTTATCCAAAATCAGTCTCTCATACATCCAACGTAAGCTTAGAATAGATCAGCGTGTCCAATCATTACAATTAAAACGACTGGCAGAACTAGATTCTCGTTTTATTTTAATTGTAAGAGAAAGAGACATTTTGAATAAATTCTTGATGTTTTTGAATGAGTTTGAGTTGAGCAAACACAGTTTTCAATGTTTTGTTTTTATCAATAATTTTGAATTTCTGTTTGACATTTCCTTTTTGTCTACTAATAGGTTTGCGACGGCGAAAACGACTGCGGCGACGAACACTTTTCCGACGAGAAGAACTGCAGTAACACCAATCACTCCAAACTGCTCCCTATTCCCGGCACAGAGAAGCCAATTTTCCCTACCAACGGGACCTGCCTAGAATGGATGTTTAAGTGTGACAATGGCAACTGCTTACCTGATTGGTGGAGGTGTGACGGCCTCAATGACTGCGGGGAAGGTGATAGGTCGGATGAGATCGGGTGCGGCATCGTGATGCCCGTCCCGAGGCCGGTGACGCCCGAACCCGGGCATGAGACACCGATTACTAGGAAGTGTGGGAAGAATGATTTTACTTGTTCACCAGGTTGGTCAAAGTTTATTATGATTTTTGCACATTATTATGGTAAGCCGTTATTACATAATTATGATGTTGATTATCTATTTATGTACCTATAAAAAGAACTGTTTTCATATGTTTTAAGGTTTGGTTTTTTAGAATTTTATTTGATCTTCCAATTATCCATATTAGCCGTATCGTCTTCAGGATGGTTTTGTCACTGTATATATAGGGTTTTATTTATAAACTCAGATCTAAGTTACGAAACGTTTATTTTTCGTTATAAAGACATTAATAATTATTTAACCAGTAGTCATGGTCAAGTTGACAAAAAGTACGGTAGCGCCAGCTATAATGCAAACGAAGAACCAACATCGAAATCCAGAATCGCGATATTAAAATTATCCACAAGTTAAGACCATATTGGAAGATCCGACAATATCTGTCAGGCAGTAGCCCACTAGACACAACACACGTCTGGTCGGAGGATACTCCCTTTTCAATGGCGTATTAAGGAACTTAACACCCTGTCCACATAGTCCTAAATGTCGAACGCTATCTCCGCTCGCAGGTCGCTGCATCCCTCTCCAGTGGGCGTGCGACGGCGCGCTGGACTGCGCGGACGGGTCGGACGAGCGCGAGTGCCCCGCGCGCGCCGGCGCCGCGCCGCGCTGCGCGCTGCTGGAGACGCCGTGCCGCGACGCCCGCGCCTGCGTAAGGACCGACCAGATCTGCGACGGCGTGCTCGACTGTGAGGACAAGAGCGACGAGGTCAACTGTCCTGGCACTTCGGTACGTTGTGACAACAATGCTTGCAATGACAACTATTGTATACAGGGTGAAAGGGACACCGACACTGAAACGGTTACCACGTTTTCAGTACATCATACTGAACCCCCACATAGAAACTTTTCGTTGATTATTAAAAAAAAAACAGCTGTTTCTTACAAAACTGCAATATCTACACGGTCGAAATGTATGGAACAGCTGATTTTTTTTAGCGTCGGTTTCCCTTCCACCTTGTATAGGGTTCATTGAAAGAAATATCATACAACTAGTGCACACAATATAAAGCAAACAAAAAACTTAATCTAAACGAGAAAGATAACATTGTGTTACGGCTGCACCAAATAGGCCAGTTCAGCAAAATGGCGTCGCTGATTTTTAACTGGACCTTTATTAGAGAGGTTTCGGGTGGAAAACAATCAGATACAACACTACCTAGTCTTTTTCCGACTATTTCGGGGTAGGCTTTCAGTAACAGATGTCGACAAATATCTGTACTTTACAAGCAAATGAAAGGACTGCCTGAATGACCTTCACAACCCAAATATTACTTTAATATTGAAACATGTCTGCAGTTTATTAACATCAAAGTTAAAGATTCATTAGGTTGCACTGACTATGCCCGTATGATATTTTTTTTAATCAAAAATCTGTAAGTGAGGTCTTGCAGCACATAATTTCGACTTTATTACTGAATTTAGGGTTTGCTTACAGAGTCACAAACCAACGGTAGAATGTCAGCGAGGCTTCTTCATGTGCGACGACGGCACCAACTGCATATCTCTAATAAGCGTCTGCAATGGAAGACAAGACTGTTACGACGGCACCGACGAACTGAACTGCACCAGCGCTGCCACCGATAACACTCATATGTATCAAGTGAGTCGTGTGAGTTACAAGTTTATATAAGTAGCATGACTTAAGAAATATATCTTTCTTTTCCTTTGGTTATATACTACTACTATATGATATCGTAACACGCGAACTGAGATTATTTCTGGTTATTTTTTAATTTGCAATTGTATAGGCAGTATGGTTTATGCTTTTCCTAAGCCTATCCTAAAAATTGGTTTATCATCAGCCAATAGTAGTCCACTGCTAGACTAAGTCCAAAATCTATAAACCTCACTTAGCACTTTGTATGAGCGTTGTTCCTGTCACTGTCGTACCGCTGTCTAACTATAGGTGCGGGATAGACCTTAGACAACTGCAACCTGTCCTAGCCCATTCATTATCTCTATTCTTAAAAATAGTATAATGTGATTTATTTATACTTGTGAGCCTATTTTCTTCAAAATTCTTAAAGTTAAACAACTCAAACAACTCAACTCAACTCAATTCTTATAGTTCAACTAACCGTGAAATGAAACATTAAATTCAATGGAACGTAAGATGAGTGCCTTCACTCATCTTACGTTCCATTAGGGAACGTGAACTTCGTTTTTAGAGGTGGGAGTGTGAGACAGGGAAGAATGGCGGGTGATTGCTAACTAAAACGACGTCGTACGAAGTAAAATTTTATATTTTGTGTTTAACGAGCCAAAATAAACGAAGAAATTATCAAGAAGTGTTTCTGTCATCACGCCCCATCTCCTTCATACTTATAACGTTAAAATGCTTGTCCATCAGTTCCTGAGCATCGGCGTGGACCAGTCGTCAATTAACTCGACTAGTTTCCTCATCTCGTGCTGGATGGCGCAACAGAAGATGGTACTCTACAGCTTCCTGCCCTCAATAGCCAAGGTCAGCGACGGAGTCTGGACAAACAAGACTTGGACCAATGACAGTATTTATAGGTAAGCATAATATAATACATACTAGCGACTTGACACGGCTTAATACGGCTGCAATTTTCTAATGAAGAAATAATCCTCTTAGCATCATCATCTCTTATCATCAGAGATTGGAATAGATAGAGTATATTTGACTAAACTTCAAGGAAGTATACGTAACATGTGGATAGTATCACCGTATAAAATTGCGGAATAATTTTTAAGTTTCGAAATAAAGCTGTTAAATTAGAGGTTAGCATTATCCAAATATTACCTACTTCCTTGAAATTTGGGCAAATAAACTCTACCTATTCCGTTCTCTTCATATCATAAGGTATATTTTGTGATGTTCTGTCAAAAATAAAGCTGCAGAATCGTGAGTGTCAATAGTCACCTACTTGAACAAGAGAAAATTTTCTCTTACATTGGCTCTTGCTCAAGTAAAAAGGTCATAGTGCAATACAGGCTGTTGCTTTGCATCCTCGTCAAATTCAAGGAGGTAACTATGCTAATGATTCTCGACCCGAATAAAAAAAAATAAAAAAAATGGGTAGGTTTTTTTCATAGTATCGGAAACGTGTAAGTGTACACCACCCGTATTAAAACGCGCCCCGTCTAATACTAGCCCTTTAACCGTGCTTTCACACACACAAACAAACGCAGACGTTTATTCGAGAAACGGGTGATTCTCATCTTTTGAGAATGGCTTAATTCTGAAATAGTGTCGACATTAAACAACTAAAAAATTAGCGTTTATAATTATTGACCAGGTACCGTAATTTAAATTGATTATTTACGTCTTTTATGACAACCTCCTGAATTTTGACGAGGATGCAAAACTACATCTTGTATATAAATATTGTACTTTGATCCAGTGTGATTCATCATCTGTCTAGTCCACTTCCTAACAGTTTTGCGGTCAGCTTCAATTCTGCCATTGACCCCCACAACTCATGTACTGTGTGGTGCTGATATCATAGTAATTTATCTATTTGAGAGGTCAATGCTTTTGAACTAGGAGATTTTGTCTGGCATTACATATTTTATGTTTGTAGTTGCAGGACAATTATTCTTATAGAGAGAAATGGGGTAATATCCTCCTGGTGGTGTGAGGACTAAAACGCGTTATTTCTAAAAAGTGGACTGTATTACAATAATTATGGAAGGAAAACAAACGGTTTAAATACTATGATGTGGCGAGAAAGCAACCGATAAATGAATCGCTCAGTGGCGTGGACGATGACGCAGTGCCGGGCCGGCCGGTGCGCGCTCGCAGCTCGAGTGCCCCGCACCGCGGCCTCAGCTCCCCCGCCCGCGATCGCCCGGCGCGTCGTGATATTCTCGACATGCTCCCGGCGTTGAAGACTTGTCTTCAATGGTTAAACTGGAAGAGGACAGATGGTGTTGTAAGCGCGTCGGACTATTCCCTTTTTCGTCTTTACGTCTGCGACTCTGCTTATTCCGTCCCTCCCAGGTATGAGACGTACGATGCGACCCAGTGGCCACATCAGTGGTGGTGATTGTTGCTCTTTGAGTACCACCATGGCTCCCTCTTCAAGCACCCCATCGGAGTCCGTCCACTTGGTTCTCTGTTGGAGGTAGAAGATGTACTCGTTAGAGAATCTATTCCAGAACTGTTGCTTCAGCTGCTCTATACGCTGGAAACGTTTTAGGCTGGAGATGTTCTGGTTGATGACTTGCGGATGCGGCAGGGATGTGAGAGATCTCCCAATAAGGAAGTGGGCAGGAGTTAACGGGTATAGGTCTGATGGATCAGTGGAAAGAGGAGTGAGTGGACGAGAATTTAGAATTGCCTCAACCTGAATCAGACATGTAGACATTTCTTCGTAAGTGAGATGTGCGAGGCCTAATATACGCCTCAGATGATGTTTGATTGATTTTACGGCAGACTCCCATAAGCCACCGAAGTGTGGGGTGTATGCCGGAATAAAGTTAAAATTGATACCTGTATCTGCCATTTCTGAAGAATAGTCCTGTTTTAATATGCCAGCTATTTCGTTACAGGTGCCAATAAAGGTTGTACCATTGTCGGAGTAAATGGTCCTCGGTTTACCACGACGAGCAATAAACCTATTCAGTGCTGCAATAAAGGCATGTTTTGTTAAATCTGAGACAAGCTCCAGATGAACCGCCCTTGTGGCTAGACAAACAAAAACACATATGTATGATTTTACTAATCTACATCCTCTACCTTTGCGGTCAGCTAATAGGATGGGTCCGGCATAGTCTGTGCCAGTCTCTAAGAAAGGAAACTCTAATTGAACTCGTTCCTTAGGCAAATTACCCATGATGGGTTGAACTGTTCTACCGTTGAATCGCTGACACTTTACGCACCTATGAACGGTCGATTTGGCAAGATTTCTGCCACCCAAAGGCCAATACTCATGTCTAATTGTGGCTAAGAGTAGCTGTGGACCAGCGTGGAATAAGCGTAAGTGATACGTATTAAAAATAAGTTTAGCAAAGTTATGTTTGCTGCAGATAATGATAGGGTGCCTGACATTATAATCGTAGCAAGAATTATCTAACCTGCCTCCGACTCGTATAATACCAGACTCGATAAAGGGTGATAATTTCTTAAGGCGATTTTTATTTGGTAATGGTTTACCTGATGAAAGTAGCTCGTACTCTTCAGGAAACATTTCCCTCTGAACTGTTTTAATTATGAAATCAGCGCTGTAGGACAGCTCTGAATTAGTAAGAGTGAGACTATGGCTATGCACCCCTTTTGAACGATTAATGAATCTAAATACGTATGCTAATAGACGTTGTAAATGTAGATAATTAGATGAATTATTAATTAAAGTTTGAAATGAATTATTGTAAATATTAGGATTGGTAATTGGTAATGATTGATTATTAATGTTAATGGAATGTGATTTTAATAGTTCAGGTAGTATTGTGGTCACATCTGTGTTAGGCATTGAAGGCCAAAGAGCTGGGTCTGTAAGTAAGAATGAAGGCCCTGACCACCACATGGAAGATTGACCTATGAGGTCAGCGCTCAGACCACGCGAGACAAGATCAGCAGGGTTGTCCTTGGACGGCACATACCGCCAGGTGTAAGCACCAAAGCCTTCCCGTATCTCCGAAACTCGATTCCTAACAAACGGCTTAAGCGTGCCAGGTGAAGCAGACAGCCAACCTAAGACAATCATTGAATCACACCAAAATATGCATTTGTCAGGTTTAAGTGTTAAGGATTCCAGTACCTTTGTACACAACCTGGTCCCTAATAAGGCACCGCAAAGCTCTAGTCTAGGAATTGTGGTTGGCTTTATCGGCGCAACCTTACTTTTGGACGTGAGTAGGTGTGTATGGACGGTGCCGCTACTAGCTACAGAACGAATGTATATGCAAGCTCCATATGCTTTTTCTGACGCATCTGTGAAAATGTGCATTTCCACGGATAACGGACTATCACATACCACCCAGCGTGGTATGCTGAGAAGATTAAGCTGTGGTAAAGTCTGTGTGAACTTCAGCCATAACTTTTTAATGTCTACATTAACCTCGTCGTCCCATCCACACTTGTCTATCCATAATCTCTGCATTATTATCTTTACCTCGATAATACACGGACAGACAAGACCCAGAGGATCGAATACTTGTGCTACTGTGGAAAGTATGTGTCGTTTTGTGATTGTAGTATCTGTATGTTCAGGTATACTAATGGAGAATGTAAGACAGTCAGTGTAACAACGCCAATTAAGACCGAGGGTTTTACTTGGTTCATCAATACTCAAGCTGACTGTGTTAGGTGTGTCTGTATGTATTGTTGCGGATGAGGTATGAGTGGCTGAATCACGTGTGTTTGGTGAGACTGCCTGAAGTATTTGTGTATTGTTGGACTGCCACTTGCGAAGATTGAGTTGTGCAGCCTTAAGTATGCTGGTGACATCTCTGCAAAGCGCTATAGTGCTCTCTATAGAATCACTCCCAGACAGATAATCGTCAACATAAAAATCATGCTGTATAGACTGCTGTGTACGTGTGTGCGTTGCCTCTTTTGCCAGCTGAGACAGACATCGTGTACTTATGAATGGAGCGGATGCTGTTCCGTAAGTAACAGTGTTTAATGTATACGTTTTAAGAGGTAATGATGGGTCAGAGCGCCACAATATCTGTTGTAGATGTCGTTGCGATTCGTCGACTATGATTTGTCGAAAGAACTTTTCAATGTCCGACGATATGACGTATTTATGCTGCCGAAACCTCAACAATATGGATATTAAGTCATCCTGAACCACAGGTCCTATGCCTTGAATGTCGTTAAACGACTTACCAGAAGTTGTGACGGCTGATGCGTCGAAGACAACTCGAAGCTTGGTCGTTGTACTGGACTCTCTGAAAACACCATGATGTGGAAGGAAATATGCATGAGAAGAAGAAGGCTGAGACACTTCGCTCATATGACCTAATGCTTCATACTCCTGCAAGAATTCTACATAGCGATGCTTAAGTATTGGGTCCCTCTCAAGTCTACGCTCTAACGACAGAAAGCGACGTTTAGCCATCTCAAAGGAATTACCCAATGTTTCAGGGGGTTCCTTTAAAGGGATGGTGACTATGAAACGGCCATCGGCATCACGCCTAGTAGTGTTTATGTAGTTCTGTTCACATGCTCGCTCTTCAGATGTGAAATTGAACTTTGGTGGTATGGAGTCTAGCTCCCAGAATCTTGATAGATCCATGGGTGCTTTTAAGTGTGGGGTGTGCTTGTCATGCGCGAACATACACACGGATGAGTTGGTGATGTTAGGTTGAGGTATGGCACCTGATATGAGCCAACCGAGCTTAGTCTCAAAAAGCGTTGGCATATGTCTACCTAACTGTATACGATTGCGACCAATCACACTCCAAAAGATGTCGGCTCCAACAAGTATGTCGATGGAGGAAGGGACATTGAAAGATGGATCAGCCAGACTAACACCTGCTGGTAGCTGCAAGTCAGTTAAGTCTATGTATGTATGTGGTATATGAGTGGTTATGTTGGGCAGGACAAAACAATCAATGTCAATATGATACGACCCATCGCACGATTGTAAATGTAATGCACAAGATTGCGTAATGGTAGACACTTGACTGTTTATGCCTGAAACGTGTGAGCTTACATTACGAATAGGTAAATGTAGCTTACCACAAAGGTCCTTGGTAACGAAATTTGCCGTGCTTCCATTGTCAAGTAAAACTCTGGCGCTGTGCGGCATCCCGGAATGATCCGTGACTCTTACCAAAGCTGTGGAAAGCAATATGTGACGAGATGAAAAATCATGATTAGTACCAGCTAAAGTGATGTGCTCCTTACTAGGGCTGGGATCATCATCATGAGAATGCAACATTGTATTATGCCTTTGTGTGCAATACTTGCAGTGACCAAGTGGACAAGTAGCCTCCAAATGACCTGGGCGCAAGCAATTCAAACAAAGTTTAAAGTCTTTCACCTTAGATAAGCGTGCAGCGACTGTAAGCGCCTTAAATTGATCACAACTAAATATGTAGTGACTTTGTTTACATAGGGGACATGAAATATTATATTTTCCCTTACTTGTTGAGACAGCGAAGCTTTTTGGCTTACTGTGCGATGACTCTGGCTTCGATTTTAAAATCCTAGCCTCCTCAAGCGTTTCTAAAAGATTGCAGCGATTAGAAATAAATTTAGTGAACATGTCTAAGGATGGATACTCAGTCAGAGTGTTCCTATGTTCTTCCCACTGTCTGCCAGTAACCGGGTCCAACTTTGATGCCATTAAATGTATAACCATTTCACCCCAATGCTGTACGAACAGCCCTAGCGTTGCCAGTGACCGCAGGTTTTTTTTAGTTACATCAACAATCTGACGTAAACCCTGACTACTCTCCCTTTGAAGTGGTTCCACATTAAATAATGCTTGTATATGATTGTTTATTAATAATTGCTTGTTATCGTACCTCTCACATAACAATTGCCATGCAATGTCGTAGTTGTCCCCTCTAAAATCTAAACTTTTAATAACCAGTGCTGCGCTGCCATTAAGTGACGAACGTAGGTAGTGAAATTTGTTGATGCTATCTATACTTTTCTCCTCATGAATCAACGAAATATAAATATCTTTAAACTCTAACCAATCCTTATAGCCGCCGCTAAAGTGAGGTAAATTTATTTTGGGAAGTCTAACATTATTATGTCTAGTAACCACTGAAAGTTGCTCATTGGAGCTTACCTTAGACGCCAGTTGAGCGCGATGCTGTGACAGAAGCGCGCGAGCACAAGCTAGCTGCCTGTAGTAGTTGCTCTCGAATAGCTCACGTTCAGAAAATTGCTCGTCAGGCTTGGCAGACAGGTACTCCAATTGACTCTGTAATTGATCATAGGTGGCATATAAGCTAACTATTTTTTCAAGTCTTATCTCTAACTCGACTAGTTGTTCCTCACTAAGCTGCTCACAAGACTTAGTGGTACTTATAAAGGTTGTGAATTGAGTAAGCTGTGATTTAACTGAGGCTCGCTTTTTTGTAAGCTCTTTAATCTTCATTTCCTCAGCCATGGCTAAATAGGAAGGTAGCTATAAGCGCTATAAGAAAAGCAAGAAATGCAAGAGAGGCAAGAGAAATACTAAAGAATAGATGCTAAAGCACTGAAATATATTATAATGCGCCTGTATAACAGCAAAGAACAAACAGCTGATCGAAGAATGCGTTGATATTCAAAACCAGTAGGCGGTTGGAAGATATATTTGAATTCAAATTGTCAAACTGTGAAGAGAAAAAAAAACAAAAACGTGTCGGTACTGTGGAACTATTTTACTAATGTTATAACTAGATGAATAAGCACTTATTACTAATTATTATTATTGGGTGGGGTTCTACTTTAATGGTTTCAAAAACGACACTAAACAACAATGAAAATGACAATACGGACTGAAATTATGTTTGTTTCTACGTACTAGATAAACTAGCTACTAAATATTATTATGTGATAGGGATTAGTCACTAAGACGAATATGTACTACGAATGTACGATTCACTGGTCTAATGCACTATCTAATACTCTAGTGGAATGAAAGTTAGTATATGAATTATGTACAAATGTTAGTAAGATTATGGAAAGATCTCACGAAATCCGTTGACTGCGAGTCCAACATTGAACGTTTTCTTGTTCTCAAATGGATTACGATGTCCTTGGGCTCTGCTTGGGCTGCTACGCTGCGATGACCCAGCTACGATGACCACTGAAGAACTGCTTGCTCCAACAAATACGCCTCTTCACTAAGGCGCCGAGGATGATGACCGAAGACTGCAGCCAGATTCGCACGAAGGGCGAGGAGTCGTCTTGATCTTGAAGTCCCGGCGGTTTTCTAACGGCCGATTTCAAATTTCGAAAAACCGCTTGTCACTCCCAATGACTGGTCAATTACACGTCGAAGGACCATAGAGAGAAATGGGGTAATATCCTCCTGGTGGTGTGAGGACTAAAACGCGTTATTTCTAAAAAGTGGACTGTATTACAATAATTATGGAAGGAAAACAAACGGTTTAAATACTATGATGTGGCGAGAAAGCAACCGATAAATGAATCGCTCAGTGGCGTGGACGATGACGCAGTGCCGGGCCGGCCGGTGCGCGCTCGCAGCTCGAGTGCCCCGCACCGCGGCCTCAGCTCCCCCGCCCGCGATCGCCCGGCGCGTCGTGATATTCTCGACACTTATCAAAACAGTAGTAGCATCCGCCTACGGCTTCGCACGGGTGTTTTTTTAAAGTTAATTTTACTATGCCGTTTAAATAAGTTGGCAAAGTTTTATCGCAATCGGATGAACAATATGGCAGCACAGAAACTAAAATGAAAAAACATAGTATTATACATTGATATTTTTATATGAAATGAGAGTTCTTGTCCGTAGTGATGTCAAATATTCGCCTTTTGACAAATATTCGGAAATATCTCAGTTATCATGTTTTTAATAATTTATGTATTTATTTTGCCTATAGGTTTACAGATTTGGAGCCGTACACCAACTATAACGTGACTTTCTACATTCGAGACAGCAAGTCGAACATAACTTACGCGTCTATGAAGTATGTTAACACCACCACTGGAGAAGGAGGTAGGACTTTCAAATTTTTTTTTTTCGTTTGCATAGGTATAAGATGTAATCATGGAAAAAAATAAGTCTTGTCATGCTTTAGCATTTTTTCGTAGTGTTTACTTAAGCAACAAAAAGTCTATGCCACAATGGCATGATATGTAGGATCTTTAAATTCTAGTCGGTTTATTGGACTGTGTTAGCCAAAATAAACCTTGAGGTGTTTGAACATTTTGCTCTACTTACAATATCTGCAAAATTCAATTGAAACATATATATGTCATAGAAAATAGAATAGCTTACCTTTCACTCTTTAAATCAGTTGATAATTTTATTTATGATGTTTCTTTCCCCAGTACCATCCCCGCCAATCCGCATGAGCGTCCGTCAGCTGATCGGTCGCCGCATCAACATAGTGTGGGACCGTCCCGAGGAGCCTCGCGGCATCATCCGCTACTACACGCTGTACTACGCGCCGCCTCTGCCGCCCGTCGACAAGATCATACCCGCCACGGAGAGCAAGACTGTGTCCGTCGATGTCACTGGATTCTTCGAACCGTATAGCAACTATTCTTTCTGGGTAAGTTGGTGTTTTCTATTGCTAGTAATCTGACTACTCATTTATAGTACGTGCCATATTTATATCGTCATGTTTTTAAATCTTTTTCGACATCCACTCCACGCACGAGCTACGCGTCATAAGTGACGTTGCGGAAATCCTACATCGTGCAAGTATATCCGCAGCATATAATTTAGGATAAACAACAGCCCGACAGCAATGTTGAAATAGAAAATCTTAGTGATCACTTCGTCTTTTGTTTGTCTGTCTACTTGCTGATATTGTCACACCATAGAAAATTATTCTCCTTTGTCAACATTCAAAATATCTAACACCGAAATAATACCTTCAGGTAACAGCAACAAACAACGCCTTCACATCAAAATCCTCCCAAGTGATGAACATAACGTTCGACCCGGCTAACGATGTCGATGACCTTGTGAACGCGAGTGTGAAGAAATTGAACTCGAGCGCCGTGCAACTGGACTGGCATCAGATCAGGAATGTCGATGGATACATTATCAGGACCAGGTTGCCCCCGGAATACGCTGTACGGGAACCTGTTACTACTAAAGCGAATAACATTACACGTAAGTGTTATTTTTTATATTATTGTTTGATGTGTGTCGATGGCAAAAAAGTTCAAATATGATTGACCCAACATTCAGCTACACGAACTCCGTTCACTGATGTAGTCATAATGTCGCTCTTAACCAGGAAGTGACACACAATATCGACGTTAAAATCTGTTCGAGCCCATCACGTTTACATGTTGTATTTTGTCAATTTTTTCCCCTTCGGGGATTATAGTCTTGCTGTGATAAATAAATTGAAAAGCAGTTTATTTTTTTCTCTTTCAGTAACCAACCTGCCTCCAGGCGCTCTAATATTCATCGACATACGCGCTTACAAGAACAACGTTTACGGCGATCCATTCACAATTCCAATTCGAACTGAAGGCGTTAAGGGAGAGATCTTGAACTTCACCGCTATACTCTCAAAGGACAAGAAGACTTCGGTCCAAGTGGTCTGGTGGCCGCCTAAGGACGAACAGTATAAGGGCAAAGAGTTGGAGTACGAGGTGCACTATACGAATATGATACATAGAAGGACTCATCCTGGCGAGATGTCTAACGGTGAGTTAATTTTAAACATTAACTGTTAAACGAATAAAGTAGTTTTAAAATAGGTTTTGATTTATTATATCCCGAATGTGTGGAGTGATTTCAGCTTTAAAATGATTATCTCGAATCTTTGGTGACAATAATCTTCTGAACCTGATAGGAATTACTCGTGGATTTATACCTCGAACGAACGTCAATAATTCTGTTCGAGTTCAAAGCTAGGTATTTCGTTATTCCGAAGATAGATGATACACACCGAAGGGCGTACCTGTTGTGTTATTATATATGGATCTTCTGGAGTGTGGCCAAAATCGAAACTAACTCCGCCATATTTTTTTTTTTACCCGATTGCGTCGAAGCCCAAAAGGAGGGTTATTTCACAAATGTTAACCAACTCCTCTGTCAATTTTATGCATTGCTAAAGAACCTTAGAGCACTTTATTATATAAATAGGGTTTTAAACAATGAAACTAAAACTGTTTCTATTCCCCAACAGATACCAGGATTATAACGAAGAACACGAGCGTGTTGATAGAAGGCTTGCACGCGTGTGAGACCTACGTGTTCACGGTGGGCCTGCACGGCGGACCGCTCGCACAGTTCCAGGAGATCATCACTAGAGAGAATGACAAGTGAGTATGAGCTCATATCCTCATCAAATTAGTCAAAAGACTTTTATTACGGAACGTGGACCTTTGTGGAGCTTCAGCACAACAATCGCGACCGGTTCTGCGAGGCCGACAGACCTGTATGTACATACATTACGGCAAACACATAACATCACGCATGTATTTCCCTGGAGTAGGCAGAGATAATACAGTCTTCGCCATTCCAATCAATGGATCCGAAAAAATCCAAATTAAATGACTAAAATTAAGATTCGTTCTCATTAATAGTGCAAAGTGATTGGTTTCTTTGCAATATACACTTAAAAGTACAGAACGACTGTGATGTGGCACTGACGAATGGTTTTTCCACGTTTAGCTTTCGTTTAACCGTTACGGACAGATTGCGGATCGGATGCGGACACTGGACACTGGAAGACATTTCCTTATATTATTCGGAGTCCAGTGTCCTGAACCGTGTCTGTAATTTGTCCGTAACGTTTAAATCTCATTTTAAATGCATGTGTCTCAAGCTGTAATGGTCTTATATCATGCTTATATATTACTCTAAATTACCCAGAGCGCCGGTGAAGAACTTACGCGTTGAATATGACGAGGCCAAAGCAGAGATGAAGATCTTATGGGACGCCAGCTGCGACGCTCTGCGTAAACCGGTCTCGTACTTGGTGAGTTTATTTTTTTAAATTTATAATTATAGTCAGGTAAAAATACACGAGATTAACACTTTCGCTGCTAAGCTCAAATAATCCAATTTAGCTAGTATGCGCATCAACTAAAAAGACGACTATACTCATATATCAACCAAAAACTCAACTATAAAGAACACGAATGAATTATTGTTCGACCCATATAGTGTTAATACTGTTAATGTATTTTTCTCTAAGAATTTGGGATACCATAATAATTTTGTATTAGTTCTTCTATATTCAATTGTTTATTTATTAAATTTATATTGTTTTAGCTGGATATAACAGAACTGACACACAACAAGGAGAGCCACTACGAACTTGTGCCGTCGAAGGCGTCTAGTTACTCGCACGTGATCGTGAACGTGCCGCTCGGTGGCAGGTACAACATCTGTGTACAAGTGAGTATTATCTTGTTTTTGTTTGTCGTGATGAAATATAATAGCACGCCGGGTTTCTCCGAAGGGTTAAGCAGAGGTGACATTTCGCCAGTTATCTTTAAGTCCCATGTAATATAGGGTGAGCCTATTGCCAACAACCGAGGATAAAATTTAGTATCCGGGTTGCTACTGAGATATTCTTGATTTAAAAACCCAATGACACTTTTCCATATCTGGGAAGCGAACCCAGGACTTCTTTTTGAGTAGTCGAGCTTGCGACCACTAGACAAGGACAGTCGTAGCTTTAGCAAAGCATAGCATAGCCAGCCCATGTCCCCACAGCTGGGACCCTGGCCTCCTCTCTGTGAGAGGGAGTGGCCAGTAATCCAGCACGCGGGTGCGGGTGCACTAGTGCGTATACCAGTGCGGGTTGGTAGATGTTACATGTCTTCGAATTTTTGTTCCTAAGACCAGTGGCGATTAAATAAAAATTACACAAATGAATGCGTTTGCTTAAGATCGAACTTACGACATGCCGATGTTGGGCCACCACTAATCTCCACTTTATAGACAACACGTTGTAAGGAATTTGTTATGTAATGTCTCCAGGTGAACGTAGAAGACGCGGCGGTGTCGTGCAGCAAGGTGCGCGGCTCGGGGCTGGCGGCGCCGCGCGGCGTGCTGGCGTGGCTGGCGCCCGCCGGGCACGTCATGGTGAGCTGGGACCCGCCGCACTCCGCGCCGCACAAGTGAGCCGGATTGCATTATAATATACGCGGGAAACACAGTGCCACAGAACCCCCCCGTTGTCTTGACCAAACATAAAACTTATTTATTAAATATCACGTATCACCTCATTTGTAGCATTAATTCTAACAAAAATACTTTTGACCGGCTCAAGTGGATTACGCGTCGATAACTTTTGATCACTCCCTTATATGACCCATGTTTTGATGAGGGTCCTACACACTATTCCATCAGCATGGCCTTGCAGGCAGGCCTTGCCGTTGCGTACACGACTGATATATTTTTGTGACAGAGGAGACTCTGCAAAGCAGATTTTTTTGTACAGTTCTTATTCTTTTTGAAACATCTAGTTCACTTCTTTCAACAAAAATAATAATTTTATTCCTAACGCAATTTTCCTCCCATCAGGAACGAATTCGAAATAATAGTCTCCCAGAAAGAGATCCCAGAAGACTTGCTCCGCGTTACCGAAGGCATGAAGACGATGAGAGCGGAAATGTCGCCGTGTCTCATGCAGGCGCCTGATGACGTCACCGGCCCGCTGTATGTGGGCGTGAGGACCGTGACGCCTGAAGGGTACTATAGTGACCTCAGCGAGGTGCATACCTTGGAGATGGAGGGTAAGTGGACGAATATTATTGTACAGGTCAGGGAAATATCCTTTGCTGAAATTTTATTATGGATCGGCCCGTAAATGTTCACATTGTTTTTTTTCATATTGTAGGGTGTGCAAATCTACCTGCACCTTCGGCCTTCAGACAGAAAATAACTTAAGCATGCTGTTTTAAATATTCCTGCAATTTAACGTCATTTGTTGACTAAAAAATTACTGTGTGTTCATTACCGAGGATCATACGACCTTTCTGATATGAGCATTGTCTTGTCCTTACAACTAATTTACAAAATATTTCTTGTCAGGTTCAGAAATAGAAGAGCCATCAGCTCTCCGCGCGATGTGGTGGGGCTGGGGCGGCGCCCTACTCGTGTGCATCGTGCTGGGCGGAGCCCTGCTGCACGTGGCGCTGCGGCACAGGAGGCTGGCGCGATCCTTCCTGCGCTTCACTGCGCACACGCCGCGGTACGACAGCAGGAGGGGACAGGCCATCATCGGAGACCATGGTCAGTGTTTGTTTAAACTTATTGTGTAAACAGGGCCGAAGCTCGAGCGCGGGTATAAAAAACGCCGAGTTCATGATGTACTGTGACACTGTCGCTTTCAGTAGGAGCGCATAAGAGTGCCGAGAATCGAGTTAAAAGGCGTGCTTTTGAAGAGGCCTATGTCCAGCAGGGGACAGAGCTGTAGGCTGATGATGACAGTACGAGATAATCAATTTTAAAAGTTGCTACGTGTATACTCTCGCTGCTCCCTGCGCTTGTGCGATTGAATCGGAAAAAAATATCAGATATGTTTCACCTGAGTGCCGTAATAAAAATCGAAACAAAGTGAAAAATAATACTTTATTCAAAATAAAGTCAAAAAGTGCTAAAATAATATTTATGTTGTTGCAGATGACGACGACGTGCCTCCCATCCACGGATTCTCTGACGACGAGCCGCTCGTGATCGCGTGAGCTGCGCGCGCGCCGACCAATGTGATGTAACCGTGATCTTGTCAAAAAACATAGTATTTATTTTTTCATTAAAAAAAAAACACATTTTAAGACAAACTGTAGTCTAGTTGTGGTTGTAAATTCTCGTTAGTCACAATAGGCGAATTTATTTTTATTATTGTTATTAGAACTGCAGTGACCACGTATTGAAGCATTGATTTGATTATTATTTTTTATTTTAACTTCAAACGCCCCGAGTATTATTATGTTATTCAGAAACAATTTATATTATTTAAGTTTTATGATCGTTGCGTACATTTCTTTGACACTCGTACTTTAGCCGAATTAGTTGTCAATGATAAAAACGTGTTACAGAAATGTGCTCAACGCGACCGTCGGGCTGTAACTGGTAAGACTTGTTAAATTATGTTTAATCTACGTAAAGACATAAGTTTTAAGTTTCCGGACATTACGGAATCGTTGTAGGTAACATGAACAATTCTCATTTAAATAAATAATTCGGCACCAAAGAATATAAGTACAACGTAAAGAGATATGAACATCTAGCTGAACTGTTGTTACATTTATCATGGATCTCGACATTCCCAATGTGTTTGTGTAGTGTTTTTTTACTTTAGTTCCTATACATAGAACGTTTTAGTGCCGCGTCATCTTATTTGACCAGCCTCGTGAAATTGTTAAGTTATCGTTATATGGCTGGGTTCATATATTATTATGTAAACTGTGAACATAAAAATAAATAAATGTTTAAAAGTCAAATTACGTGATTTATTTATTTATCATGCGACCTACTTTTTTTCCCGATGTAGGAGAATCTAATAACCATCCATGTGTTTTAAATGGAAGATGGATGTTATAATAAATATTTTCTACTAATCGTTACTGCCAGTAGCTCGCATTACCGCCTGGGCACTTGCAACTAACAAGCACGGGCTATAGACTACTTTGATGGCCGTCGCCAATCCATAGACCAGAAAATTTATCACTAGGAAAGATACCTCTAGAGCTAATCGTTCAACACGCCGATAGCCCGCCCCGCCCACTCGTGCACGGGCAGCAGTACCAGCGTGCTGTCTCGGGACACGGCGACGGCCACCGCAGCCCTCCGGCCGTGCATGTTGCAGGTCAACGAACCGCCTATACCCGTCTGAAAAGATATTACAAGAATAGGTAAATAATTCACACACACGGTTTATGAAAAGTTTAAAAACAAACTTTAAACAGGGTCTCAAGCAGTTATTTAATTACTGCTGCGATTGAGCGACTGAAGTCAAATCGCAGTGGAGTAGAATCAATACGATTTTGTGAGTTAAGCCTTTGTCGTTATTGCCGGTACGAAATGTATATTCTGCAAGAAATGGGAATTTATCCTGAAAATAGAAAATTGGAAACAGCTGTTATCGTTGAGCCATTGTTCTCATGCTGGCCCTGAAATGCCATTCACGACCCATTGATTGACAGTTAAATACATAAATTCTAGTATAGGTCGCTATGGCTGGCTACTTTACAAATTCGCTCTACTACTATTATTATTTAAACCATCAAAATGGCTACCAACAGCCTATATTGCCAACAAACATAATAAAACAGTAGTTAGTTATCCACTTACCACAGTGCTACGCGCTTGGACAGAGGCGCACAATGCGTCTTTCGGTACGTTGACTCCGTTGAGTGACAGCCGTCCGTTGCACGAGTGGAGTGACGCTCGCTGCCACCGGGACTTTGGACGCATGGCTACAATTATTGAAATACACACGGTTAGGTATATTGTGTATGTTTTAGAATGTTCATTCTAATGCACTATTACCCACTTATATTTTAACATAACGCCTCCATCATCTGCCTAGCCTTTTCCTAACTACATATGTTGGGGTCAACTTCCAGTATAAACGGATGCACCTGAATACCAGTATTTTACATGGACCGACTGCCTAGTAACTGACCTCCACAACTCAGTTAGTACTGGGCAATACCTCTTGGTAAGACTGGTTGTCAGACTGATTACCTGTACCTTCCGACTGTCACTGATCTTCAATTGATAGCCGGGACCAAAGGCTTAACGTGCTTTCCGAGGTATAGAGGAAACTCGGTATGTGATAGTCACGCACATGGTACGCCACTCATTTTCACATTATGTTTTGTTCTATCAGCCGACGACGTACAAGCATAGTTGGGACGGTGACGTATTAGGTGTACCGTGTAGGTAGTGAAGTAGGTACGGCTCGCGTTAAATTTCCTTTTTTTTTTAGCCTATATTGTCCCACTGCTGGGCAAAGGCCTCCCCCCACAGCCTTCTCCGGAAAATCTCTCACAAACGCCTCTTAGTTGTCACGCCAGCGTTTTGTAAGCCTCCCTCGGTAACGATGCTCATCTTCTGGCAACTGCGTGACAACTCTGGTCCATCGGTCCTGATGCATTCTACAGACATGGCCCGCCCAATCCCACTTCAACCCAGCAGTCTTATGGCACGCATCAGTGATTCCAGTTTTTGAGCGTATTGTGGTATTGCGAATTCTGTCACTGCCCAATACGCTACGCTCCATCGCCCTTTGGCAAACCTTGAGTTTGGACGCGTTACAGTACACTTAGAATTCTTAAATTACATACCTTGATCAAATCCTCCCCATCCAATGAACATGCATTCATCTCCCAACGTAGGGTCCGCGAGACAGGCTGGCAGCAAGTTTGGTCCAAGTCTGAGGGGTCGCTTCCAGTGCTATGGAAGAGATACGTTTTTTTTCCAGTTAGCATTTACTATGGTCGCGAGAACTGCATTATAAATAGTAGGTAAATAACTAAGATTAGAGTCTATCATTATCATACAAAACATAGGCTGGTAATAGTCTGTGCAAATCTCGACGAGGCTTAAAATGCTATGATTTGCACTTGTTAGTTAATTGCAATAACTATCAAATAGGTTATCAGTAATATGTCTATTGCCCGTTTTCACTAAAACGAGGCGTCGTAACGAATGCCTAAATAAACGGAATAATAGCGTTCAATTCAGCGCCGGGTGTTAACATTGTAACAGAGCATTATAATAATATATTATATAAAGGTGTATTAGTCTATTAATATTTAAGCCTAAGTGACTCACCAATAAAGCGAGGTTGTTGTTAAGCCCACCGTGCTTGTACTGGGGATGTAAGCGGTAAGAAATAACGCGGGTTCTTGACCGCGACCTCTCGTTGAGGTTCCATAATCCAGCGATCAGTGTGATGTCTCCTGGAGAACTCCTAGTGGTGAGATTAAACAAGGGTTAGGTAGGCTAATTAGGAGTTTTTGATCGCTGTGATGGCTTTAAAGGTACGTAAATTCCATTGATAGCTGCATGACAAGGTAATTTTTCACGATAATTGGGATTTTCTAAATATGATACTTACCCGTTTAGTCATAATTTAGACGCCAAAGTCCACACAAATACCTGAAGGTCATGCATTATCAACTTAGTAATAATTCATTTTAATAAAATGAGACTCGAATGATCCTCGTGAAAACATTCTGCAGAACTAAAACGCATTAGTAAGGGTGATTGATTGAGCAGAATTGAGCAGTTGCATTCAGTCGTCGAATTTAAGTTGCCATAATATTAGATTCAATTTGACTCATTGGTATCTTTCAGGAAGAGATAAATGCGACATAATTTATCTACGCGTGCTCGTCTTTTTTGGGTGCATTCTTCAATCGATTAAGAGTAGAACTTTAATGGTTATTGGATTATTCGGATTACCTATGAACACAGTCGGCAGCTGTTATAGCTGCTCTGGGATGAATGAGCGTTGCATAGCACTGTACAATGTTTATCTTGTGAGTTGGGACCAGCAGTGCTAACCAAGGATGTGACCCGTTTTCCGTGTCCCCTATCTGTTTACCTGTAACAATAAAATAATTTTAACTATAATAATTTTAACGAACTTAAGTTATGCTGGGAAGATGCCTCTCTAATACTTATCATATCATAAAAAACAATTACCTTTGTTTTTCAAACCAACAGTCTTTAATGTCTTTCCACAGTCTTTAAATATTTGACGATCTTCAAAATCGCCATCATTTACATCTGAACTCGTATCAAAAGATCCGTCCACTAATGATTCCTTGCTATCGTTGTCGGTTAAGCTCTCTGTGGTTGTGGTTCTTGCTATTAAAGATGGCAGCTTACTTTTATTTCTCATCAAATTAAGGAGTTTGAAGTCTTGTAAAACATTAAAGTCTGGGTGGGCATGGTAGCTGATGGTTTGACTCTCTGCATCGTAGCTCGATTCATCTGATGCTGTAGTTAGTTTTATTGGTTTACCTCGTGGTTTTGATTTCTTTGCACTCCCTGTAATTAAATTAATGACGGTAAGATAAATTATATCAAAGTACCTAAATAAAAGTTAAGCATATTTAGAAAATTACCTGCTCTAGGATCGATAGTAGAATACCCAAAAGTGCCACTGTCATTATCGTCGTAATAATCATCGCCTCCGTAGCCTGAGCCTTTATTTTTGTTGAAAAATGACCAATGAGGGGGACTTTGTCCATGGTCAGAGTACAGTCCAGTAAGTCCCGGTTTTGGAATTTCCACTTCATAGTCTTGGACATAATCATCCGAGGTATAGTCGTATCTTGTGTTTGATTCATGTTTTTGCTTGTTTGCGTGCTTAACGTTTTTGACGTTCCAATAAGGATCGTCGTATTCGTAATCTGGTGAAGCAATCTTTGTCTGTGTTGCTGGCTTGGATTTGTGGCTTTGATGTGCATTTTTACGTTGTAATAATACGTCTCTTTGCTTTTGTGCAAAAGTGTCCTTGTTCGATCTTTTAGGACGTTTAATCTTTCTAATGGTATCGGGGAAATATATTTTTGATTCCTCTTCGTTCTTATTTTGTAACGGTAGCACGCAGCATATTTTGTAGCGATCTGTGTTTATTTTTCTTAAATCTCTGTTACAAAATAAATCTAATTAATACTTAATTTACCCAAATTATTAGCACCTGTTTGGTGTATTATGAACATAATGAATGAACTTACTTGACATCCAAAACGAGTCCGTTGTTCCGATTGCATTCAGTTTTTTTTATAAAAGTGCAAATATTTTCCGACTGTTTTTCTTTGTAATTTATATTAATCGAAACTTTATCATTAAATAAAATTGAACTGTTATCAATGTGTCCAGTACTATTTGCACTATCAGTTGTAGGTGAGGCAGTCGTAGTAGTATTAACTATATTTTTCCATGCAAAAATTTCATTTTCAGGAAACTTGAATATGAATTCATCACCTATTTCGGGGGAATCAGTCCGTTCTTCAACAGACTGTAGCTCTAGAATACTGTTATTGATTAAGAGACCATTATAAACTTTTTTGTCTTCTTCAGGCCATATAAAATTGCGATCGCCCATTTCGTCACTCGGTTTATCCACATTAACCTTACTTACATTTGTAGTTTCTGGAAATTTCACAACACTGTTAATGAAAAGATTATCATCTCTAAACAAAATTTTTGCACTTTCATCTGTATCAAACTCGGTCAAATTTTCAAATTTCGGAGGTGGTGGTTTAACACCTTGGATGCTGGCTAATTTATCGTTTAGCCACCAGAATGAACCGTCAACTTGAGCAAAAGAGAATTTAATTAGAACGAGATAAATGAGAGATTGCGAGAGCATAGTTTATTGTGCGTATGCTTGTTAGTTAGAATTTAGTTCAAATGCAGGATGTTGCACCGGTTGCAATACTGTCGCGTGATTTCAATATAATGCACTGTTCTATTATGTGGAGTCAATTATGTTCTTCGCGTTCAATGCGCTATGTACCCGCGCACGTCCTGTGACTGTACATCTATGTCGAGCACTGAACTGACCGGTTTTTGTTTCGGTAGATATAGTAAAAATTAACAGAGGGCTTACGCAACGGTATGGCAGGATGACACTCTAAAGTTTCCATTTCTTCAATTTGAATGTGCCAATTTATTTTGAAAAAATCATGGGTCTCAAAACTCTTGTTGCAGAATGAACGCAGTATGGAGTATGATTCGGAACTATGAAGGAATGGTGGCCTGACGCAGCGTGAGCGCGAGTGACCTGCCGCGACCGGTTCGATGTCCGCACAGGATGGACCGAAAGGTTTTCTCTTTATCGTGTGGTTAGAGCTTAACCTGGTGTCAGAGTTTTTATGCCGCCCATGGTCCTCTGACTTGGCTTTACCTGCCGTCGAGAAATATCTCTCCAGCACGCTGAGGAAACATCCTCACGATGTTTTATTTCACCGAAGCAAGTAATAATTATACAATATGCACATGAATCCGAAAAATCAGAGGTGCGTGTCTTGGGTTCAAACTCGAGACCTATGACTTGGCAGTCCGACGACCACACCACTAGGCTATAATTACTGCTTATGTACTTACCTTTTGTCATAAGACAATTTGTTAAAAAATATATTTACGATACTTCCAATAAATATTGAGTGGCTACATGACGAGGAAAATTAGGCCTTCTTTGAAAATTCTTTTGATATAATTATATTGGATGATGCTGTTATGAATTAAAGTTAAACTTAGAGATATTTAATTTTGCCATCAAATTAATTTTCCGCAAACTGATCCAAGAGTACCTAATTTCAATTAGAGAAGTTAATTCAAAAATCCTTGCCGAGTTGAATCTGCGTTACTTAATAATGAGAACAAGATAATAATGGCCCTGACATGGATTATTTTAGTAGTAAACAATCTGTGTCAGTCTTTATGTCTGGAATTATCTATCAGGATATTATTACCTACTAAGTTGAAATTCTAAGATAACATTAAAGATGGTACCTAAGTACAGCATCTAGATGTTTTAATCTTGACTTCAATACTTTTATTTTGTTAATCTGACCTTTTTGTTGGTGCTTTTTGTAAAATCTGAATGTTATAATTAAAAAAAGATTTTTAAATTCATTCAGTCTTTTGACGTCCAACCAAACCTTTCGCTCTAAACAACACTAGGGACACGACTCCCGAAAACCGTATATGTCGATAAATTTTTCCGTGAGTAACGTATTCGATGACAAATTAGATTACGTCGAAGCGTCTCCCCTGGCAACTTCCTCAAACTCTTGATAAGAGTTACTTTAAAAACTTCGTGCAGTTCCCAAATTGATTTCGATCGAAACTAGAAACTTAGTGCTGCCAACCGTAACTTAGTTTGTAGGGAACTAACGGGAATTTGTTTTCTAGTATTCATTAAACTTTTGCAGCTGTTATCCGTTCCGAAGCTATTGCGATGTGGAGGATGCTGGAGTAATGAACATTTCTCTCTCCATTATATAGTCTTTCATTGTTTTCGAGTTGAAAATCTATTGAGACTTGTTTAGTCTATTAACTCGACGAAGTTATGAACCGATAAATATTGTTTTCTCGTAAGTTTTGAAAACAAAAGATTCTCGGAATACGATCAGACATTTTCGTGTCGTTTGACGAGTGTTTTCTTATCGAGTTAGATTTATAGTTTAACAGATAAGATTATTAAGAATACCTATTGGGTGTAGAGAGATGGAAGAGGTCGGCCAAGTGATGGATGACTCTGCTCTCTGTTTTGTGTAGAGAACGAAGTTATAGATTCGCACTTAAATTATGACGTTGTGATTTTTTTATTTGCAATTTAAATATTCATTCCCACAGTCGATCATCCCTAGTCTCTGAGGTATAAAGCCTTCGGCCTTTATACACGGTCACATGGGGTTGCAATGAAATGTTAGGTCACTGGCTAATGAGGATATTTCGTGCGTTGTTATCGACATGTTAGATATAAAGGCACTACTGGTGGTCATGGGCCTCTGCAGTTCAATCCTTGCCTATTTCTATGATCACTCTTAAAACTTAGTTGTAACTCTCTATATTTTCCTACATAATTTCGCTACCTCAATTAAGAAGGTACATCTCGAAACCCAGTGTGCCATGGTATAGTCCCATACACGTATACACATAGGTAAGGTGTCATTAGAATTGCACTTTGTACAGCAAAAATAAACTTTCTCACGCCAATTTCAAAAGATTTACAAAGGGAATGGAACAAGAAACTATTCTTGTTTATGTATATTAAGGTCAACGCTCACGTATCAGCACTGCACGGCATCGCCTCACCCATAGATATAATAAACAAGTCTCACGTCATCGGTTTGACGTCAATTAGACTGTAATTCAACTCAAGCATGTACATATTATGTACATACGTAAACGTGTGTATTGCAGTGTGGTAGATCTTAGAAATAATCCTTCGGGGAAATTGCGTAACAAAGTCAGATTCCCAGTGCTACTTATTTTAATAATACAACAATATTAATTGCGTGATATATGTTGTCGAGTAAGCGAATTTTCCAAACTGAATTTATGAAGAAATGGAATTTAAAATACTGGTATTCAGCTGCATCCGGTTAGACTGGAAGCCGACCCCAACAAAGTTGGGAAAGGGGTAGGCAGATGACGATGAAGCAATGGATTTTGAGAATCCCTTGGATTGTGATAGAAAAGTGTGTTACATAACTTGGGTGCTGAATAGTTCGAGTTGAGACGACGGTGATCCCGTGCAGTGCCTACACAAGGAGGTTTAAAGTAAAGTTTTAACATTAAAAACTTGTACTTATCTATTACCAAAACTTTTGAAAAAGTTGGAAATTTGACCCAGAATATCTCCGTAACTACTAACTACTACTAGTATGTTCCAAGGTATGTTCTAGAACAAAAAAAATGCAAATAACGGGGAGAACAAATACCTTTCATCTTCGTTAAGGTTATTTTTACATCCATTAGGTGCGTGTATTTACGTGTGCGTCGAACTTTATTGTGCACTCAAGTAAGATTCGTAAGGAGCAGGCGGCTAGAGTTCATTGTGTGTACAATTAGAATGCATAGCTCGCTCTCTCGATTTACTTAGGAAATAGCTGGTTTTTTCAAGTGTTTCCTGAATCGACGAGTTCTTTTATTGAATAACAAGCGCTGGTTTGTTGACTTGTTTCCGGGGAAACTAGTATTTTTTTTGTAGTGCAGTATTGTTACTTTGAAATATTACAATAAATTACAGAGTAAATAAATTGAGTGGATGCAAGTAAGTACTTACTTGTTTAAAATAGATTGTAGTTCCGTTACACCATCTTCATTGCACTACTTACAGTAAGCACCAAACGCAAGATTCCGTGTACGTACCTACTTATGTCGAAAGTAAATATTGATTTTAAATAAAAATAATGAAAGTTGTTGAGTACGAATCCAAATTTAAAATTTTTCAGTAGCAGCCACGGAGTATGGATTTGTGCCCGGTTAATGGCAATAGGCTCGCTCCTATTACATGGGGCTTAAACATACCTAACTGGCAAAATGTGGGTGTAGGTACTATTAGGTACACCTGTGCCAAACCCTTAAGTGATTACAGGCTTGATGCTAGGTAGGTACGTATTCATTGCTTGGTTACACATACTAATTCCAACATGTACTTAAAATGCATTATCTTAATTTCGCCGCTTGTCCACATTCGTGATCAAAGCCAACACAAAAATCCGAATGAAATCTACAAAACGGAAGCAATGTCTCGAATCCGTTCCGTTCGACCGAGAGATTTGTGCGGGCACCGTGAGAGCATACCGAGGAAATAGTCGCCTTCCACGGTGCAGGCAGGGCTCAATGCTTTACAGAATACGGACATAGAACAGGAACTGTGCAGAGAGAAGAAATCAATTCGGAAAACTGAAATTGTTTAGTTTCTAGGTGCTCTGGAAATTTCCAGTAAAAAGTAAACTTACTCTTTCGGATTTAATGCATCAAGTTTCGATTCTCCGAAACAGATGGCAGCTTTTATAGAACACACGAATTCCCTAATGTCACGATTCCCTAATGCTTGTTTTGAACATAAATCTAGAATCTAGGAGTTTCCAATGCAAAACCCGAATCATCTCAATGTTTGTTTGGACATTATAGAAGCGTGAATGCTTAATGGGAAAACCGTTTAGGTAACATTTTAGTTGACCCGGATCGAACTTAACTACTGCGCTTGTAGGCATTGGATCAATGAGGCACTCTCTTCTTCTTCTTCTTTTTAGTACTACTACTCCTTCTCCAATCAATTCTGTTCAATGTCATGTCATGTGTATGTTGGGGTCGGCTTCGAGTCTAACCGGATGCAGCTGAATACCATTATTTTGCATGGAGCGACTGCCTATCTGACCTCCTCAACCCAGTTAGTATTAGGTAAAACGATACCCCTTTGTAACACTGGTTGTCAGACTTTCGGGCCACTGACTACCTGTAACGACTGACAAAGATCTACAAATGACAGCCGGGACTAACGGCTTAACGTGCTTTCCGAGGCACGGAGAAAACTCGGGTGGTCACCCATCCACAGACCAACCTAGGCAAGCGCGGCTTAACCTGAAGATTGATCCGAGCGGCTGTTATTATTTAGCAACGAAAGCAATTCTGTTTAATGTATTCTAACTTAAATACCTAAGCTTAATTTATTAGCTTCTTTTTAAATACGAGAGTAGGTACTTTTGCGGAGGGGTAGTGATACACGTCAATCAAACTCGCATGGTCGTTGCACACTGTTAGAGTTTTCGTTGAGTTGTTGAGAGTTTCGTGAAGTTTTGATTGAAATTTTTCTCGAATATAATAAGTACCTATAATAATTTATGCATTCATTTAACTAAAACAATAAACCTCACTTAATCTCGTAGGTACTAACTTGAAAAATACTTAACATTCCTACTTAGAATCCTGTAAAAACGCAGCGCTAAATGTAGGTATATCAAAGCTTCTAGGTTTTCACCGACCCTGACATCTACACGACCTTGAAGTTCCTAAAAACTGCCACAAAATATTTGTCGTGACAACCTCGTCGAAGCGCGTCTAGGGAGCCATATCTTTCGCCAGAAGGTCACATTTCTTATTGCTTTGGCAACCAATTTTTTTTCGTATTTCCCAGGCAATGTGGGTAGCATGAATAAATTTAAAAACGGATTTTCATAAAACTGGTGGAAATAAGGTCGGAAAACATGTGAGAAGAAATACAGACGTTGGCGTATACCTATTATTACTCTGGTAAGAAGTATGAATGCAACATAATTATAACTTAATCTGCAACCGCACTTTCTGCTAGAGAATCATCAAGAAGATACCTTTTTTGATGGTTCTCAAGCTGCGTAGGGATGGAACTCGAAAAATATTACCGTACGGCATATGGGAAATAATATAATCTCGGTGTACCGAGATCGCGTAATACCGAGATCTCGCACCAATTTTGTGAGATAGATCTCGCCCCCAAAATGTTGCGCGATCTCTCAAGATTTGCAAGATTGCTCAGCGACTCGACGACTTAAACCATGATTTTCTAGGCTTGCAGAAGCGAGCGAGATTTAAACGGCGACGACCAACGCGCAATGTTCATAGATATCGGGTTCAACTTATCAACACAATCATCAATTATTATAAATATATTTTCAAACACCACCACCACCACAACGACGAGGAAGAGGACGGCCACCAGCGGGCTTGGAACCTCGAGGCCAACAGGCCTCGAACAGGCTCCACGTTGCCGTTGGAAATTTGTCGCGCATAAGATGGACTCAGCACAACAGTACAAACACTAAACATTCTAATAAAAATAATTATTAATAAGTATATTTCTTTGATGACGTAATGTTACTGTACATGGTGGTAGGTACTGTCAAATGAAATCCCACGTCCATATTACGATTGCTTCAATTTCGTACTGTAGATTCTTTTTTCATAATTTTGAATTCATAAGATTATTCCCGTATAAAATTAACGACATTTTATAACTGGGTGGACCGTGAACAGATATTATAAGAAGCCTTTTATTATGTTAAGATTAATTACACGTAGGTACCTACGTCATCAGCGAACATGTTTATAATAGCTCCTTTGTTCCAATTATGATATTCAATGACTGGAATGAACGAACATTACGTAGAATATTGGCACCGAGTTTAAGTATAAATTGTTTTTTTTTTTTAATACGAAGAATACTGCATCTGTGAGTATCATTAAAGTTATAATTGTGTTGAATGTCACAAAATCACAAAACATTATGCAATATTCGGTACAAAAAACGAAAGTGAAAAATGCAATGCAATTTGGTGAAAATAAGAATGACACTTCATTTTTGTGTGCTATAATTTTTATTTACACCGTCAAAACCGGATATTTATATTCAACGGCCGGATGTAAATAAAACTATACGACTACTTACACGTGATATCACTTGCATATTTCACAAACTGTGCTATTCAAATTCACTGCAGGCGCAATCCAGCCCTGAAATAAACATAAAAATATGCTTATGCACTGTTTGACTCCAGTTCAACATAGTCAAGCTATTTCAAAAAAAGCAATGTTGAGTCCTAAAGTTTCCACAGCAAAGTTTGGTTTTGTTTGGAAAAAATCCGTGTTCAAGCTTTCGCCAAATCCCTTTCGGATGTGTAGTAAAATCACGGCCCCGAAAATGGCGGTAGAATAAAAAATATGAGAGATGGCGCACTAAATAAATGGTATGTATTCATTCTGCTTTTTATTTTAGTTTAAACTGGCAGGACATGAATTAATAAGTTGACTTATTTTTGCTGGTTATTTCAGTAGTGGTTTTACAAGCAGATGAAGTTTATGTTCTGCGGATTTGACTCTTATTCGCTTGGACTTCTTATACTACATCATGATGTGTACAAAGTATCATTGATCGTGCTTTCTCAGTACGAGAGGAATCCTCTGCTCGAAGAGGTAGCATATTAATATTATAATACAGTGAGTATAAATGGAACTTGTTACTTTATTAGGTACAGGTGTTACAAGCGAGGACGCAATAAATAAGCACCATTTCAAGAATTATGGTTTTGTTACATAAAAAATTATACAGAGCTGTGACAGAGAATGATGTAATAAGTAACTGTAAATGGATATAAAAACATAAACAATACAAAAGCGTATTAACAGCACAATCTGTAACATGGAAGACTGAGGGAGCTAGCTGATGTTAATCAGTTTCAATAAAAAAAACATGTCATTTATTTTAATTTGAATCTGTCTAGTTCGGTTGGCACAAAGACAGCCAAACAAGAAGCCAAATTTTTTCTAAACTATATACTATGTATAATAAAACTTCTGTACTAACTACTGATCCGATTCTAAAAAAAAATCACTGGTAGCACAGACAGCTACGTTATTAGTTTGTGCTATAGGCTATAAATTATTTATGTATATCATGCTTATTAGCCATCACAATTTTTGCGGACGAAGTCGCGGGCAAAGTGCTAGTATTCAATACAGCGATTTGGTGTCGCTGTTTTCACAGCCCCGTCATAGTTTGTGGAGCGGCAAAGGGACTGTTACATCGAGTGCGGTTTGCCGCCACCCTATTTAGAATTCAGCGGCGATGGGAAGGTCCAAAAATCTACATTTTTAATACCATCCGCGTCTTCAACGAGAAATGTTACACTCATAATCTCAATTCAAGTGGCTACAGATGCTGTTAAAGTCTAATTTTTGTCCGAGTTTTGTGGAAAATGTTATTTATCTTTGCTCTGGAGTTTATAATGGGGCGTTTGTCATTTGGGGAAGGGAGAGTGTGCTTTCCTATAGCTAGGTTATAGCCCGTTCACTCGACGACGTATCGTTTTTTTTTGCCGGAGCTTGATAAAACACGGTACCGTATGCAATGTGGACGTCCATCGGTCATGATGTATCGTGTTTTATGACGGATCGTAAATGACGGAAGCTGTGTGAACGGGCTGTTATATAGTTTCAGTCACACGTGGCAACACAAAATAAACTCTCCTCTTTATACACTAGCAGTAATTAATTAGTTCTTAGTGCGCGCTGTTCCTGATAGCGGCTGATAAGCACAAAGAAACTACTGGCTGCATCTGCAGGGTAACTTACTATTATGTTTTTAAAGTAATTACGTATCTATTTTGTGCTGCAAGGTCTTTGTAACTTCAGTTGCTTGAGTTGGGTCTTAAGAAATTGGAGGTCACTGAAAAAATAATCCTATTAATAATCACAAAATTCAAAAATAAAAAAAAGTAAAATAAGAGAACGACGATAACTTTTTTCCCTTTTTAGGCTTTTTCCATAATTCCAGAAAATTTCTGGTTAATAAGTTTACTGGAAATACCAGGTCAGCTCACAGGAATTTTTTTTTTTTTCAAGATATGGAAAAAACATATAACAGCATAACATCATGTCTGTATTCCCCGCAAGGTTAGGCAGTGGCGTATCTTCCTACAATTTAGGTTTGCCATCAGCTACATGGACAATACCAGACAACAAGTTGAGCATTTCGAAACGAACAGCACCTATGGTGATAGTTAGTGTGTCAATCCAAGCAAGAATTGACGCAAAAAGGGACCGGGTTTTGACGGGACTCTTTTTAAAATCCCGCCAGGACGGGTCCCGGAAGCCTTCCAAACCTGGACAAATGGCAGCTCTATACAATATATCAACATTTTGCCAATTAGTTAGTAATTGGAGCGAGCCTACTAGCAACAACTTAAACTTACCTTTCTAATTAAGTACGATTCGATTGCCAAAACATGAACTCATAAACACTAGCCAGTTTAGGACACAAACGTGTCCTACAGTACCCAATCCCACTATAAATCGCCCAGGTGTTAAATCCGGACGTATGACGTCACTTCCTCCATATTTAACGTGCCATTTCGATAGGGAAATTGAAACTAAATATTTGCGATGGAAATTGAATATGGTAACGATGACCATTCATCATTGTCGCGAAAATTCATTTCATATTAAACGAACGGACACATTATAATCTGTTTTTGTGTCTGTCTGTATTATGGTGTGGTGTCAGGGGCGTAGCTACCGCCGTATCAGCCGTATCAATGATACGGGGCCCCGAGTAACAAGGGCCCGCGATGCGACGCGATGAGGGCGATGAGTAGAGGAAAATATCCACAAAATCTTCCTATAACCTCAAATTCTTATTGATAAGAGGCTCATAATGAGTAATCGATAAAAAATTACTTATCGCGGACCAGAAACCTCCAATTCTTTCAAGCTCACTTAGCTCGCTCTTCAACGGTAACTTCGTTTATTGCGGTTCAGAAAGTTAACATTATTCAAGCTGGCTTCGCTCGCTTTTCGATGAAGACTTGTCCTTATGCGATCCTCTTAAATTCTCTTCGCCGCAGGGTTTCAAAGGGCCCCCAAAATTTTTTGATACAGGGCCCTATTAGGACTAGCTACGGCACTGTGCGGTGTAGTATGCTTTTGAACACGGATAAGGTTTTGTGCTAGATATGTACAAGGACTACCTTGTTTGGTCGAGGGGTTGCGAGCGCGACTGCTGACCATAAGGTCCTAGATTCAATTCCCGGGCTGGAAAAGTGTTATTGCGTTTTTCCATCAGGAATATCTCAGTAGCAGCCAAGGAGTCTGTGTGCGTGTTTGTGCCCGGTTGATGGCAATAGGCTCGCCGAACATAATTGGCGTTATGTATGTACTATTCGGTACACCTCTGCCGAGTCCTTCGGGGATTAAAAGTGTGATGTCGTACTATATTAAATATAAGGACCTATTTACTTATACAGGGTCAAATCAGCTAGTGAATCTTTGCAGACGTTATGGCTATCGATAACCAAACACGATAAAAAAACGGATTTGGCAAAAAAACAAATGTTTTTTTATTTTGTATCACGTATGCGGAGTTTCGCTGGCTAATTTCATTTGATCTGGTGTATGTTGAGTTTGTCATTTTTTTCTGTTGCTTCATTCAGTATACTTCTATTTTCGTAGACAGCTCTGCCGCATAGTTAACAAACAACTTTAGCATAATAAGCTTAACACTTAATGTTATGTTATGTTATGTAATAAACTTGAAAAATACACTCATGTAAGACGTCACAGAGCAGACAGCGGTCATATACGAAAAAACAATTGGTCAAGTAAGAGTTGACTTTTATAGGCTCCAAATTCAAATTATATTTAACATTTCAAATGTTTCTAACTTTCAGTTCCCTTCCATGCACCTAAACTAAACAGGCCAAACTTCAACCTGACCTACCTGTCTATTGTCTAACCTCTAGAGCTTGTATGTTCGGGCAATGATCGAACATTGAACTCCATGCACTGCTCCCGACTAGGACTCACTTGGGACCAATGAAGGTGAAATACGGACCACATTGGGGCCCACCCCTACGTTCCGAACATTCAGGGAAACTTCTACCACTAATTAAACTATATAAGTGATATTTATACACATTATCCTGTCTTTAGACACGTATTTTGGTTTGTTTTGGCTTGAAACTAATTTGTGGTTAGTAGCTTAAGAGATGCCTTTTGGGTGAGATGATGACTAATAAGAGTCAAGAAACTTGATTTTTTTGTCGGAATAATATCGGTTTTTAATGGGAAAAATATTTGATTGACTTGCCGGAAAATTACGAAGTCATTTTGAATTAAATCCATTATAATATTCTACAATACACATACTAGAAGAGTGAACGAGTAAAATCTAAATCATTGTAGAAAACAAAACAATTATGGACAGAAAAATTAATTATATGCCTTTCAAAGAGCTATGAATCTTGTTACTCACTATTTACACTGACATTTTCCTTCCTCCACAACAACTTATGTCATATAAGTATTTACACTTTTTTTCTTATACTCTCTATGGTAAACAACAACAGTAGTTTACATGACAGCAATTTACCAGACATTATCATGTAAACAACACGCCGAGTCATTAAAAAGAAGTGGCGAATCGGAGCAAAGTGGCGTAGCGCCGCAGTGGCGTACCGCGTAGTGGTGGGTAAATGAACATTACAGTACGCCATTGTCTCCCCAGAACACTAATGAACAACTAACGAACTGAGACAAGCACTTTGCGATGCCTTTCTGCTGCCGGTCTTAACAACCATGAACAATAAAAGAGCGGGGCAAAAATTCTCAAGCGCTTTTTTGAAAAAGTTTGTGTTCGCTTGTATTTTAGGTTATGGTTTTTGAAAAGCTTGAGCCGATTGAAGCTAGTGAGTGAATTCTGTTCAGTTCTGTAGTACCGAGGTATGAAATTCTGGCGTACTTCTGTCAGAGAGTGAAATACTTAAGTGTAAAATTATTCGTTATTTGTCGTGTGACAAGAGTGTAAAAGGTATCCCGGCTATAGAAGAAATAAAATGTTATATTATAATTTATTTATTTTACAGCATCATACCTACATAATGTAACACTACAATCGAATAAAACAATTATATGTACTAAATAAATACTACAATTAAATTAATATTAATTTGACATTCAACGTGGCAGTGCTGCCAGCCTTCTGGGCACTATTCCTGTTGACAGCGATGTGGACGAATTTTTTGACGCTCTTTAATACTTTTCTTCTTTTATCTGTACATATTTGTATTATTATTTTAAATAAATACATACAATTAATAATAGGTACATAGTATGTCATTATCATCTACCTAGCCTTACCCAACTATGCTGGGGTCGGCTTCCAGTCTAACCGGATGCAGCTGAATACCAGTATTTTACATGGAGCGATTGCCTATCTGACCTCCACGACCCAGTTAGTACTAGGTAATACGATACCCCTTGGTAAGACTGCTTGTCATACTTCAGGCCACTGACTACCTGTAACGATACTGTCAAAGATCTACAATTGACAGCCGGGACCAATGGCTTAACGTGCTTTCCGAGTCACGGAGGAAACTCGGTATGTAATGGGTGGTCACCCATCCACGGAACAACCCAGGCAAGCGCGGCTTAACCTGACGATCGACCCGAGCGATTGTTATTGTTTAGCCACGAACGAGCTAATAAATAAGTACATAGTATGTATAAGGTACTAAAAGGTCCCGTTTTTTTTTCTGTTGCCATAATAAAAGACTGTGTAGGAAATATTCGTACACTGATTTGGTGACACATACGAACGTACCTAAATATTATTTTCAAATATGAGATCAATAAACCAAAGCTATATACAATTCGGACCAAGAGGAAAAATAATATGTACATCATTTGCTACACTAGTAATACTGTTTTGTCTTTCCTGATGAAAATAACATTCAGAAAACATTGTTTCATTCCATGATTGGCCTACTTACAATAAAATAACATTTCTCTTGAACAGTTCCTACAGTTTTGTTTGAGCAAAAGCTGTAAGAAAACAGCACTCTGGTGAACCAGCAACATTTTCAATGCTGTAACATCACTTTTCAAGGAGCGCTGTATGTTATTAATACTACATAAGTCAAATTCGACAAACTTTAATTCTGCCCCATGAGACACATTGACAGATATAGATTGTTTATATATTGACATAAACGCCCTAGATTAAAGAGTTTTCATAAGGACTCCTCTGTCTTTGAAGATCCGCCAATTGCGGCAAGGAATACGATTTGGTGGGCGTTTTGAACCGTTGTCATGACGACTGAGTCTAACTGAGCTGAGCAATTGACTTAAGGCGGGTCTTGGAATACGCATGATAATTATCTGAGCAGGTTTACACCTTAATGAAATCAAACAGATAATTGAGAACTTCTTAATATCAGTGTCTGAAATTTGTATTTGACTGCCTCAAAGAGGCCCTGGTAAGCCTGACGGTATTCCTTTGACATCAACACGTAGATGATGGGGTTCATACACGTGCTTGAATACTGCAACAGATGGGCGAACACATTAAGTAAAGGTTCAGACTTGTACTCCTTGAATGCGAGTCTCGTAGCCAATACTGGTATATGGGCCATACAGAAAGATATCATGATAGCAGCAATCATGGCACACAGCCTCTTATCTCTTCTTGTTGGCATTTTCCGCCTGACTAATTTCCTTGTCAGTCTAAACGGTGCTTTGAAATATTTTGCGATAGCTTTATCTTCTCTAGGAGACTGAGGAGCAGACGTGTCGCTGCTACTCGGCGTTTTGACACTATCAGGTAGCATTGATTCACCGGTGCTGCTTACAGGACTGGAAGTATCGCAGCTAGCCAGATTTTTCCCGTAAATTGAAAGATCGCGTACAGTTTGAGATAGTGGCAAGTCTGTGGGTCGTGTAGGTCGAGGATTTGTATTCTGGATTTTCTTCGCAGTTTGCACCACCCACCATATGCGGGCGTAACATAAGACTAAAATTACGACCGGGCCCGCAAACGCAGCAATCAACAGAATGGTTTTTGGAGAATAGCCGCTTTTGTCTGGTATCATGGTGCAGAATCCTCCGTTGGGTTCCAAGTCGAATTGACCCCATGCCCCAAAGTTAGGTGCCAGAAAAATTGCCAACGCCGATGTCCAGATAATCAGTATATTTATAGATATGTTTCGTCTTTTGTACAACCTGGAAGAATAATTATATGGTTAAGTTATACTCCTCTACAGGATTCGATGATTATTTATGTTTGAATGTTAACACAATTTTTATGTGATAACTTACTTGGGGTAGAGCAGGGGATGACAAACAATGACATATCTGTTGATACTGATAGCAACCACGGTGAAGATGGAAGAGCTGTTCAACACGAACTTGAAGTAAGCGTACACCCGGCACATTAGCCAGCCATGGGTCCAGTGCCCCTTCGTAAATGTCATCGCCGTCATCGGCAATATCAAGCAGTTGAAGATCAAGTCGCTGGTGTGCAGGTTGATTATGAATATTGCTGTCGCATTCCGAACCTGGGAAAAAGACACCAACAACGTGAACAAAACACAAGTCATATTTATTGCAGGAATTTTATAAATAGTATTGTGTCAGAGCTTGTGACAACAATCCAATACCTTAGTTTAAAATTAATTATGAATATTTTATGCACCATATTTGTTCAGACAAAAGGACGCGCTCGTCATCATTGACGATAACTTAAAATTTCAAATTCTATATACAGGCTTCTATATCATTTTTAGCAGGAAACCTAGGAAATTAATAACGTCACAAATTACTCGGAAATAACAATAGGTCGGTATTTTATAGTTGCTGCGTCTAACTTGAAGCTAAATTCGCGTAAATATCGACAAACAAATAACATGAGAGTGTCTGCGCACTGTATACGATCCCAGTTCGAGATATGACGGCCCGAAGACTCCGTAGTAGTAGGTTGGTGTCCTCTTGAGTTGTGCACTAGATCCACTAGGTCCAAATTCCATCTGTCCGGATTTTAGATAATTTTGTGACGTTTTGTGTAGACTGTCATTTCTCGATTTAAAATGTGTTCAAGTTGTAAACGGACCCTTCACGAAGCAGTCAGCCAAGCATTTTATACATCAAACAAAGTAACTCTACGCAGAATTATTATTGGAAAAATACTTTTTTTGGCGTGAAAATTCACGGTGTATGGCAGGACTCAATGTAACGCACTCAAAACATTGTGCTGATGCTTTGGATAGTATAGTGGTCATGGAGGTATTTAAAGTAAAATAACATTGAACGTATTTTTTTAAACTTGTGAAAAATTTGGAAATTTAAATGATCAGGAGAAAAAGTGCATTTCGTCTTCTTGAAGCCTCACTTCCGGCTTCTCAATCCAGCAAAGATGGATCCCGCAACCCAGCTCGATCCAGCATATTTCTACGCCCTACGGATATCGCAACATTTTGCATCAAATCTCTAAAATAGTCAAAATTATTTCTGCCGCCTTTATTTGAATTGCGCGTTGTTCACGATAACGATTCTTTAATTAATCATATACTTTTATTTTATGTTACTCTTTGATAAATATGAACAAAGAACACTGATTATACCTCCGATAAATATTAGAATTCATATTTAGTCCTTTAGGGTAAAAAAATGTCAGATATCTCTTTTGGACTTTTTAACAATAAGTACCCGGTGCCCGTACTGCACAAAATAAATCAATTATGTAAGGTTGTTGATTTTTGTAATTTCAAATAAACACTTGATTATTTGACCGAATGATGGCCAAAGTTGAGAATAAGAAACCGGGGCCGTCCAAAAGCGCGTTGGGTTGACGATATCGTCAAAATCTCGGAGAACAGATGGATAAGGGACGCACAGTACAGCGAAGCATGGCAGGAGAAAGGGGAATATAACCAACAGTGGGTGATTCCGCGCTGAAATGATGATGATGATGATTATCGCCATATTAAAGTTTGTTTTTTAACCGACTTCAAAAAAAGAGGAGGTTCTCAATTCGAAATCGGTTCGGAATTTCAAAATCGGTTCAGTAGTTTGGTTTTTAAATCATAATAGCGGGAAAAAAATGTCATCCAAGTAAAAGAAATTGCGAAATTGATACTTGACAAGGATTTGTGTGTGATACGATAACTAAAAAGGGTAAAAAGGGAAAAACTTCTTTGCAAAAAAATAACCGACTTCCAAGAAAAAACACAAAAAAATTGAAAATAACTTTACTTGCGGAAGTCGGTGGCAAAAAAGCCAATGAAACAAACAATAGTCAAACAGTAACAGTAACAAACAGTAGTTTTTATTTGAAAAAAAAAAAAACTATAACTTATGCGGGATTCAGCTGGATCCCGCTGGATTAAATAAAGTCAATCCAGCAGAAATCCAGCTGTAATGAAAAGAGTGTTACTTATAACTACCGACTAGTCAGTAGTTAGAAGTACAAAAGTCTGACCATCAGACCGATGGCCAGACTTTTTGACTTCCATACCTCTAAGAGAGACCTCCTAGGGGTATTGATAACCTTATTTGGTTTGTGCAGGTCAGATAGGCGGTCATCATCAGCCTACAGCACTCCACTTCTGGACATAAGCCTCCTCAATCGCACGCCACTCACCTCGAATTTGGGCAACTCACATCCCGTTTTTACCAGCCACCCTGCGAAAATCGTCGCTCCACCGCGCCTGAGGGCGTCCCACTTTACGCTTGCCGATTCGCGGTCTCCACTCAAGAACACGTCTACCCCAACGGTCATCGGTTCTACGGCTAATAAGGCCTGCCCATTGCCACTTCAGCTTACCAATTCTGTGAGCTATGACGACAACTCTGCTTCTCTGTCAAATCACCACGTTCCGGATGCGATCCCTCAGAGAGACTCCAAGCATACCCCATTTCATGGCTCGCTCAGCGACTTTGAATTTATGGACCAGCAGTACCACGTTTCGGCCCCGTAAGTCAAAGTCGATAGGCGGTCGCTACCGGTATTCAGCTGTATCCGGTTAGACTGGAAGCCGACCCCAACATAGACGGGAAAAAACTAGGCAGATGATGACCCTTATTATACGCCAATTGAGATTACAAAAGTTGACGATACAAGTGAGGCGATAACGCAAGAGTGCCAATAATATCTGGTGGCAAACCGTAACTTAAAGCAGTATTGTTATAATTTAAGTCCAGAGTGGGAACGCGATGGTAGACGTCCTGTATGACAGCATCTCTTTCCTATTGCTTTAAGGCGTCATGGTTAACCTCCTGATTCAGAGGCAGAAAAACGTGTAAAGCAAGACACTGACCTTTTTGCACCTAGCAAGTGCGACAATAGTAGTAAGGTTCCCAGGTATACCGATGAACATGAAGATCACGCAGCACGCTGACGCGAACTGAAGCAGGGCTTCTGGGTAGCCCCGAAACATATCAACTAGTGCTAGATCCTCGTCTGAATTCAACTCTTTCCCGTATTCGGACTCTACCTCAGCACCAGCTTCACTCGTATAATTAAATGCGCCCATCTTACACTTTATCCAATAATTTTGGAAACAACTGACAGTCCAGCAAGATATCAATTAATTACTGTTAAGTTTACAAGCGTCGTTTTATTAATTGTCTATGATTGGGACACTCCAGGTAGTCCCGCGTCACTTGTAGGTTCATTCACTTCGACAGATTTTAAAACGGTCCGTTCTCAATCATTATAGAATTGTTACTGTCTGGTTGAGCGAATTTATTACTTGTTCATGTTGTCATGTAACAGTCATAACACGCTGATAATTCTCATAAGCGCATATAAACGTTTTCCCTATAAGTCAAGCTGTACTGTGGTTTGACGATTATTTTATTATTACCACGTAATAATATCAAAAATAAGTGACGAATATTGAATGTTTTGGTTTATTTATAAACGTTTTATAGTTAGTGAACGTTCTACAGCCGATGGGACTTCGGCCGCACATACAGCGGCTAGGCCCCAGGTTGATGAGCACTGCAGCTGCTCTTGCGCGGTTGCTACTGCTGCTGTTGACAGTACTTGGGGATCGTGGGGTCCATAATGGTTCTCTATGGAGCACTCGTGTGGGTGGACACCCTGACGGCATGCAACGTCGCAATAGTGCGAAGACCGCAGAGAGCGATGTCTGTTAGGGTGATAAGGGGATACCGTATGGTCTCCTACGAGGCAGCGACTTTCCTGGCTGAATCAACGCACTGGGTTAAGGTGCATAAATCTTGCGTCTCTATATCGCTGGCAGAAGGTGGAACTAGCGCGTGGTCAGCGGACGGTTCCTCGGGAAATCAAGGCACGTAGGACCGGTCTCCGTCAGATCCTAGTCGCTGAATGGAATTCGTATTGCGACGGATAATTTTATGAACAATTAGGTACTTGCATTTACGTAGGTACACACAGCTGTGGTTACCCCCCGAAAAGTCATGTGCAACTACCACAAACCCGTGATAGGCCCAAGTTGGTTTTTGCAAAAACATTTTACTTGACTAAATAAGTCTTGAACTTATTTAGTATTTATTTTTAAAGTCTTTTATTAATATTGTCTATTTTTTCAATAAAAAGTTAATACTTTTATTTTATTGTTGCTTAAAACGACAAGCAATAATAGGGTTAATCATTTACGAAAAGTTAATCAATGTCTAAATAGACCGCAGGTTACAAGACCGCTTGCCGTGCATAAGATTGGATGTTCAAATTCAAGGCACGAAATATGAAAAAGTATTTTTCTATTTTGTTTTAGTAATATTTATAAAGAATTAAAAAATACTTCAACAATTATTAAGAGCTGTCCCTCAATTCCTTTTAAGCTCACACTTTGTGGGCTTGATAAGGACAAAAATAGTCGTTCTGTTCACACAGAAAAACTCTTTTTAGTTCGGCTCGGCTCGCCAAACTGCCGGGATGAATATAACGACGGTCGGTAATATCGCATCACCGACAGTTCGGTTCGAATCCGAGTCGAAACAATGAAGTGTGATTGAAGTATTCTTTAGATTATTCGTAACGAATTCAATGTTTTAGCAGTATAACATTTTAAAACTTGAAGGGTTAGTAGTACATACTGATGCTGCACGCTGTGCGTACCTAGTGTTATTCCGTTGCCTGCTGTAGAAACTATGAAAAATACCAATTTTTCATAGTTCTTGCCATTTTGGCCTCATGAAATGTGTTTATTTGTAATGACCTCATTAGGAATAAACACATTTCATAAGACCAAAATGGCAAAAACTGTAAATATTCGCGGTTTGTTATTCTTGGCCAATTAATCAGTTTTGTTTGTTAGTCGTCTTTCTATTAAAACTTAACAAATACAATCAGTTTATTATACCATACGCCTGTGATCACAGAAGGGTTAGGCAGAAGTTTACCTAGAAGACCCACATTTCGCCTGTTATGTTTAACCTTTGATATCGTGGTATCGTAACATGGATCCGCGCAATCCCATTATACTGCCGGTACGCTCATCCACGACAAAACGTCATCACGCGTTTTCTTTTTGGATAACTTTAATTTAGTTTGCGGATCCACGTTCCTGATACCAAAGGTTAAGTCCTACATAGTAGGGGGCAACCCTATTGCCATCATCCCGGTACAACTCCAGAATCCGGCTGCTACTGAGAAATTTCTGATGGAAAAACCCAATAACAGTTTACCCGACCTGGGAATTGTACTCAGAACCTCAGGTTCAACAGTCGCGCTTGCGACCGCAAAGCCAACGAGACAGTCAGTCGAGTCAGTCTATTATAAGATATTTATTTATCAGTTATTCCTGTCTGCAAAAACAATAGTGACCTAGTTCAATCAGCGTCGGACCAGAATAATAAACGAAATTCAATGATTCATTAGTTTTACTGTCTGTTTAAACAGTGGTCAGTGGTCAACAAAATTGCAACCACAAATGAAAATCGATCGCTCTTTACATAATGGCTACTTCACTGTAAATAGCGTTCTTGTTCATCGAGAATAAAGACTTTAGTTGTCAGATTTTGTGGGGATTCTCTGTGTTTCAGCATAGTTTGAAAGGAAAGGCTTTTATTTAGGTATAGAAGATATTTAGCTTGAATTTCAGAGTTATGCAAACCTATTCTATCTTAAGCATTCTCTACGTTGCACCACTTAGGCAACAGCCTTTTAGTTGAAGTGTGTCGAAGGGCGCGCGGCGCAGGGATGGCCTAGTGGTGTGACCGTCGGATTGAAAAGTCATAGGTCTCAATTTCGAACCCACGCACCTCAGATTTTTCAGAATCATGTGCGTATTGAGTAATTATCATTTGCATCGGTGAAGGAAAATATCGTAAGGAAACCAACATGCCTGAGAGATATTTCTCGACGGCATATAAAGCTAAGTCACAGGCCCATGGGAGGCATAAAAACTCTGACACCTAGTTAGGCATTAATCACAAGAAAAAGAAAAGTATGTGAAAATCATTAACAATCCTGAACGTTAAAGTTGAACCCTCGGGGCTAATGTAGCTTACAGTTAATGAATACATTTTCAGAATCGGATCATGAGTTTCGAAGGTAAATGTGTACATACAAACTCACAAACTTTACCTCTGTATATTAGCATAGATAGAGCAGACATAATAGAATAAGACGGGGTTTCTCAAGATCAGTATATCTAAAATCAGCAAATTTATATGGTCATACTAAACTACTTATTTAGTACTAATAAACACTGAAATCTCATAAGACTATGCATATCTGTTTTAAAAACATACCCTCACATTTGATCTAGGTAAAACATTTTAGCAAGTTCCCAACGCATTTCAGGAAACCCCATTTGTTTGAATGCGATCCTAATGGCTTTGTAGTTGGTAGCCGTTGATAGATTTATCCGCGAACAAAAAGAAAGCAGATTGCGAAGCTCGGAAGTCCATTCGGATGTATTCGACCGCCATTCGGATTACTGCAGCGCAGCGGTGTAACACGGCTGTTTCGCGTTAATGACGGCGCATTTGATCTGATTCATCGTCGCCCAGTTTTTTCCCATTTATGTTGGAGTCAGCTTCCAGTTTAAACAAATGCAGCTGAAGACCAGTATTTGACATGGAGCGACTGCGGCATGCAACCTTCATAACACAGTTTTTGGGCAACCCCCTACAATACTTTTTACTCTGGTTTCTACACATAAAACAGGCACACATATATCTTAAAAGTTCTTTCAATAAACCAGCTGTTACTGCCAGACAATTTTATAACGGATCTACCAATGCGGTTGTAATTATATTGTAGTACTTATTTGTTCCAAATTGAGGAAACATTCGTTAAGGATAGTCGGAGTATGTAGTTAAGGATAATATTTTGTGTGTATTATTTTTGTGATTGGAAATAACCGTACCCCAATTCTAGTGACAATGATGTCAGTCAGATATTGATATGCGTAAAAATGGTAAACCAGCTTGGTGTGGTTAGATATTAATAATGACTCCAGGGAAGGACATAAATTTAATACCGCGATTTGCATACTACGAAACATATGTTATTGTGAAAAACGGCTTTTCCAAAAATTTGCATTGATGAAATAAAGTAGAGCGAGACTTTGGTTGTAAATACTGCCCTACTAAGCACAAAAGCGGTATCTCAAAAAAAATCTTAAAGTAGATTTTGATGGCATCGGATAGCTTAAATAAATACGCATCTAATTAACTTAGATAAAAAGCAGTATCAATTTTAAAACAAAAAAAAACTTAATAAGAAAAAAATTAATCTGTAAAGTTTTGACTAAAATATATCTACAAAACTTAAATTTCTCGAAACTGGCTTTCTCTGAGATATGGCTTTTGCATTTAGCACGGCAGAATAGGTCTATTGAAAAACAAATATAGGTCACAAACTACCGTTGTTACTATATCGATAATTTCCTTCATTGAAATTGCTGTCTTGTTGGTCTTGTGGATCTTGAAATCGATTCCCAGTTCAGGTAAGTATAATTAGGTTTGCCACCAGGAATCTCTCAGTGGGTGCACAGAGTCTGAATCCGTGCCGCCCGGTTTCTGGCAATATGCTCGTCCTCTATTATTTGGGACTTAAAACATAAATGACGAAATGTAGATGTCCTATAGATACACGTATACTTAATCCTGTGGGGATTACAGATGTGGTGTTATGTTGAATTGCTAACCTACCAAGATTGGCTCAATGAGAAAACAACAACGCATCTAACGCTACAACCTTACTCCGAACCGCAACAAAAGCTACAATGTATACTTAGACATTACTTAATAGCGAGCAGTACGAGGATTATGTAAACTGTAAGCTGGCAGCAGGAGCGAGCAGGAGCCAGTTAGTGGCTCTTTAGCGATTGTAGGTCTGTTTGTCGAAGGCACCGGTAACGTAAGGGAATTAGGCCACGGTCACCGCACAGCTTTCAACCAAATGAGATGATTAGCTGAAAACGGTTGGGCTAAAATTTTCGGTGTTTCTCACGGGTCCTGCGGGTTTATTAAATTTTCGTTTTGTTTTTGTTTTCTTGACGTTAAAGTTTGTGGATTTGATGGGCATTCGTTTTTTCGAATAGTCACCACGGAGATGTTTTGTGTTGAAGAATTATGTTTTTTTTCGGTATTTGGGAGTGTCTTACGTGTAGCAGTGTAAATTATGTTTTCTTAGTTAGTTGTTTGTTCAAATAAACGTCAATAGCATATTTTGATAGAAGTGGTCAAACTTTGTCATTGCAGACGAGGCGTAGGCAAGGGTTTATGCAGCCCAGAACTGCAGTGATAAATGGCCAGGTTTATCAAACGACGAAGTGTATTGATAAATAAATATCTTTTTAAAACTAGATGAGGCCGGTGTTTCGTACTTGACTACTCTGAGAAGAAACAGCCGATACAATCTCAAAGGTCACAGACTGTTTTAAAGTACAGACATAATCTTGGTCAGCCCATATGAGGACCATGCAGAGTTACACATATTTCCGAGATGGTCTTTGGAAGAAAGATCCACACATATTTGAGTGGACCTGCCCAGTACAAGCATTTGTCGTGTAGCTCGACTCATAACTCGAGGAGCTCAACGACACGACAAACAATAGTGGACGTCTTTCGCCTGAGTGTTGACGAAGATAACACTTAAATTATCTACATGCATAAAATACACAAAAAGTCAAGTCTTTTTTGTTACTATGTCTTAAGTAGGTTACCGCAGTGAAACTAGCGATCCTTATGCAAATTACCCCTTTCAAGAAGAGAGTACTGATTGCGCTTTTGTTTTATTTCTAATAATATAATCGACTTCCTTCGACACATCTGGTTGATTAAAATTCTAAACGGCGAAGAATAGTAGAGTATCTTGATAAGCTCAGGGACTAACAGCCATTCGAAAACCAGAGATGATTTCAAGGGGGAATTGAGTAACGTTTTCAATTCAGATATTAATTAAAGCGTTAATGAAGTTTTATGTTTACAAAACGTTAACATTCTGCAAGGAAGCTTGTTAATTATGTTAATTATATTTAGTCATTCTTTGAGAGCCAAGTAATCAAAATAAAAATATCATAAAAGCTTGTTAAAGAAAAAATAAACACGGCCATGAATAGATTCTTTTTGAATGAATTTTCGTAGGTAAATATAATATGTAATAAATGAAATGTGAATTCTGGCTATAAGCAGTGATAGCTTAGTGGTGTGACCGTTGGACTTTCAAGTCATAGGTCTCGAGTTCTAACCCAAAGACACGCACCTCTGATTTTTCGGAATCATGTGCGTATTGTATAATTATCACTTGCTTCGGTGAAGGAAAACATCGTGAGGAAACCAGCATACCTGTGAGTTATTTCTCGACGGCATGTAAAGTCAAGTCAGAGGCCCATGGGCGGCATAAAAACTCTGACACCAGGTTAGGCACTAACCACACGATAAAAGAAAGAATGTGAATTTATAATTAGTTTGTTCAGATGCATTGGTACGATCATATTCCGAATATTGCCTGAAGTAGTAGTTGTTTTCAAGCTAATCCGGTATAAAATGCTTCCAATCTTGCTGTTCAACTTTTCGATAACACTGTCAAAGCTTGTACAGCTACAAAAAAAAACACGCAATGAAAGAGAAAATATACACATAATAGTCGTATTTTTCTTAACATGTCCTACAAATGTCTCGTATTCATGTGGTTATAAATAAATAATATATCAAAAAGGGCATATATTTACCGGAGTCAACTAATACATCTCAAACAGGATCCTGGGTTTGGGATGAAGAGTAAACCCCACGGATTTCCTTATCGCGTATTGGCGAAAATTTATAGAGTGTGAAAATTCTGTGTCTCGACGGATCGGTGTGAAATGACAAACGTGACCCGAATGTAGAAGTAAAGCCTGTTCAGACTGTCGAGGGTGGATGCGCGGTTTTAAATGAGCGCTGTTGTGGTGCGTGAGACTTAGAAAGGCTCATCATAGTTTATGTTTTCCGAAAACCCAAAATATGCGAATCATAAGTTTGAGTGTAAGCGGTGTTTCATACATATGTTTCCGTGCTTTTTGAATGAAAGGATTAGTTTCGGGCTTTAAGTGTCAAAAAGTGGCTTTCTTAAGATATTGCCCGATATCAGGAACCCACTTTTTAATACATACGTCATTTAGGTAAACGTTATTTAGGTAAATATGACCCACGTACATTACAGAACACAGCGCGTATATTTATTTCAAAATTTTAGGACAGATTATGATAGTTTTGTGTTTTATTTCATCTCATCTAACTTTTTACAGTCGGTATTGTTACTTGCTATTAAAGGCATCTTTGTCGCAATACGTTATCGTCATCTGGTCTGGACCTGACCCAGCAAGTGCCTATCTGTTCAGTCGAACACTTGTCCCTAAGCAAATATAAACTTTCTGACAAATCCTACGTGCTCGACGGTCCACCTACACGTGCAGAAAAAATGTACAGCTATTTTTACATTTCCCAAAATTGACCTGTGAAGATGTGAATGAATTTACCAAGATTTATCTGGATTCATGCTTTGCGTATAGTGGTTTTCGCAATGAACTGTTTTACCTTTGAAAAGGGGATAAGTATTTTTCATTTTTCTTTCTTTTCCTTCTCATGTCGTTATTTTGAATAGCTTTGGAAGGCCTCCCACAAGGTATACTCATGACCTGGAGAAGGCTGGTGGAATCCCCTGGATGCAAAAACTTCATTGCCTAGGTGAGATCTAAGTTCAGTGCTGGATGTATTTCATAGATATGACTTCTTATACTTCTTCGACTCGACCTGACTGCTTCGTTAGTCGAGTGGTGTCAAGTGCGACAGCTGAGCATGAGGTGAGGGTTTCGATTCCCGGGTCGGACAAATTGTTATAGGGTTTTTCATCAGAAATTTCTCAGTAGCAGCCACGGAGTCTGGATTAGGGTCCGGTTGATGGCGATAGGCTCGCCACTTAAATCATAATTGGCGAAATATGGGTGTACTATTGGGTACACCTCTGCCCAACCCTTCGGGGATTACAGGCATGATGTTATGTTATGTCTATGATTATAAATTTGATGAATGATTTGAAAAGAAGCTATTAAAGCCAACTATTTAAAGGTAAGTATATTCGTAAATGTAACTACACAGATATTCGAAATTGCCAGCCGGTACTTAGCTGTGGCCCGCAGCCCGACGCTTAGCCATAAATCCTCAAGTAACATAAAAATAAGTAAGTACATTCACAAGCATTCCAAGGTCGTTTCAATATAAATAAATCACTAAAGCATACCCTGCGTCGGACGCGAGTGAAGTTCTTGCTGGCATTCGATTTAACGCAACATTTGCCACTCTTTGAACAGCCAAGACAAACGGCAAACATCACACTGGCGCAAACTAGCGAAGAAGTGAATATATCCTCCATTCACATTACGTGTGCCCATTATGTGCGGTTATAAAAGGGTCTAAGGGTGTGGTGAACCTAACATGTCCCGCGGGGGCATTATTTATGCCCGCGGAACGGGACAGTCCGACGGTGTCCCAAGATGTTCGGCCTAAAATATGGGCACCACCGCCCAACTTCAGAAGAATAATGAGTGACCCAGATTGTGTGCTTTTGACAGCTAATGGTAACAATGTTTGCTACTTTTTCTCGGACTTTAGCGAGCGGTTTAGACCTATTCGCATAATGTTACGTCCTAAACCTTAAGCGGTATATTACGTAATTCCGCACGCTTGAATTTTCTTCATTCGTCTGATATAGCCTACAGCCCAGTTTAGCCGTAATTTACGACTAAAAAGTAACTTTTTTCAGACTTTTTTTTTCTATAAACAGCCTGAAAAAGAAAAAGTTATTTTTTTATCTAGGATCTTGAGAACTTAAAGATATGTATGTATATATAAATATACTTACCTCTTTGACTTCTTATGTTCGAACTTGGTGTATGATATATCAAATACATAAGTATGTGATTATACAAAATGTAATCAAAACATGTCGTCGACATCGCATAAAGTAAAGTAGTTGAAGCTTGAAATGTTATGTTGAACGTATGTATGTATGGCATAAGTGAGCTTTGATGTATAAAAAAAATTGCTAATGCTTAGGGAAATTTGTTATGAAAATACTGAATATCCATAGTATTTTTTAATTTTGGGTTTTCTATTTTATGTCCTGATAATTGCTGTAAATAATCGAAAATAAGTGACTTGAACGAATAGTTTATTGTACTACTTTCACTGAAATTTGTTTTTTGTAAAGCATTTAGGACCGCTTAATTGTTTTGATAGTTACATATTTCTCCAAAAAAGATTGAAACTATCATGGATTTATCTTTATGTGTGGTCCCTGAATGGTGTTTGTTTACGTGGATGTTGTGATTTGGCGTTCGAGGATTTCGTCCTCTCCTTTATGATTTATTTTACTGTTCAACCAAATAGGCTATTAATTGAATGCATAGTTCACTATGCAAAATAACTTTTACCAACCAATTCACACAATCCATTTATGTCCATTAATATTAACCACGCAACACTAATCCGTTATAATCTACAAAGCGGTTTACGTCACACATGACAACCCTCAGCAAAACAGATCAAAAGTGACTGTGGCGCCGGCGGTGAGTAATTGGCGAACCAAATCGGCCGTTTGATTCGGACATGCGACGAAACTTTAGCTGTTGGCTTGATGCGGACAAAATGCTACCGTTTGCGAACGGTGAGGCTTGTTTACTGGAAGACTAATTAAACGCAATTGTGTTTAGTTTGGAGTAATGTACCTACTTACAAACCGAAGGGAAATCATAAATTATGCTAATGTTTTTTTTCGCAAGAAAATTGAATACGAATGTTCTTTTAACCAAAATGGATTTTATCAAGTCGTTATCGTTGAGTAAAAATAAATACATAAAATCGATAGGTACCCAAGTCAGTAGGTAATAAATAAGTTCGTAGCTAGGTAGGTATATGGTTCTATGAAAGTAAGAAATTGGACAGCTATTCATTGATTTCTCATTGTTTACTATGTAACGGGAAAATTAATTCAGCTAATGTACCTAAACAGTAATTGGCTTTTTCCTCAAAAATCCTAGACACATACTGATGAAAAGATAGATAGAAAAAGCCGCTCGCCTCTCCTATTACTGCACAAATAGGTTTAAGAAAAAAGATATCTCGCCCATTTTGCTAGGAAATCCGTTAGTCACGTCTTAATACAAAAAATAGGTCGGATAAGGCATCCCTGCTCCCTTGTACGTGACGTAATTTCTTTCAGTTAATTCTTGAACCGGCGTAGAATGTGAATTAGCTCACAAATCAGGCTTCTTTATTATTATTTTTTGTAGGTGGAAGAACTATTCGTAGATCCGGCCGGTTCTTATGTTTTTATTAGGCCGGAAAAAACCTTAGCAGAGCTAGTGCCCCCAAATGACATTCATATCGACGATTGACCGTTGAGTTTTTTGCCGGTTCCTCCTGATAGGAAACGACCAATTCGAACCTTGCACCCTGCGTCTGAAGTTTCATGCATATTTATGTGCAATAAAACATTGTTAATTTGAATTTGCCTGCTTTGAAAAACCGTGTAATTGCTATCCCTAAGTTAAAACATTCGTTTGGAAGTCTGGAGTACGTCCCTATTATCCTGACACTTACCCCTTTATTTTGACTTATTAGGGGAATCATAATCTTCCTGTCCTTGTCCCACGTCACTTGGTTTTTTTTTTTCGGTAATGACATCTCGCAGGTCTATCTATGAGGCTGGCTTCTGCCTAACCGGACAAGCCTCCAGGGTCACTTGATTTACTACTTAAGTTTATATTCAGTCCATCTGAGGTTCATGCCAAAAAATATTATTGTGGAATCCAACTTGCTGCACCTGAGTGTTGTGCGTAACATTACAGTGCCGCATCGCCACGCCACTTTGCCGCCACAACGCGCAACGCCACGTTCACGCCACAATGCGTTGTAAGTCATTTCGTCGGACAAAGGGTGTATTTGATGGTGTACAGTTACGTTCATGGTACAATAGGTGCATCAGGGAAGATAATGGATGTCGAAGTGGTTCCCTGTGAAAAAAGAAATCGCTTGTTAATAGCTTTAGTACCTACGTATTAGATGAGGTTCAGGTTATCAAATGCAACTTTGAACTTTAGCGACGCACAATAAGAATCCGCTCCACCAAATATTTTCTTTCACAAAATAGGGTCTATGGTTCAGTATTCTACATTAATTTCAAGTGAAAAATGAAAACAAACAGCGTGTCACCAACACTAACGGTGTTTAATTTATTGCTTCACATTTATATGCAAATAAGTGCATTATTATGTCCCTATGTGCTAAAATAAAAAGTAAAACAATTTTCCTGGATATTCGTACAATTTTATTTAAAGTGTAACGCTACAAGCGTGCCTGCTTCGTTGCACAGTACAGCCGCGGTACACCGCCGGAAAGCCTTGGCATACATTTGGCAATAAAAGTAAAAATATATCTACACTGTTTTACAATGAGATTCCATACTTACCTTAGCACTCCTGAAATGTAAAATGAATAGAAGTAGAGTAAATACCAATTTTTTTAATTTTCTGAATAAAATTTTAATGCATTCATGCCTTGTTGTTTTAAATTTAGTTTATTCTCATTATAAAGCATAATATACCAATACCGCGATAAGGTTGAGGTAGAAAATGCCTTGTGTCATAGTCAGAAGTTTGACATTTAGGTATATGAGGAGCAGGGTGTAAAGATCCTCGATACTCCATTGATAAGGGAGGCGATTCGGGTGTTATGTCTGGTAACGTACTGACCGACAGTTCTAAGTCGCGGACAACTTTAATTTAGTTCTTCATTTGTATCATAGAAGGCGCTGTAGTAGGTACTTTTGGTAGTGCCGCTACAGACATTTTGTAAATAACACTGCTTTCAGCTTTCACGGTTTTTAACTAAACTTTAACTGTCAATCGACAATAATCGCGGAAGATATCCCGTAAGTGACAGTGAACATTTTGTAAATATTTATATTAGTAGGTGAGTACTACAGTCTCTGCCGGCACTACGATTCTGTATGCTGTGGTTGTGATAGCCTGTAAATTAAGGGATCCGCTTCTTAAGCTTAGATTACAAGTTCCACAATAATCACTTCACTACATAGTATAAAACAAAGTCACTTCCCGCTGTCTGTCTGTCCCTATGTATGCTTAGATCTTTAAAACTCCGCAACGGATTTTGATGCGGGTTTTTTTAATAGATAGAGTGATTCAAGAGGAAGGTGTATGTGGTGGTGGTGGTGGTGCGGTGATGTATAATACATGCATATTATAGTAGAGAAAACATTAGTATCTACATTGCACCCGTGCGAAGCCGGGGCGGGTCGCTAGTGATGAATAAGACATTGTGATGCCTTTACCCACTCCTCCACAGCAATTATCGCTTATACCAACACAGTGCTAAGCCGAAGCGATGTCTTCTTTTACTCCTTGTCTAAGTTCAAGTCTATAACCTGCATTACTGTACCTAACTTTATTGTGATTGGGTGGGCCTGAGGACTTGATTACATTTATATTTATTACCACCAGCTATTGACATTTTTAGAACTACAATTAGTCAAATGTGGATTTATCCTGCCCAATAAGTAAAAATGGTACCTAATTCAAACCTCATTTCATTGTATTAATAAATTATCTGTAGGCAGACGTGACAATTCAAAATATACTTTAGGTTATGTTTTTTGATCAATTTATTTCATTTTGTATGTTTGTAAAATGCAAAAATTACCAGCTGAACCTGCAAAAGATGCTCCTCCAAGGTGTTGTATACATAATGTGTGTGCATACCCACTGAAGGATGGATTGCAAGAATTATCAGCTGAACATACAAAAGATGATCCTCCAACGTGTTGTGTAATAAATGATGTGTGTGGTTACCCACTGCAGGAAGGAATCGTTCTTGTAGCAGTTACTACTATTGTGAGTGTTTAACATAAAAACATAGTATCACGCCTGTAAATCCTTCGGGGTTTACGGGGATGTAGTCCCCTTAGGGTTTGGCAGAAACGTACCTACCTAATAGTGCATCCACATGAAATAGAGGGTGAGCCTATTGCCATGAACCGGGCACTAATCCAGGCTCGGTGGCTGCTACTGAGACATCCATGATGCTACTGTGAAACCCAAAAACTTGTTACTCGACCTGAGAAGCTTCCAGGTCCAGGACACAGAGTTATTAATACATAACAGAAGAATCTCCAAGTATCTCCCTTCAACTGCCAATTAGCCAAAAACTAGTCTTCCTTTTTTTCCCTATTATTTCTGTACTAACTAAATGTTTTATATATATATTATACTAGCTGTTGCCTGCGACTTCGTTCGCGTGGAAATTTTGATGTGGAAGTGTGGGAAAAAAAAAGTATCCTATGTGCTATTCCAGACTATAATTTATCTCTGTGCCAAATTTCATCCAGCTCCGTTCAGCCGTTCTGGCGTGATTGAGTAACAAACATCCATCCATCCATCCGAACTTTCGCATTTATAATATTATGCAATATTGCTCATCCCCCTAAGTTATTAGCGTGAAAATATATAGCCTATGTGCTATTCCGGACTATAATCTATCTCTGTGTCAAATTTTATCCAGATCCGTTCAGCCGTTCTGGCGTGATTGAGCAACAAACATCCATCCAAACTTTCGCATTTATAATATTAGTATAGATTATATTATATATTTATATAACTATATTATATTTTTCGTTATATCATATTGTCAATTATTTCCAGATAATATCAATTATTACGCTGCTCTGCTCAGCGGTCTTCCTCTTCTCGAGGACGTCGATGGAGATGTATAACTCGAACCCGACGAACGCTATCAACCTCATCACCGCGCTGATCTTTACCAGCACCTCCTCGTACCAGATTGTCGTATCCATCTTAATGCTATGGTTTCTACGCTGGGTATATAATTCAGTTGAACTTGTTCATCACCATTCTCCTGTCCTTATCTCAATTTCTTTAGGGTCGTCGCAGCATGTCTTTTTATTCTATACTTCTCTATTAATCTTGAATGAGTCACCCCTGTTGTGGTCATGTCATCTTTTGCACAGTCCATAAAATGCATAAAGTCCATCCACATTTATGCTTAAAACTTACCTCACCAAATTTCCCTTATTCCCCCACATCACATGTCCATCTAAACAAATTGTTATTATAATAATATTACCAGCCTATTACTGCAGAAAGCAAAAGCATTAATAATGGCCACGCTTGCTCAAGGCGGATTGGTGTTACAGACTTGTATTCGTTATTTGTCCAGATTTGCCCACGATGTTTTCCTTCATCGATGTCACAGATTCCAAGATAATTTTACAAAGTAACAAACCCGCACTGAAATCGTATGATAAATTACATCTCAGAGACGAAGCTTTTGTCCTTCTAATGGAAACGGTATAGTCTGATGAAGCCTTCAACTTTTCCTCAGAAACAAACCGTTCTCCTGTTAAAGCTGTGGGATGTATCAAACATGGCTCTTCTAACGATATTCTCCTTTTTGATCGTGGCAAGAGCCGTGATCTACCTCTCCGTCAAAGAATATGTGATAGCGGGTTTCAACGCCATCTTGGGAGTTATTTATGAAGGTGCCAAACTACCTAGCTACCAAACTTGCTGTTTCGCTTGATTTTTATCTATGCTATGATATTGGCTATGCTCGTGTAGCTCAAGACAACGTGAAGGAAGAACAAGACAGTCAGTTAAGTTGGACCTATGTCTGACAGATCATGAACCCAAAGGTTGACTGGTAGAGAATGCCTTGTGACATTAAGTCAGCCTATGTACCACTATTGTACATGAAGTTTAAATAAATAAATCAAGGCAATTCGCATCAGATAAGGAGGTTGTCCAGTGTCTTTCACAGAGAGAAGATACAGACCTTTTCTGACAGCACTGGCTGTCGCAGGAATGGTTGTGGCAGCAATGCGACAGCAATTCGACGACACGGTTGCCGCAGTGACTGAGCGATTGGCTGCTGCACTGCGTGTCTCGGGTTCGATCCCCGAACGGAACAAATATTTGTATGGCCTAAGTAGTAGTTCTAGGTCTAGCTGTTTGTGTATGTGAGTTTAAATGTTTGTAAAGGCACCCACAATTCAGGAGAAATTATTAGGGTGGGGCAACGTTTCCACATTTAGCAAAGGAATTTTATAGGCTAGTTATTAATAAATGTAACGAGAAGGCTAAGGAAGCTTTTGTGAGGCATGTATGATCAGCAAGAGACTGTGTGTAGTATACTTTTTTCTGCAGTGCGTTCCCGCTGATAATACGACGACCTGTATCCGGGCGTAGACGCGGCCAAGTCTTTTTTTAAACTGGTTTTATACTTTGGTACCGATATTTGTGGCATAAATGTTGCGATAAAGTTGGAACGCAAGGCGTCGTTCAGTAAGCATTATGATGACAGCAATTTTCTTTACTTACAGTTGTTTTCATTTACTTCAGCATCATCGTTAGTAATTATCAAGGTTCATTGGACCCTGACACACTCTTCTACTAGCAACGCTTCGGTTCGCTACCGAGGACTGCGAAAAAACCCATGTAGTGCGAAAAGGCCTCATCAGGTGCGAATCTACAAAGAAGAAGGTGCTAAATACGTACTGCATTTTCGTAAAAAGGTTTGCTGCTGTGAATGGGTTAAGGTGCTTGTATACGCTGCAAGGACTTCCTAGCGCCCGCACTGCCTCTGGTCTGATGGGGAATCTCAAGGCAACGTGCTGTTAGGGCTCCTGTTCACGATTGGTTTTTACCCAGGCTTGGCAATGGCCTAGGTAAAAACGTACCCGGATTCTAACGTGCCAAGCATACGTCCGGCTTCGTGAACAAGCGTGCATGCATTGTGATACTGGACCGCAGTACACCCGGCCACACCCAGCACGATGCGAAGTTGAACCTGTGCTGGCGCCGGCATTCTGAATAAGCCTGTTCACACTGCTTTATACATACTGTTAACCGGGTCTGGTAGAAACCGGTTGTGAACAAAAGCCCTTATAAGTACTGCATGGGATCAGTATTGCTTTAACTTGAGCCTTACGAGATCCTTTCTATAACTTAGAGCATCGTAATGTCATCGACTTGGATCGGGATCAGTTAGTAAAAACAAGCTTATTGTAAAAAAAAAAACTTAAAATCAAGCTTTTAAATATATGTGTGACGTCATTTTTTCGTATTCTTCTCAGCAAACCCTTTTAATTAATTCCCATATTATGGCGGTGCATAAAAAATAACTAGTCCGCCATCTTTGTGAGTCCGTCATATCGGATTTATGATGCCGTCACTTAGCTAACCATGAAAGAAATGTTGTTGTTATCCAAACTAAACGTGTATCCAAAATTTCAGCTCAATCGGTAGGGAATAACTGTTTTTAAATTCAGTTGCAAGATTAGACCTAAACAAACATGGCAAGTTAAATAAAAGCTTGTAATTAATCGAGGCGATGCAGTGCTAGAGATGTGCGTTCACCTTAACACGGTAGTGATGAATATGATGAGTATTGTTTGCGCTGGTCCCTAAACTATCACATGTTTCAGCGTTTTACGGGTTAATGTATAAAATATTTACTTATCAGACTATTTTAAAATTGTAAAACATAAATCAATTTATATTAAAACTTTTTTCTTTACAAAAACTTGTTTTCTTTGATATGGAATTGGAGAAGAGATGAGATTAATTAGATTATATTATTCAAACGTTAATGAAGAACATCTTAATTTGAGGATATATAAAGCATAACTCGTTTATTATTAAAGTAAATACGGAGTTTATCCCCTCCGCAAACTTGAGTTGAAAGTGAATCGTCTTCGTAAATGATCAAAGACTGAAACGAACTGTGTAATCTTTTGATTATTTATTAGATTACGTAATTATCGAACAGTTTTCTTAAGAAAATTTACGAAAGTTTGTTAAGGCAGGTTTCTAATTAATATCTCCGGCATTCATGGTAATTTTGTACGGGACTTACGTACTTCTTCGGTGTGTATTTTTTAATTCTTCATCCGTAATGATGATTTCCTCGAAGAAAATTCGGAAATGTGAATGTTTCCTAGATTCATCACGATCTGGTATCAAGTTGTAGAGATTCGTCTGGTTATGGCCGTTGACATCATTTGCTTTGAAGTATTGTAAAGGTATGTGGTACCCAAATTTGCAATGGCAATCCATTTAGTATTATTGTTTGTTGGCAAGGGCCCCATTAGATGTTTGTTAACCCTCAGTATTATAAAAACATTCAGATGTTAACAACATGATTTAGGATATGATACACTATTCAGAACAATCCCACAAAAAGATTCATCATCGTCATCATAAGTCTCCAGCCCTTTTCCCAATTTATTTGGGGTCGGCGCCGGATGTCTTCTTCTTCCATACTTCTCTACTACTTGTCATCTCATCAGACACCTCCGTTCTTGCCATATCATTAATCGCCAGCACTTAATGTTCCCAGATGGATTGCCGATAAAATTGAAGAGCCTAAGCGCATGCATTCCTAAATATCGTTAGCCATGCGAGTTGCGACCCTCCAGCAATCCGTTTAGAAAATCATCTATCGATTTCAGATTCGGTGCCAAACTGCAACTGACCTACTATGCATATTGGCTTTCCATAACTAATCTTATATATATAATGACCTCTAGGAGTGGCAAAGGGTAGCGTGCACGCACGCGTGGCGTTCGCCGCATTCTGGAAAAATCCTACTGTTACTTTTCTGACTCAATGTCGGCTCATGATCATTTTCGTGCAAGCCGAAGAATCTTAACTACATGCAGCCTACCTCGCTCTTAACTATGCTGGTCATTCAAGAGATTCATTTGTCCAAGATGATATAGCAACAGCATCAGGTACCAATTAAATATAACGATAAATCTAATTTCCAAATAAGAAAACTGCAAATAACTTGACGCCAGTCATACACCGAATCGTTAGGCAGATGTGTGTATCTATAGTTCACATGGGTGTACTCCTTTCATTTCCATAGTAAAAGGTAAAATAATCGTCTTCAGAACATCACCTATTTCTTGGCAGAGGCAAAGTACCTACCTATGTATATGTGTCAATGTGCAGCGTACGAAACCTATATGAATAAGTAGTAAGGAACCATGTAACTGACATTAATAGTTCCACGCCGTTCATCTCCAACTCAGGACATCCTTCCATTGCTTCCATGCCATTAAACCCGAAACTACTTAAAGATGTTTGCAGAAGCATCGTCCCGCGGAATGCCGTAGCATCACGTTCAGCAATAAGTCGTAGTCCGCTGTAATCTAAGCCGGAGCGTGTTTGGCAGCCGCGCTATCTTGCTGCTGCCAAACACGCTATTATCTTTAATAACTGGTGTAATGGTCCGATGTTTTGGAATTAAGATTATTATAATTTTTATGTTCCTTTTAAAATCGAGTTAAAACGCAAAGTCTTAAGTTTTGCAAAATCTGAACGCTCACATTTAGGGCATCGAAACCCGGTTTTGGTCCCACAGTAGGACCGAAACCGGGTTTCGCATACTCACATTGCTGCATTGCCTGATTTGCTTTTGTGCATCGCCAGATAAATGCTGTTAAAATATTAGCTCCAGTAGCAAAATTTCGAACAAAGTAAAATGGTGTCATGCTTTGAACGATGCTGCTACACTACTATAGCAACTATTAATTAATCTGTCTGTTGCAGTAACTTAGGTTGAAATGGTTGAAGCAACGGTTTTCGTGATAATGAGAGTAAATAGCGGCTTGTGAAGGGATTAGTTAACAGGTAAAACTTAACAAACGTGATGGGTTTTGATATCTAGTGAAGGAAAAGCTAAGAGTTTCACTTCGTAATATCAAGTAACTACAATATTAGCGGCCGTTGATCCCATAATAAGCGGTAGTTAACTGAATTATGAGTTTAGACAGCAAAAGATAGACGTAAAGATCCTATGTTGAATAAGGTCTTCATAAATTGCAGCTTTTACGGAGTAAAAAGCTCCCTAGCTTAGCCGCTTGTTATAAAGTGTGAAATTAAATTAGCTGGCAAAACGTCAGACGTGCGAAAAAAGCTTCCTAACTTTGTTTATTTGAAAAGATTTGTTTAGACATAACATCATCACGCCTGTAAACCTCGGAGAGTTAGGCAGAGGTGTACCTAATACGAGTAGCACACACACATTTCGCCACTTTCTCAAGTCCCATGTAATAGGAGGCGAGCCTATTGCCGTCATCCGGGCACACGTTCAGACTCCATGGCTGCTACTGAGAAATTTCCGATGCAAAAGCCCAACAACACTTTGCCCGACTCGAGAATCGAACCCAGTACCTCACTAGTCGTGCTTTGGACCACTAGAACAACGAGGTATGTATTTGTATGGAGTCCAAGGAAACCGTGAACGTAGTCAGTGATGTCAATCTAGGTTATATGCGATGGATTGAGATGGATCATGTTAACTGATTCAATTACAGGTTCTATAGAATCGATAGGGGGATTCCACAAAAGAATATTCAACCTTTCTGAATCCATGCAGTTTACAAAGGTATGTATATTGGAGAACAAAGCTTGACGAATTTATGTCGGAAGAGGCAAAGGAAATGACGGAATTCCTATAATAAAAAACTGGCCAGGTGCAAGACTAAATGCCATTACGGTCATGTTTATTTTGTGAGTCACTCTCTCTCTCTGTTAAGGTGAGGACTAAAACTTTCTAGTTTCACAAGCTATAAAATCTCCGCCGTTTGAGATCCTTGGAACCCCAATGTGGTTTATCTTAAAAGAATAATCTCTCGCTTAAAAAAACTGTTATTATAACGTTATAATATATTCACCTCATCTATAAACATGCAACTTGACACGACCCACTAAAACCCAGGTAAACTTCTAATTCTCAAACATAACACAACAAATTCCGGTCGCACCATAAACGTAACTCGTATGATGATACATACAGCCGCTGCAGCGCTTAAGCCTTAACCTGACCCACTGTCAGCGATTAGCGAGGAGCGAGAAGAGCTAGAAACTAAAACGAATAAAAACAAACAGCGGCTTCGCGATGGCGACGGGCGATTGTTCGCTTGTATGTATAATGTACCAAGCAAGACTCTCTGTGAGTGTTCTGCCGCTTTTTGCTTTTGTCATCTCGCAGGACAACCTTTGGGGTGGTCGTCTACTTAGCCGGGCTATCCTGTGGGTACTGGATAGTCCGGGCAAGTAGACGACTACCAGGAGGTAGGCCTTACACTAAAGGCAGGAGCCTTTAGTGTAAGGCCTCCAACCAGGTACATAAAAACCACAATCCCGCTAAGCACCCCCTGATAGGTACGAGCCTTGGCTCAGGGCGTCGCTGGGGGAAGGCAGTCACAAGGGACAGGCTGGATCGGATCAAGATTATTATTATTTAACGCGGGCTGGTTCAAGCCTCAAAGGCAACAGAGCATAGTTGAGCAAGTAATCTCTTTGAAATCTCTAGTCGCTGCGATAAACGGGTACTCGTTGGCAGTGTGAACAGCATCTCTTTACCTACATAGGACCTACAGTCTTCTTGAGCGACAAAATCGACGGTAGCTAGTCGCTTCTCGCTAGCAGTGCGACAGTAGTCTTAATCTCAAAGCGTAGTGTAATCAACGCTAGAACGCTAGAAGCTTGAGGCGTGCGTATTTGGCAACGACATTCTATCTCAGCTCAATGCATCAGCCGAGCGGCAAGCAATTAGGACGGGCCGCGGAATACGCGGGGAGCGGGTTGGAAATTATGTCAAGATTTTTGTTTTTTACTTTCTACACAACGTTACTATGTTGCTTTGATATAGATCTTTCCAATCTCCAGAAACCATGTCAATGCCCACGGAAAAGTTTTGAAGACAAACGTCAACCTTCAATGGCTTCGATGTTCTTTTGTTTCCAAAAAGTTCTTCTTTGTCCTAAGAGTTTCACATTAATTCCAAATGATGGGTTACCATGGTAACCCATCATTTGGAATTAATTAGTACTATTCCGAGAGTGGGTAAGAGATGGCGCTAGACACGATCAGTTGAAAACGATCGATCTCTCAAACGCTCTATTGTATTGGCCACTTTTTGGTTATTTCTTTACCAATATCCTTCCTGACACTAGTCAATTCTGTATTACCACTGCAACTTCAATTCACCAAAAACATAAAACCAGCAAAATAAATAAGTCCTTTATGAAATCGGCCGCTTCGACCTCCGATAGCTCACTAGGACAGCAAAATAAAAACTACAACTACCAGCAATTCGTGGTGCCGACATAAATAAAAGCCCTTAAAGTTAATACAGCAGTAAACCGTGTGACGTCACAGATTGGACGTTTCCCTTATGACGTCATTACCGTTAGGTTAGTAGATGCTTGTAGCAGCGGCGTTACGAGCAATCTAACGCGGATGAGGTAATTTCAGGGTTGTCAGACACGAAATTGGTGTTGAATTTTTGGCTTGGGATTTTCAATTTGAAAGCCATTGTGTCGTTGTTTTTGTTATTGAAAAGCTTTGGCAGTTTAATAGGTGCGGAGGACTTGATGGTGTGTTGAACGATTTTAAACAGATGTAGCTGGGGTTTTGGGGATCGTCGATATAATTAAAAGCCAAAGAAACAAAATGAACATAATATTGTTTATGATAATATCAACCTATAACCTGTAAATGGAAGAGTCATTCGGGTAGTTTTCTGGGCTTACTACGGGCTTATCCGGTTTATCCCCGTAGAGTTTTTTCCACTAGGGATGAGAACAAGCATGCGACGACGGCTATGCAGACAGCTCTACTGAGTTACATCGAAAAAAAACTTTGTGTAAAGTATTTCATCACCATTGCTGAAGGAAAACATGAGGCGAACAGTATGTCATTTAATCAAAAAACCATCTCTCAAATAATTCAATGTGACATCCACGACCCTATTATCTCATATAGAGAACCGGCCTGTGTTCCAAGCATTGGGAATATTATAGGCTGATTACGACGAAATCAAAGATATTTGCATAAATATACATTGAAGTAACCCTGATGAGAATTCGCGGCGCGTCTGCTAGTGGCTTATTCCACTACGTACTACATGAGTTGTATACTACATGAATGCAGCGCGAAATTGGGCGGAGTGATGAAAATTGTTAATTACTGCTGCTAATATAGCTGTGAAGTTTCATATTTTGATGTTGGTTTGTATGTTGAGAACATAATTATTCTGCTTTTCATGCAAATAACTAGTTAGCAGTAAAAAATGGAGGTTCACCTTCAGCAACGCTGACGTAGTGTGACAGGTTCTAAACTTCAAATTTCAATTTAGAAAACTGGGGTTGGTAGTTTATGCATGAAAGTATGCAATGAACCTTATATTTTAAATATTTCACGACTACCTATATTATCTACAGAATGCGAGAAGACAGACTGTCTTCACAAACTTTATTAATTAGACAGCAAACAATTTCACACGGAGTGAAGCTAAAATGTTTCTAACATTACTCCCATACATTCAGTACGCTTGAATTTTGCACATTTGTACAGACGCATGGAACGCCTTGTTTATGCATAAGCTTTTTGCATATTCTGCTTGGTAACTCGACGCTCGGCCAATTTGCCCAATTTAGTATTGCGGCCGAATACTTGAATAATAAATGGAACTGAAAATATACAATGTATTGTAATTGCGATGGGTTTTTTCGTCAAAACGGCGGGTCTGTTTCCAATTTGCAATTAGTCTAAAGTTAATGCCGATCGAGTGACAGCTCTTTTAAAAGCGGCTTTAAATTCGATCTGGATGGTAGCGAATCTAATGTAGCTTTTACTCGTGTGCCGAAAATAAAAGCATTACATTGTTTTGAATTCAGTAATAATTTCAGTACGGAAAATGTTTCCTGTCTCACTAGGAAGGAAGCTATTTTGGATGATGAGGACAAGAGTACTGCCACTACCAGTTTTATTATTCTAGAAATGTCATGCGGGTGCACAGAATACCATACTATGCTAGTTTGCAGTGGCACTTGCCATAAATACCTGAGTGGGTAAACTTTGATATTTGGATTACAGATTGAAAATGAAGTATGAAATTGGTACATACATAAGTAAAGTAGTACATTCACGGTCGTTTGGTTTGATCAGTTGGAATGGCGTCTTGCCAACGAATGAACGTGAATGCGGCAATTATGAAGAAAAGCTTTGGCGGCACGTAAAACCACGGAGTCGCAGTAAACTGTAAAACCAATCGATGTAAGCGACACATTACTTATGAACCAAGCTAAAAATTATAATACAACAGCTATTTTTGGGACAACCACGACGTGTCCAACAAATGATCTATGCATCATAACCAAAAAAAAACACGACAAAATTTATATCCACTTTGTCGTCCACCAAAAAATTGTTCAGCTCCATGAATTTTATACACACAGTCATAAAAGAGACGGAAATAACTAACATACGTTAGGATTATAGAGATTAATATGCGGACAAACCCGGCTTTACGAGCTAGTGGCCGTTCTTATGATGAATTGGTTTGTGAACAAACTGCTTTTTGGTTTATGTCGATATTTTGTCGTTTATGGAGAAAGATTTGGCTTGTTTGTTTTATAGCCAACAAACTCACGATCATCAGACTCACCTTTAGTTTAGTAGATTTGGGTCGGCCTTCTTTATATCGGAAATAAAAGAGAGGCCGAGTTTTATAGAAAGACGCCATTCTAAACTATTAGAAGAGACTACAAAGATGTTTTCTATCAAAATATAATACCTATAACCCAAATCATTATCGTTTTTGAGTATTTTGGCTTTGGTGACTAAAACTGCAGCTGCTTGGTTGCAGGATAGGAAATTATGCATTTTGAATAAACAAACCATGATAAATTTCACCATAATCGGTATACATCGGCTGACCTGCGACAACATGGACTCCAATATGTATGAATCAATTGAGGCAAGGGTGTTACTCCGGCCACCATTGTCCTTAATGTAGCCATCATCGACCATTATGGCCCACTGTGTATTAAGGGGAGGTGTTAACGTAATCAACGAGCCTACACGTACGGATTGAGGTATGGTTCTATTAAGGAAGGATGTTGTCTTGTTAAGATCCCTGTCTCGTGTTATCACACAATCACCTCTGTTAGAAGTTGCTACGAATATCTTACTCCCAAGGTGTTCGTAGTTAAATCACGCCTTAATTTTCATCAACTTCTGCCCAAATGATCGGAACGTTTAATTAACAACATTTGAGTATTTTTGGTAACATCTTAAGTTGTTAAAAATCTTTTCGCCCACTGAAGTTCTCCCAATTTCCTTGTGACATTTCCAACATCCGTCATAATATTTTTAATTTATATTTAACTTTTGTGAGTTATTTTTGTTAAATAAAGTTAGCGACATAAACCGGGAAAAAAACGTAAATTAATAATAAACTGTCGTACAAAAATTCGGTTTCTGTTTACCTACACACCCAGGCGCAAAACATTTTTCCTTATTGGTTTATTATTATATTAAAGTGCGTTACGACTACCCAAAGAAAGTTTGGCCGAACAGCCGTTTGGCGGATGAACTGTTGGTCTAAAACTTGCCCGAAAAAAGTTTTCTAAAATGATCATTTTAGAACATAAAATCATGGTGACGCTAGTTTTTACTAGGTTCCTCCACCTTAAACAGTCTTTCCCCGCTTACACATCAAGGCAAAGCTCTAAACACATCTTAACGTTAGCTGACAATGGCATTATAGGCACCTAACTGTGAAGTGATTATTATCTAAGTTAGGGACATCTCCCGCAAATATGGAAGGGCCCATGTCGTCAAGATTTATGACTTAGGTACTTTAAACTTCACTGAGTTTGCAGAATAGTTCGCTAAGGACACTAGGTAGGTATTTCAAGAATTTAATAAATGTACGTATGTTTACTCGTATAGTTTTGAATTATTGACAATTACGTTTTGTAATTACCTAACAGCCTCATAAATATTCTTCTATCAACATACTTCAATAGCAGAAAGTAAATAAGACGACTAAAATTATACTTTTTCCTTCATTATTTCATAAGGAAGAATTTTTTTTTCTTTGCTACTAAGTAATTACCAACGCAAATAAGTTTTTTCCGAACTACACAAGTTGTATACACGAGACATTAAAGAAAATGTGGGTCATTTAAAGTGAAACTCGGCTATCGCTCAGTAATGCTCAGAGTGCTTCAGGGAATCAGCTTTTCATTACTGAAACACAGAATTTCGTTACATGTGGAAGTAATGTCGGCTCTGAGGCATTTTTCATTTATTTTCTGCCATAATGACGCCATAAATAACACACCACTCTTATCTTTTCCCCACTTTTAAATTAAACTCTGTTTTTAAAATGCTCGTCCGTTTTACGCACTGCATTATGAGTTTTTATTATTTATCTTTTGAAGGACTGGGCGAGTTGAATAATGTTTTTAGCATTTATATAATTTGAAAACTGGAGTAAATTAAATGAAAACAAATCTTACAGAAATATGTAATGTAAAATTGTAAAGTTACAAGTAATACATAGTTGAGGCTATTGCCACGAGGCTTTTTACTGACTTGAATTTTTTTCTTCAGTTCATAATAATTTGTATGATAATATTAAATTATTATATTGACAGTATTTGTACAATAATTAACAGTACCTAATGTGCTCTGTGAATCTCTAAAAAAATCGATTAAATATAGCAACCAATTGCTCAAGCTCTACATCTTGTACAACAAGAATTTGTACATATACTACGCAGTTAACACTTACCCCAACACTTAACCCCACGGAACTTTCAAACTATGTACAAAGCAAAATATTTTGTTCTCAAAACTTATAAAAAACCTGTCAAAAAAACTTTTCCATTTTCTTCAACATACACATTTCAATAAGTGCAAGTATAAAGCCGAGTACATACAACTTGGGTACATAAATCTATGTTAGCTCTGCGGGGTGCGCCCTACTCAATTTACTTCGCTTATGGTCACCCTTCTGAGATGAAATTACATCAGATAGTGCTTACAGCCCTTATCTTACGGTGATTTAGAAGAGATACGTAATTTATGTCATTGTTTAGATAACAGATTTGTATTAAATTATTTACGATGTTGCTCTTTTTGTAGATGGCAATTGGGTAAAGTGTTTTTGGTTGGTGGCAACTCACTGGCATTTTGTGTGTGGAAAATAATTTCCGCGTTGCTGTTTGTACTCATTTGGTATTTTCACCGAACGATTTTAATTAAAGCCTCATTGCAAAACCTTTATTAATAAAATAGTTTTGCTGTTAAAACAAGGTAATCTACACTGGCAAGTATTATTTACCGTCAATATTTAAAACATACTTCCCATCGAATCAGTTCATCAAATAAACAACAGTGTTAAATGCAATAAAAATAAACCGTGCCATTCGTCAAATAGTTGAACAGTTGTGAAGCCGTTGCGTCCGTAAAATAAATTCAGTCGTTACCGGAGATAATAACTCAATAAAAACTGAAGTATACACAGGAAGTATGGATTACCGACTATATATCAACCCTAGTATTACCAAGAGTGTTTATTTTTGCGAGAATTCTCGATACCGGTTTGAATTTCGGGGCATTCACAGTTTGTACTCGCTACGAGTCCGTTGTTCGTGCCTGAAAGAGCTCTCGTGTAGCTTCCACTTTAGTGCTTCGTGCAACTTTAGAATTGTTTTGTCATTTTTTTTTGAAACTCGATTTATTGCCACTTTTATCTACAATTATAAATCCGACTCATACTATTATGCGCGTAGTAAACAAAAACTTGTCGATAAAGCAATTTTTCAGTTGAACATCTTTGATTTCCCATAAAAATTTGCCCACTTTCTGTCACTGCTATATGAAAGTAATTAAAGAACTCGAAGCTCTCCGATGTTCTTAAAAGTTTGCCAGTGGAAAAAGAATTTTTAATCGAATACAGTTTTTTAGTCTTTCGATTCTTGAGTAGGTACCAGCAGTGAGAGTGTTGAAGGTTTAGCGAAACCAAAGCTTTTGTTGTTCGACAGCCCTATGTCCTATTTTTACACTCTCTATTTTTCGGTTAAACTATTCTCCTTCACTGTTCCTTATCCACATCTTAAAGGCCTAAATTTTAACTTCATAGGTTCAAGTGCTTGGACTGCGCGTAGATGAATGATAGTCGTGATATCCGATATTATATTGGATTCAGATTCATTTCAAAAGAAAACCAAATTTACATTTATTATTTGCAATGGCGATGCTTTAATTAATTTTTAATTGGTTTCCTGTTTATCAATATTTACTTATCCGCTTCATTCATTGTACTGCATTTTCCGAAAGTGTATTTCTCAATAAATCTTCAACGGTTAGGGTGCTTGCATAAAGATACAGATATCCATTACGGACAAGACGGAACAGATTGGTACCAATCAGTGCAGATAAAATAGCCCTATTCTTTCTGTATCTATGCGCTCGAAATAAAGAAAAACGTGCATTCATAAAACTTCAATGTTTTTTTTTTTCTGAACCCCACAAATCGGAACTGGTAAAGGTTGTTCTCACAAAGTAATGTATAACAATGTTAGTAATAGTTGCATTACCTGACGGTGTACGACAGGGGTGCTATTAGAACTGAGCCAGGCTAATGAAGCGAAGCAAAGTTTAATTAAGTATACTTTCTTTGCACACAATGGTCTTGCCATTTAGGATGTTGGCAGCCGGGAAAATGGCGGTTGTGATAAAAAGTCAGTATTTATAATGGTAGATAGAAACTGAAAATTAATGTTAGGGTTAAGAAAAGGGGAATAATTATAGATCTGGGATATTATAACCCCACTGCAAGACAAAGGCTTCTTTTTTTCGTATAGATGAAACCCCTAAATAACGAATTCCACAGACCGAAAAACTTATTCATTTTCACAAAAGAAATATCAATAAAATGAAAAAGCAATTTATTACAAAAAATGCGACATACGTACGCCTACACGTCGTGTTCTAGATCAGCGTACCTCGAAATCAAACCCACGTCGGAACGCACGCGGCATTTTTCCACCGCGCCGAATTTTACTCAATAATACGAAAAGAAAGATGGCCGACACGCGGCCAAGCCGACCGTGGCGGGAATACGCATTTATCACAGACAACCTATCCTGCTGGGTTACTAGGGATTTGAACAAGGACTCCTTGGAATTTGGATAAAAATACCATTCTGTTTTTAAAAATGTATTTTTTTTTTGTTCGAATTTGTTTATGGGTTGGCAGTTTTTATTTTTTTTAAGCAGCAAAAAGGTTCGTTATATTTGCTTAAATAAACCGTTTTGTTTTGTAAGATATTGTTACCCTAACGTCACTGAATATTTCTGATAATTCTAGGTACTTTGTCCTTTTATTTCGGTTCATTTTTTAACTGCTCCTTTTCATGCAAATGCATTCTTCTCCATTTGCATAAAAAGGACCAGTTAAAAAATGAACCGAATGAAATTTTACAATTTAATAATTAAACGCCTATTCATTTTTCCATTGCATCATCTGTCTGGCCTTTTCCCAACTATTATTTATTTATTTAACAATTTATGTATACACTAAATACAGAAATCAAGAAAGGAACAGAAAAGAGAGTACAAAGGTATACAACTATGTTGGGGTTGGCTTCCAGTCTAACCGGATGCAGCTGAATACTTTTACACGGAGCGACTGCCTATCTGACCTCCACAACCCAATTAGTACTGGTCATAGAAATATAAAAAAACAGTGTTTCTTATATCTATGGTACTGGGTATTACGATACCCCTTGGTAAGACTGGTTGTCAGACTTTCAGGCCACTGGCTACCTGTAACGACTGTCAAAGATATACAATTGACAGCCGGGACCAACGACTTATCGTGCTTTCCGAGGCACGGATGAAACTCGGTATGTAATGGGTGGTCACCCATCCACGGACCAACCCAGGTAAGCGCGGCTTAACCTGACGATCGACCCGAGCGGCTGTTATTATTTAGCCAGGAGCTTTCCATTGCATTGAACCAAAACAAATAAGAAGAAAAACATTTATGTAAGTACAGACTGTTTTTCTTCTACAATTTTTTAAAAGATTAAATAAGTCTAGCCTAATTATTTTTATCATAATTAAGAAAAAGACAACAATTCTAAAACGTAGGTCATAATGTACCTACATCAATGTCCCAGTTCCGTGGTTCTAGCGGACAGTAGCGTCCACAAAGCGGGATGGTACAGACACATTCATCTTTAGAACCTTGTGAAAAGCTGGCGACTCCTTTGAACAAACCTGGTTGACATTTATGATGTCGCACTAAAATTTTATAAAACATCTGTGCCCTATATGTCGCCTAAACGCGTAAAGTTTTCAATTATCCGGAACATAAGTAAATTTTTTCGATACTAAGGTAGGCATAGTTTGATGTTGTAGTTTTAATCCAAGCGACGTTGCATCGGGGGACGTCGAGGATACTACACGCATTAAGGATATGTTTTAATTGTCTGCCCCAGAAAGATGTTTTTATTAGCCATTTATATTGCTGGGAAAAGGCCTTTTTAGGTAGTCTTTTCGTGCGCCACTTCAAACCTGCTATTGCAGTGCTCGTCCAGGTTATCTCGCCCCCACTTTAGAAAGAAGGTTCATTGGATTAAAAAGGGTTAGTCATTACGATTTCGAGCCCTTATCTCTTGCTATGAAAATGCCCTCACATTGTATTATTTATTTATTTTATTTTAACTGGATTTACGGATGCATATAACGTTAGCCAGGGCTTGGCAAAATACATGCTTTGCTTTAATTGAAATACAATATACTCTCTCGCAAGTATTTAAAATACAAAATACTATTAAGAATAAAAAGTAATCCAGCCCAACATGGGCTAAAAAGCAGAGTAAAAGAAGATTAATCAGTAAAACCAAAGTTTCATTTCATGAACACTAGATTTTTAAATATACTGTCAGACAAACAGTTTCTTGTTGGAGAATGAATAAAACCTGCTACAGAAAACAATCTTTCTACAGGTCCTGAAGAGCACAAACTTGTGTTAATTTGTATGAAAACATTTTTATATTTGAATATTTGATTTTATTTAATTTTTTGGTTAAATGTATTTATGTTAAAATGTTGTTTGAAACCATAAGTATTTGAAATACTAACTACAAAATACCTCGGCGTCAAGTATTTGAAATACAAATTACATTTTAAGCAAGTAATTGAAATACAAATACCAAATACGTTTTTGTATTTCAATTACGTATTTTAATTACAAGTAATTCAAATACTGCCCTACCCTGAACGTTACATACCAACAAAATGAACGGAACAGAAAAACAAAGTTTTCCAATACATTTTCCAAATAGATTGTAAAGATTTAAGCCATTACTTAATGGAGGAATGAATAGCGTGCTAAAGTCGAATCCGACGGTGCATCATAATAATGAAAGTAGCTAAAGGAACAAAGAACCTGTGTTCCTAACATATTTTTCATCAACAAGAACCGACGTTAAATGAGAGAAAAACAATCTTCTTTGTGGTCGAGTGCACCAAATCCTGTCTAAGAGTAAATTCAATTTGAAGAAGTGCGCGTGAGAGTTGGCAAGCTTTAAGAATGGCCGCAAACCGTAACTAGTTTACGTGAGGATTAAAGAATTTGTTTAAAACCTCGTTAACGTTGTCTTTGGGATGAAACTTGCGGAACAGACTGTTTGTGTGAGACCAAGGATTTATTTGTAAAGAACATTTAGCAACGAACATTTTATCGGGTGTGGTGCATTCAAGTGGTTTTTAGAAGTGGCAATATTACGCGATGCTGTCTGGCCAACAACTGTACCACGGCTTGCACCGACTGTCATACTTTATTGTTATATCGACCAGAGTCACGAAGAAGTGGAGGATGGTATGGTCGTACAAATTGCCTAAGATAGTGTCATGCTCTTTGCTAGTTTGGTTATACGTTAGTAACACAAAACTAGCATTTTTTATGGTGAGCAAAGCAAAAAAAAAAACCGAAAAATAACGTAGGTATAAATTGCTGCATTTTTTACTGTTTAATAATTTTACATTATTTTACTTGTATGTTTGCCTACAGAACGAAACAACCACGAAGTAAATAACACACACATGCAGTTTCGTATAAAATCGTATGAAAATGTGTCTGCATTTACCGTAAACACAGGATTGCATGTAACGTTCTAACCGTGCGGTTCCCTTTTGTGTGGCTTGCGTCCATTTTTTATGATAATTTCATTTATTTTGGACTTTTGACTCTTCACGATTAATTCTTTCCCATTCTTCTCTAAAGGAAACCGTATTCTAGAATGGGAAAGAAGGCATCTCAATATACTTATTGCTAGAAATCATTTGATTTTGGGGCGAAGGGTTCTGGAGTGGCGACCACGTACTGGAAGGCCTCTGCCTTCCAGAGAGAGCCTCCCACAGGCTGGGCTGATGATCTGGTGACGGTGGTCGGAGTCAGCTGGTTGTGAGAAGCACACTGCCGATTGTTATCGCTGATGGCCAATGAAGCAAGGCTTGGGAGGCCTATGTCCAGCGGTGGATATCTTTCGGATGATTTGATGATGATGATTTTTCTATTGGACGCTATTATATATGTAGTTGGATATTTACTATTTGCACTGCAGCTAAATCTCTATCAAGCAACATCTCAGAATACAGACGTTCTACCAAGGTTATTTGTCGTCTACAATCTACAAGCTAAATTAGCAATTACACAATCCTGATTCAAGACTAATACTGCAACGGCAACAAAGCGCTTGAGGCAATTTCTGTCAAATGTTGTCTCCACCTAGTTTGAGATTTATTTATTTGATCTCTTAATATATAGCAATACCTATACAAACAACTTTCATTCTACTAATTATTTGTTGACTCCAAACCCAAATATCTGTTGTTGCCCTTGTTGAAATTCGATATACTATCGAAATTAAATAAGGGGAACCCATTCATTTATATTTTTAAGAGTTGTTCCGAATCACAATATAAAGATTGTGAACAAATATAATTTTGTTTTGTTTATCGACATGCCGAGAATCGACGTAGCGACACAGGCGAAGCCACGGGCAAAAGCTAGTTTGGTTGAAATGGAAATTCTATGTACCCTTAACATTTAATAACGTTATTAATACAATTCGTACAGGCAATCTATTTCCCACATTCCCCAGCGCTTAGATTCCCATTCACACGGCAATATTCATTCAAAATCATAGAACAAACTAACGATAATCAACTCTAATCTCTTTAATTAAAATATTATTTAGCTAGCACGTGTTCTCATTTTCAGTTTAGAGGATTTGAGTCAGGCTTTAATGTCCATTACGGCGCCCCTGCAATTATAAGTGGAGGCCTTATCTTTATTAAGGCGAAGACGGTTAACGACCTACAGCTTGCAGACTGCAGGGTAAGTAAGTCACTGGGTGGATTTTTGTGTTTGTTTGGTTAGAAATATATGGTTGATATTATTGTTAAAAATCCTGAATAAAGTCAACTTTTTAAAGTAAATATATATCTACATTAGTTTTTTTTTTGTTTCAAAATATGAAGCTGAATAATGCAAGTTGTAAATATTTCATGACAGTTAAGAATCGTTAAGTCCTTAATTTAAGAACTGTGTTTATTTTTCTACCTCATACAAGGTGTAAATGGACCCTTCACGAAGCCGTCAACCAAGCATTCTGTACATCAAACTAAGGATCCCTACGCAAAGAATATATTGCTGGGAAACGACTTTTTTAGTGGGGTGAAAAATCACGTTTTACGTTAAACCTCAATGAAACGCACTCAAAACATTGTGCTTTTCATGAGCACAATGTTTTGAGTGCGTTTCATTGAGTTTGCATTGAATAGTAAACGGACCATGGAGGTATTAAAACTAAAGTTATAACGTTAGAAACTAGTAAGTATTAAAAAAAAAACTTGTGAAAAAGTTGGAACTTTGACCTCCAATATCTCCGTAACTAGAAGTTTCCGAGGAATGGTCCTGAACAAAAATATGATCACAATGACGGCGAGAATAAGTGTATTTCGGCTTCGTTGAAAGAAGTAAAATTTTTACAAGTAAATATATTTCCACATCAGTTTTTGTCTCAATATGTGTATGTAGCTGAATAATGAAAATTGTAAACATTACATGACCGTTTAGAATCGTTTAGTCCTTATCTTAAGAACTGTGTTTTGTCTACCTATGTAATAAAAATTCGGTAAATGATTTCCTTTTTAGGAATTCTCCGAAAAACCTACAATTCAGCAAGGTACGAAAACATACGTCATACGTACAACAAATAAAAAAGCAGACACACTGTCAAGGTCCCGATAACTTCTTTAAAAACACGTAAAAGAACGGGTTACATAATATGAGGTTAAGTTACTATTTAAGAGTCGCAGCACATAGGGAAACCGAATAGAATTTCAAAGAAATCGCTGTCATGTTCCTACGTGCCCAGAATTATTCGCCATAAGTTTTCAGACAACTTATTTTGTCTCCAGCAGGTTTTGAAGTCGTTTAGTAGAAAAAATACTGGAACCATATTGTAAGGAGAATTTCTTTGCTGAGCATACTAAAAAAGCTTTGAATTGTTATACTTTTTCACGATTGTAAAAGTTTCGGGAGTAAAATACTATGTCATTTTCGTAAACACGCTGACGTGACTTCAAAACAGGCGGCTGTTTCTTTTTTGCGGTCATGTCTTTTTTATTACTATTCATTTCCAAGAATTGTGTGTGTATTTCCTATGGTGGTACACAGAGCGCCAACTGGTACGATCCTTACGTACTTCTTTTGCCTGGTCCACTTTCATACATTCAGTCAAACACTATAACCATCATTCCTTGAATTCACACTACCCAATCAACGTGGTGGTTACGGCCCATTCCTCTTAGAGAGAAGTCCTGTGTTTGAGCACTGCTTACGCATACGAGTATACCTAACCATATCTATCACTATGTTAAAAATTGTTTTCCACGTATTGGCTAGGTCCAATTTCGTAGGCAAACCGGTACAGTGTTAAAATTTGCATGTTTTATTGGGTCAGCCTTCGTTGATGTATAGCATTTATCGATCTCCTATGCCCTTCTTATTAATTTAGTTACCTTAGTTTGTTAACGCGGCATACTAGTTAGTTAGTTACTAGTTTGGCCGATAACGTATTAGGGGCGAATTGCACCAATAAAACTGAAAGCTCATCAATGATCAGGACATTGAAACTGCGTTCAAGGGCTATCAATGTCATGGTTGTTTTGGGATATGGACACTGACAGGTCTTGCACACAGTTATGATGCGCTGATCGCGTTAAATTTCATTGGCGAAATTGAGTTGATTACTTTTTAAGTATAAAAACCGTGAAATTAATAAGAATTTTCCACAATTTCCTTTCGTACCTCCATCAGCATTTTAATAACAGTGACTATCTTCCTCTCCCGGTGCAACCGCCGCCATCTTTAATGAACGGTGGGCCGGATGCTGAGAATTGTTTTAGCGAGCCCATCGCGAACTAATAGGGGCCTCCAAGCCCATCGCGAACTAATAGGGAACCTCAACAATTGGGTTAGTTCTGTTCTAATGAATTGAAGTGTTCGGAACGAAACGGACGGAGATATTTGATACAATTTTATCTTTGTAGGGAATTGGCGGAAGGTTTCTTTTGTGTTACTTTTGTTGGAGTGCTGTAGGTACTTTTTAACCGACTTCAAAAAAAGGAGGAGGTTCTCAATTCGATCGCATTTATTTTTGTTTTTTTAATGTTTGTTTCCTCATAACTCCGTCACTTATGAACCGATTTGAAAAAATAATATTTTTGTCTGAAAGGATATATCCTTTCAGACAAAAATATTATTTTACTTTCCGATTGGTCTCATAGAAATTTAATAAAAATCGTTTCAGTAATTTGGTTTTTAAATCAAAATACATAGCTGGAATAAAACATGTCATCCAAGTAAACGAAATTGCTTTCCTATGAATTTACAGTGTTGTTTACGTATTACGAAAAATGGTAAACTTAATAAAAAGCGTAAAATAAAAACATTTTTGCTAAAAAAAAACAACCCACTTCCGGTTGGTGGCAAAACAGTCAATAAAACAAACAAAGTCGCCGACTTCGAAATATGACAGACTAGCTTTTGCTCGCGGCTTCGCTCCCGTTATGTACGGAAAGTAACCCGAGGGAACGTTTTAAATGTAACCTATTAGTCTATCACACTCGGGGATAATGTAGCTTCCCGTTAGTGAACTAATTTTCAGAATTGGATCAGTAGTTCCGAAGAATACCCCTTACATAGAAACTTACAAAGCTTTACATCTTTATAATATCAGTATAGATAATTTAAAAACCAGTGCCATTTCTGAATATTCTGTACTATAGCCAAACCCATTCAAATATTTACGAGCGACTCTGGCAAATTTAAAAGCTAACTTTTACGTGATGAGGAATAAACGGCATGATAACATTGAAGTTAAAACAACGCGACTGCCTACAACGCGATACTATATAATTTGTGAATGTATAATAAATATAAACAAAGCAGTAATGGCCGCCATTTTAAAACCATTTATTGTGATAGCCGCCTATCCGTAACGTAAATAATACAATTTGTGCAATTGTTCAAGTGCTGATGTTATCGATTTTAAATAAACAATTTATAACGGCTACAGCTCGGGCATTGGTGGTCTATTTCATATTGGTAATCTGTTCTGAAGGTAAATAAAATCCTCTTTATAATGATATTATTTTAACTGCTACGTTAGTCTAGTGATCACAAAGACTACTGCTAAACATGAGGTCCTGGGTTGGATTTCAAAGTCGGGCAGTGCTATTGGCTTTTCCCATTGGGAATTTTTCAGGAGCAGCCCGATGTTAGGATTCATGTCCGGTTGATGGCAGTAGGTTCCCCTTTTATTACATCGGACTCAAACATAACTAGTAAAATATGGGTGTACTATACGTAGTGATTACAGGCATGATGTCATTTATAAAACCTGCTTGATACATTATATTATTTCTCTACCTCCTCGTACCTTCATCTCTATTTCATCATCTGCCTAGCCTTTTCCCAAATATATTGGGGTCGGCTTCCAGTATAACCAGGTGCAGCTGAATACCAGTACTTTACATGGAGCGACTGCCTGTCTGACCTTCACAACTCAGTTAGTACTGGGTAATACGATACCCCTTGCTAAGATTGGTTGTCAGACTTTCGGGCCACTGACTACTTGTAACGACTGTCAAAGATCTACAATTGACAGCCGGTACCAACAGCTTAACGTGCTTTCCAAAGCACGGAGGAAACTCGGTATGCATGGGTGGTCACCCATCCACGGACCAACCTATATATCCTGTGGATGGCTTGAATTTAAGGCCTCCAGCCAGGGCAAAAAACTTACAAACTAAGCGACTACACGCTAAGGGCAGCCCCTGTGGGGCTCGGACCTCGGCTTCGGGCGTCGCTGGGGGAGGGCAGCAAAGTGACCGCATCGCTCGGCGCTGCGTCTTTTATAAGCCGACTCCTTTCACAACTCGCCTGATTCACGGACTGGTACGATGATGTCACAGAGCGATCCGTTTCGTTTTACGTCGTAATAATTAGCTCACGACGACATATTGTTCCCGCATTGACCGAGTTCAAGCAGACATTGCAGAACCCTGAATAATGTAACAGTGATGGCCCGCAGCCACCGCGCACTGGCTAAACCAGAAAAATGGAAATTGTAACACTGTTGCATACTCTCCGATTGTGAGGGATTCAGGGATTTTGTGTTTATACGTAATACTATGTAGGTAGTATGAACCATACAATACAGGGTATGATGTAGAGTATCGGATTAAAAAATAACAGTTGGTTTTGTATGCTGAAATCCAGTAGAAATGATTTCCAATATAATTTATATTATTATATTATTTCCAATATACTTGAGTTTTTTTTAATGATTTATTTAAATAAGATCAAACTCAAAACTCAAACTCAAACTCAAACTCAAAGCATTTATTTCAATTAGACCATTACAGGCACTTTTGAATGTCAAAACACAAAAAAAATAAACTAAGCTACAGTCCCTGTCACAGGGCATAATAACTTGTGAAAGTACTGTAGTTGCCCATTCGAAAGCGTAGATCTCTATGGAGAAGAATGGGCAAGAAACTCCATCCAGATGGATTCTACGAGATGTATTTCGGTTTTAAAACTAACCCTTGTATCTGTCTAATTCTACATATTTTACACTAAACTATGCATATCCAAAAAAATACTCCTAAATTCAAATAAATTTTAATATTTTTTAAAACGCATAATTTTAATAAAATTCAAAAACATTTATTTCACTTTTGATCATGAAAGCGAAATATGAATAACGTGGTTTATTTTTATAATACTGAATAAATAAAGGCACTGTAAACAAAAGCTCGCATTGCTACGCCGCAGGCGCGTAGCTCGTAGGCGCGTAGGTTTGTAGCCGCGTACGCTCGTAGCTGCGTAGCACGTATTTTATTATTTCAAAGCGTACAGGCCAACTTTGTTATTTTCCGAGAAATATGCATAATACGTACCGTTGTATTTCCTTTTGTCAAGTGAGTTTATTTAAGCAACATGAATTTGAAATGCTGTGTTTTAATTATGGATTTTTCGAAAATGAGAAAGAATATTTGACATGTCAATTTCGGCTGCCCTTGTCCATTTGATGATATACAAACATAACCAGTTAAGTGTGAAGTGTGCACACTATACGTACACCTCTACGTAACCCTTCGCGGTTTTAACGCATGTCGTTTTTATGCGTCTTGTCCTTTAATGCATATTTCTAAACTTGACGCAGATACATTTTTACAAGCCATTTGGTTAGAAGAAGCCTATTAACCTCGAGGACAAGAGCTCTTCTGAAGCACATTTCAAAATAGCCTTGATGAGTCATCACATTTTCTCGCTGAGTAACTTCACAAACTCGAGAGTAAGTCAATAAAGGGAGTTAATAAAGGGAGTGGAAGTTAATAAAATTATAGGCTTAATTGAGCCAAAAATATGGAGTATCGGCAATAAACAACGTTGATCATGATTATTAAGCGGTAGTGACACAGCGGATGCTATTAAATGAAGCCGTGAGTTACACCGATGTTCGGCTAATAATTTTAGACAGTCTGCGTGATTTTTTGTGGAATACGTGACACGCTTCACAAGATTACTGTCGTTGTAATAGATCTAGCCAACTAGATAAAATTATACCAAGTGTCCAATCCTGATGAGTCATAGGTATTTTAAGATAGTTATCATGGAGTCCATGGCATTTTTTACCCGTTCTTTTCTTCAGAGATCTACGCTTTGGCATGGCAAGTGCAGTCCATACTTTGATCATTTAGAAGTGCCTGTAACTTGCTTTTTTTAAATTAAATGGTTTGAGTTGAAATTGAGGAGGTAGTGGGTAAATAATAACAGGCGTTACCCTTTATATTTGTCTATAAAGTAAGATTAATAATATGATAATATGTTTACTATTAATGTTTATTTTATAGATTGATGATCTTATAACTACGACCACGTTACGTTTGTTATCTTTCTATATTTAATATGCATTTTAAATATTGTTAATTGTACCACGACTTTTATGAAAACAATTTCTTTCAATGACACCTACGTGTGAAGTCTATAAATAACTCACATCAACAACGCACGAACGAGCCCTTATGCACCACCACCCACGCTTCGGTGTGCAGCACATCCATTAAGGGTAAACACGTTATTAAATAGGACACTCTGGGCGTGGCACCGACGTCATTATGAGATGTGGCGGCGATGTGGCGCCGATGTGGCGGTGGTACGTGCAGTCATGGACGCGTCACGACATTGCTGTAAACGTGAGATTAATTTGGCTAAAATATGTTCTAATATTTGTGTGGTAGGTCATTTGGGAGCAGGTTACAAATTGTTCTGAATGGAGGAATATCGAATAACAAAAAAAAAATCGAATAGCTAGTCTCGATAATGTACATAAGGTGTGAGGGATGATATGGCTGGAAAAGACATGTCTGACAAGATGACGTGTAATAGAAAAATATGGAAGAAGAAGACATGCCGCGCCGATCACAAATAAATTGGGATAAGGGCAGGAGAATGATATTGTCTGCCTTTTCCCAACTAGTTGGGGTCGGCTTCCAGTCTAACCAGATGCAGCTGAATACCAGTATTTTATATGGGACGACTGCCTATCCGACCACCACAACCCAGTTAGCACGCAGGAAACTTGGTATGTAATGGGTGGTCACCCATCCACGGACCAACCCAGGCAAGCGCGGCTTAACATGACAATCGACCCGAGCGACTGTTATTATTTAGCCACGAGCTCATCAGGCAGGAGAAAGATAATGATAATTAATTTAAATCTAAAAGGTTTTTACCCGACTGCGCCAGAAGGAGGGTTATGTTTTTCGAGAGTATGTATGTATGTATGTATGTATAATTGTTTGGCACGCTCTGCGGCCTGAACGGCTCGATGGATTTTAGCTTGAGAGGTGTCATTAGATTCGTATTTACTGTGAGAGTGACACTGGGTATATCAAAATAAAAATAAACAAAATTACGGATTTTTGGCGCCAAATTCAAATGTTTGGCACGTTCTACAGCTTGAACGACTCAAAAACCCAAAAATTAAAAAACCCGACTGCGGTAAAAAACTTAAGTTAAAAAAAAAACACTAAAAAGCTAAGAACAAGCACATTTTAAATTTAAAAAAAGTTGGAAGCAGGCGGGTGCCATTCCATTTTTATATTTTCAAACTCAAATGGGTCCCGCCTGCTTCCAACTTTTTTTAAATTTAAAATGTGCTTGTTCTTCACTGCTATCTCTGACGTCCAAAATTTATTTAGAAAATATTAAATAACATAGATTCTATAACTTCACAAAACAAATCAGCACCCTTCATTCCCAACGATCAAACAACAAAATCCCATTATAGCGCCGTCCATTTTAATCACAAATCAGGTGGGTTAACCCCCCAGTTGAAATATACTAAAGCCTTTTAACATTTTAGCTTATTATGCAAATCATTAGCGCTGACCTCATTCCACGAGAGCGCTGATGCTGATGTGACACGTTGCGTCAATGAGCCGGTCGATCACTTTTATTCACATTTTCATAGGGTAAAAGCCGGATAGTTGCCCCACTTTTCGAAAAAGCTTTATTTTTTTAAAATATGAACTCACAGAAAAAAATCAGAATGTATCTCACAACGTAGGTCTTTTATCTTCTATAAAAGTCTATTTTTGTATACATAATTAACAATGGTTTTGAATAAATACTGTTTTATTTCATCTCTCAAAAGAGGGATAGTTGCCTACTATGGCGGATAGTAGCCTAGCGCGGAAAATGCTTCGGCGGATACTTGCCTCGTGCGGGGATAGTAACCTCGGTATGATTTTTATTTTGTATAGAAAGTAATTTATATCAATTTAAGTAATCTTTATTATTTATTTAACAACAACAGTAATTGTTTCTCCTTTTTCACCGGAAGTAACTGATTTAACTGCTTTAGCACCTTTCTTAGCTAATACTTTACCAATTTTATTATTGAGTTGCACACCGGTTTCATCCATGTTAAATATTCTATCTGGCTTATCCAGCAAATTATTCTCAGTTAAAATAGTTGTTAAGAGTTTGAAAAAATTTGCAACTTCTGTTCTGTTGAGACCCTTCGCTCTTTCAATTGATAAACCCTCAGCTTGTCTCAAAGCTATTTCAGGATTTCTTTGCGAGGCATTTTACTTATCTAGAATAAATATGTAAAACTGAAGTAGATATTTATTTAATTTCCAACAAGTTAAGAGTCAAAGTAAATTCGAAAAAAACAACAAAAAAATAAAATCCGTCTTTGCTTGTTAAGGAATTTTTAGTCACTCTTGGGGCAACTATCCGCGACAGTATGTAGGGCGACTATCCTTTTTGATACGGATACTTGCCCTTTTTATTTGCGAAATAAATAAAAATTATTTAGCAATAAAACATAATAAACAGTGTCATTTAATCTCTATTGCATGCAAAGAAAAAAAAAGTTGACTGAAACCACGATCAGTAATAAAAATATTCAATAGAAATTATTTACCAATATAATTATAACGTCCGTCAAAGTTTCGCCGCGGAAGATTTTTACTCTCACGGACAAAACACGTGCGTATATTCCGATGGCTTACGCAGCACTGAGACCTGCGGGGTGGTCACTACTTATTGCAGTAAAGCACCAACACAACTTATAATTTTAACATAGTTTATTAAAAACCGGGGCATGTATCCGTCCGAGGCAACTATCCGGCTTTTACCCTATTACATTTCAGCCTTTCACGAAATCATTTTGATGACAGATTATGTGCTGTAAACGACTTTTTTTTGCGGTGAAGCAGGATATGCATGTATGCGTTCATTGTAACATTTGATATGTATTGTATATATAATAGTTGATGTTTCAGAAATGATAATTCTGCTTTTGGTTTAGCGTCGGGCAAGAAACTAGAAGAATAAAAAGTTTTTCTTTCAAACTTTGTGCAGAAGACAGTTAAAATGATGACTAGTGAAGTTCGTTTTAAACTTTAATTGAGTAACGACTTACTAATAATGGTATATCCCCATAACAAAACTAAAAAATACATTAAATTACATTGGATAACAACGCCAAATCAACCTACCATTACCGGCGCAGTATTCCCGTAAGTATAAAAATATCTTCATAAACGAAACAGTACAAGAAAATTGAAAATATTCCAACTTAACGAAAAATAATACTGTACAAACAGGAAAATAATTTCCTGGCGGTAAAAATTCCGTTTTTCCGATTTTTGCAATCCTTTTGAATTTCGTTGGGATTATTTTTAATATTTTGGCAAGAAGCACGTTTTGTCAATAAGGGACAGTCTTCCCTTTCTGATAACTTTGCGTCAATACCTAATGTAAATAAGGGGTGAAATATGAAATTCATTAAGACTTTTTTACTGTGAAATTCGTGCATGTTTCCTCTTTCATATTTGCTTTCCCATCACGCATTGTTATATAGGAATTTGAACGTCGTGTAACGACAATGTACGAAACAATTTCGGATTATAATAAAACGTGTTCTTTTTTCCTGTATTGTGTGGTGGTTGTACTTGCTTTTAATGGCTTTTCGACACGTTTTTTTACGTATTCGAAATCATTGATGTGGGGCTCCACAAATGTAAGCGGTTCCCCTTTTAAATTTCAGAAATCACTTACTTCATCTTCTGAAAAAAAAAACAGCCCTGTCTCGCCAAACAAAACCGCGAACAAGCCGTTGCCCTCCCTTAGATAAAAAGCCTTCACCGTAGGGATGTACCAAAATTAAAGTTCACACTTACTGCAGTCATAAATAATGTCGGGACCACAAGCTGACGCCACCGATAAAGGGGCCAAAGTGAAATTGCCACCAGTTTACTTTCAACCCACCTGCGGAGCTGCGGGTCGCGGGCTTAGCCAGACAACGTAATGTATGGAGCCATTTGTTATAATTTGAGACGAACCCCATAGCATAACGTTCACCAGTAGATCAACTCAGCTTTCCTATAGATCCACTGGGGGGTTGGAAGTTTATATGGTCTGTGCTGAGGCTATTTAAATACTGGACTTTCGATAGACGTGTTTACGTTGGTTCGCAGAATTTCAATTCATTCTGAGAAGCGCTTCATATTTTGAATGAAACAATTTAATCGGACAAGGAATAAAGATTTTGCGTGATAACAATTGAAAACAATTATTGAGTCGAAGTTTCTGAAACGTGAAGTAAGTACAATAACAGAGGACGAAGTAGGACAGTCTTCGATGACAGACTGATAACATTAATCCGATTTGTGTCTGGTCGGTACAAATTGGATTAATGTCCTGGATATATTGTTTTGGAATTGAATTAAAGACCTCTCTACCTAACCCAGTATTGTATCCAACTTTGAAGTTATTATAAAAGCGTCTACCTGTGACCAAAAACGCAAAAAATAAATGGAATGAACGCTGTAATCTTTTAAATATCAGTTATAGTTATTGCAGCTTTTAAATGCATCGTATCCCTTTTTATTATCTTACTAGCGGATGCCAGCGATCTTCGTTTGCGTGAAATTATTATAAAAATTTTACATCCCTATTTGCATCGGATTTTGTTAACAATTCCATGTTTTTTTTTTTTACATGGAACTCTAATCCTTCTTATAAAATAAAAGTAGCTTAAGTAGTAACTTACGAGACTTTTACTTAGTTATCCAGTAAAAGTCTCGTCAAAATCGGTCCAGCTGTTCCTGAGATTAGCCGGAACAAACAGACGGATAGAGAGTCAGACAAAAATTAAAAAAAATGATTGTTTTTGTTAAATGTACCGTTTATACTTTCATATGCATCACGTAAAAAGCTGTTATTTTGAAATTACAAACAGCCACTTTATTTGTTCGTATATCTACATATAAAGCTAGTCTATACAGATGTACAGACTAGCTTTTACACAGGTGATTTTTTTATACGGATGTATAGACTAGCTTTTACACAGGTGATTTTTTTTTTATACAGATGTATAGACTAGCTTTTACAAGGTATGTAATAAGTATTCATTTACTACAATTCTTTAGTGACGAGTGAGTGCGCGGACATTGATTTCCACTGCGGCTTAGCGAAAGCCCCGTGAATGAACGAGTGGATAAATTACAGAGCCACGTTAATGAACAACTGATGTCGAATAAGTCGCTCTTTGAATTGTTATACATTATCATATACGGTTGGAATCCAATTTCACATTTTAATTTTTGTTCGTTTAAACTTTCATATTTTAAGAATTAAGGATATTACAATCTGTAGCTTCTTTCAAAACATATGCCTAATCTTTAATTCCAATTAACTTTCATATACAATTATTTATTTATGAAATGCGGATTTATGAAATAAGTTTCTAAAATACAAAATATAGTTTTACTTTAAAGACCTTGTTTATTGTTAAAAATATGGCGTCCGAAAAGTTGTATTCCGGTAAAGCCGTGAAAACTAAAAGCTGGTAGCATTAGGCCATAAACACACGAGACTGGCCGAGTGTAAACTTTCAAACTGTGGGGCCATCGTAAATTTTGAACGACACTAACGCGAGGATTGGACCTTTATTTCGCGTTACGGAGAAGTTAGGAAATGAAATAATAGTATTTTTCAGTATTTTTTTATTATCACCACCACCTGAAAAGTATCTTATTATTGCACGGGCAACTGCCACATCTGCTTACATGCATGTATGTGCACTCGGCCTATAATGTTCCCGCTGCTGGGATATATGTAGGTCTTCTATCTGTGAGAGTTAGTGACCGTAACCCACGACGATTCGTGACTTGTGCCCAGTGCGGTAGACAAAAAATTATCGATTTTTCCAAATTACTTTCTTAATCATAATCAGACGTGCCAGGACTCGTATGTGGATAAAACTAACAGATAAACAAAATTGTATACTATTGCTCAAGTACTTCGCGAGAGGTCTTGTCATGCTACACTTTATCACTCCACTCATTACCTACTCCATGTCATGAACTAAAGTCCCATTTGAGTAATCCGGGCCTACCATGCATAGTTCATGAAGTACCCTTCCGTGTAACATTTAAATCGTACCTGATAGATTTCATTAAACCTTTTCAGACCGCACATTGTTTTTCTCAAAGTTGGCTAAAGTATTTCAATTGGTTTGTTTCAGGTTTATGTGTGGGTGTATGGGTCCGGCGTACATATATAAGTACACACGTAGGTAGGTATTTTATTACGATCTGATTTCCAATCATGGTTTTGCGATGGGTTCTGCTGGGTAGGAACTCATCTAATCATCTCATCTCTCTTCATTATCTTTCGTTTACTATAAGCTATGTTTAAAAATAATGTTGTCCTGCGACTGACTGCTTATTTGAAGGCATTCGAAATTTAAATTTTAAGCCCTTCTCATGTTTAATTTATATACTTTAAAACACGCACGTAAATAATACGTAGGCACACACTTACGTTTCTTCCTTATACCTTCCCATGTTGTTTCAACAAAGTTGTATTGCTTTCATAAAAATAAACACAAACGCTTAACAAAACTTTACCCAAACGACGAGATAAAGCCGAAAAAGTTGAAATTTGTCCCGGAAATATGACGCCAAATTTGTTCGTCTGTGGCGCAGTTTTTATAAGGGAACGCTATCTATCGGGCAGCCAGCATACCTTGGCATCTCATGAAGGAAAGATAAATGTCAAAAGCGAGTCAAGTTCAGTATGTTTCAGTTCAGTTTTTCACGTGACCTCATGCCAGAATAAACTGGTTACTCTGTAAGTGCGATTTCCGGGACATTAGGCTTGATTCGTATTGAGAGGCGACAAAAACTCGACACAGATTTTCACTCAGCCCCTAACTATTCACTGAAGAGAGACGAACCGCGTCAACGTAGAAAAAGTTGGAATTTCTCGATCTTTATTGGAAGCGTTTGATGTCACCTGTCGGCAGGATTTCAATCTGCAGAATAAGGTCGTCTTTGGATGAAAAAAGAGTCCTTAAATATATTTGTGTTAGAGCCATCGATTACATGCTAACTGAAAAAGCTTAACGACTGTGTAGAACAAGTTGCAGTGCCTCTCCTAGTTTCAACTAAGTGGGGTCAGTATTTACTACAACAAAACATACCATTAAGACTATAGAAAGCTTTTAAATTTATACTACAGACACTCCTCCACAAGGTCTGAAGATTAGAGCTAAAGAAGCACTAATCAGAAGAACTTACTTCAAGGATTCGAATGTAAATTAAGAAATAAGTTTGAAATTAGGAATTTTAGTAGATCATCTGTCAACCCAAATGCGGTTTGAAGTTAAGGGCATTCCATTATAATGCCCTTAACTTCAAACCGAATTCGGGTATATCTGGGTCCCCAGAATACCATCCGAAAACTTAACACTTGCGCAGTTCATTAGGCCGAGTATTCACTGAACGACTAGTATTGTATGGGAGGCAGATGCGTGGAGCATCGATCTTCTCATCTCTTCTTGATCGAATTTCCCCTGAAACTGACGACTGATAGGTAGACCGTATCCTGTGAGTATCGCACGAAGGTTTTTCGGACTCCTATCGACTAAAACTAGCCGATCATTTTCAGATATTTTTGAAACATTACAGAACGCAGCTGGCATTTTGTGTCCCGTAGAGAAGAGGTTGGTCCTATAACCTAGGTATGTCAGATACCATCAGCATGACCTTAGTAATGTGATGTTACCCATATTTCTATCTCAACATTTGCCAGTTAGTGAGTACGCAGCTTAATTCACCAAGAACAAGAAAGAGTACTTAAGTTGATTTGTTGTCGTTTAGCTTTTAATTGCTGCTGGCAATACAGCGGCCATTGCCAAACTACTGGCAATGTGGGATTACGGGTTGTTAACTGCATTTTGTAGGAGATTCTTTGTTTAAACTTAAGTGTCCAGGAGTAATTTAAAGTTTGAAATTAAAGTATAAATTGGTATTTCGTTTTCCTACCTTTCTTTTTACATAACATAAAATCACGGCAGCATCATCCCCAAAGGGTTAGGCAGAGGTGTACCTAATATCACACCCACATTTCGCCAGTTATGTTTAAGTCCCATGTATTAAGGAGTGAGCCTTTGCCATCAACTGGGCACAAATCAAGACTCCGTGGCTGCTACTGAGAAATTCTTGATGGAAAAACCCAATAACAACTAGCCCGACTCAGGAATTGAGCCTAGGACCTCATGGTCAGCAGTCGCGATGGCGGCCACTAGACCAACGTGACAGCCGTCCTTCCCTCTCGAGCTTTCTTTTCATGCTATTCAAATCACAGTTACACTAAATGTAAACGGAAAATTCCCCACTCTCTTTGAAGTAACGTAAATATACAGGTGAAAAACTAGTTCAATCACCTCCTGGTAACGTGGCAACGAATAAGGAAATCTCGTCACATGGGTACGTACACAGCGCCCCTCTGCGAGGCACATCGTATCGCATTTTCCAAGTCATAAAACTAAGTGGATTTGGCGACGTTTCAATAACTTTACTACGGATCTCCAAATTTCCGTGTGGTGTAGGTGTTATAACAACAGAACGGCAACATTGTATGTACCCAGAAGTAAATAATGGCAGTCGTAAAAATCAAAAAAGTCGTAAATTGATGTTATGATGCCGTAAAAGCACTTTGATTTCATCGGAAGTGTTATTGTGTTACTATGTGCATCTAAATGATTCGGAGTTCGATGAACAGGATAGAGCAGATTGTATCTTAATTAAAATGTCTTGAAATCACATTGTTCTGCAAACTAAGCAATTGAGAAAATCCCAAGAAAAAGTCTCGATTATTACTATCCTCTTTTATAAATACCATCCGCATTCATTAATCTTAGAAGATTTGTAAATAAATATAAATTAACCAACTTGCGAACAGACAAAGTGTTCATAAAACACACCAATATTTTCCGTAGAAACTCCTCAAAATTCATAGGCACATGATCTCTCTTTAATCCCAAAAAATAGGGCGTGGCATAGAAAAATCGAGTTCCCCATGTGTGTGTGTGTGAACTGTGAATCTTTAATAAAACTATTCAGTGACAACCCTCAACCCATGCAAGGGGTGAACGACACCACACAATTTTATGACATGACTACGTGATAATATTCAGGCGGTCCACATTTGAATTTTTATGAAATAAACCACAAGTACCATGGTATATTTGTCAGTTGTAAATTGGGGGGATATTGTCGATATATAAATTGTAGTTGATTATTTTTCTCGAGTGTGCAGTGAAAAGATGGTTGTGATTTCAGATTGTCTGCATAGGTGGGAACAGGCTGTGTGCGTAGGTGCGTAAATAATGCCTTAGGTATATTATTGGAATAATGCTAAAACTTGGATAAGACTATTGAAATTAAAAAGGTGTAAAGGTAAGTTTCATAGTATTAATTATTATGTAAAAAGCATGACGCCTTACCATATTGGAGATACCGACCAAACAACCCAGCAAACTTAATAACGAAGCGCAATTCTTCTTTCTAAATATATAATTCTTTAAACATATATAACTTTTTGCGAAACCAACTAATACTCCTCACTACTGTAAGATACATTATAGAAATAGTTATAGCTAGAATCCGAGAAGCTTCGTAAAACATCATAGTTACAGGTGAACTACTCAAACACGATTAAGGCAGGGTTGATTCAAAGCATCGGTTATCGTTAACTATTTGGAATTCAGTAAGATGTGTTAGAGCAGGGGTAATGGAATTACAGAAGCCCAAAGCGGCCTGCTTTCTGTTTGCGCAAAGCAAGACCTCGCGTAATTTAAATATTGAAAAAAATAAAACGTAACATCGAGCCCGTAATCTCCGCGGTGTTAGGCAGAGGTGTATCTATAGTACACCCAAATTTCTTCAGTTATTTTTGGGTCATGTCCCCAAGTCGCGAGCCTATTGCCATCAACCGGGCATGATGTCAGGCCGCCGGCCTCCAGACTGCCTTTCAGAAATTCCTGATGGTAACAACACCTTTATTGACCTGCGAGTCGAATTCCGGAACTTAGCTCATATTGAATTAATATCTCGGTAAGTTTCACTGTTACAAAATTATCTTTATTTGTCATAACAAGTTCGCCTAAAATAAAAAAAAGTGAGTGGTGAATGTGGCGATGGTGCTTCATAAATACCCACGGCCAATATTTTTGGTCACTTGGAGAGGTTTTCAGCATTTAAGGGTGATAAAGATACTGGAACTGGTTGGTTTTATAAGAGTGTAAACGATACTGAATCTTAATTTAGGGTTGATTTTTCGCCTACACGATAAATACAACACCAGCTTCCCACATAAAACATCCTTAAACACATACGTATAAGGTCGACCTACCTATAAAGTACGGGCAAGTGCACGCCCGTACCAACATTTGAACTTCGCAAACGGTCCTTAATGTTACGATGTAAAGGCGCTGTCAATGTCAAACTGTAACAAGGACGTGCGGTTGACTGTAGCCACTATGGGTCCTACGCGGAAGAGCACAAAGTAACCGCTACATTATCTAGGGCTTAATGGCGAAGCTTCTGAGCCTTTTTTCGGAGAGGTCTTCTTAGTAATATTGAGTCGGTCTAGTATTAGAACGTCAAGCATTACGGTTAGGTAGAAGAATATTTGATAAAATAATATGGGATCGGCAAACTTTATAAAAATCCTTTTTCTTTGTCCATATATTAAGATAATCTTTGTTCACGCACGTGAACGTGTTCGTGCGTTCTACGTAGTTGCGCTTTCGAATGGGCAACTACAGTACTTTCACAAGTTATTATGCCCTGTGACTGAGACTGTAGCTTAGATTTTTTTTTTGTGTTTTGACATTCAAAAGTGCCTGTTATGGTCTTATTGAAATAAATAGTTTGAATTTGAGTTCAAAAGAAGTTTCAGAATGTTATGTAACGCGTTAAACAAATAACAATCTATTTACAGAGTCAGACTAAAAAATAAAATGGTCTTTCCAAACAATTGTAATACGATTGAATGTTCATTAAAACAGCTATGAGTTTAACATTAAACATACCGAAACTTACGTAAGTTTCGGTTACTTATTGTTTAACTCTCATAGCATCATCTCATCTCATTTATTGTTAAATTCCTAATTAAACATTCATCTAAGTAAACGTACAATTTATTATGCATACAGGTAGCGCCACCTGCCACATTAGTGGGAACTGTCGACTCGATCGGAATACATCAAGTGCTTGGCATTAACAATGACGATTTTGCACAGGTGTTACTATTATGTCTATGGAGGTACAGATATTTGTATTCGATGTACGTCACTAAGACGAAACGGAGTGTGCTTCATGGTAACATTGCACCAAAGCGATTTAAGATAGCATAGGCTGGCTATCAGAAGCTCGAGAAGCTTGTGGCTAAATAATAACAGCCGCACGGGTCGCTCTCCAAGGTTAAGCCACGCTTGCCAAGGTCGGTCTGTGGATGGGTGACCGTCATTACATACTGAAGTCTCGGATGTCAATTGTAGATCTTTGACAGTTGTCCCGAAAGTCTGATAACCAGTCTTACCAAGGGGTACCGTATTACCCAGTATTAACTGGGCTGTGGAGGTCCTATAGGCAGTCGTTCCATGTAAAATACTGGTATTCAGCTGCATCTAGTAAGACTGGAAGCCGACCCCAATAAATTTGGGAAAAAGGCTAGGTAGATGAAAAGGCTGGTTATCATTCGGTACCAACCGGTCACCGATGGACATCATTGCCGAGTTTGACGCACCCGACAACAACCAGTTGGTTATAGAAAGTAGATCATGGTTTTGTTCGCATTCTCCTGTCCATATTTTTTTTTGCATTCAATAGATTTTTGCTGGGATCAAAGAAGAAAGAGGCTGAAGACGATAAGAGCTTTAAAAAAGTTAAAGCTTCAACTAAAAACTTATCTAAAAGCTTGCACGTAACTTCAAGATTTCAGAACAAAACGTCTTTCTATCCAATACACGCTGTGGTGCTAAAAATCCAAAAAAACATGGTGACGGTTATAAGTGAAAAGTACAAATGTCTATTTAGAACTGTAATACTGTGCAGCCCCCCTTACCAGTTTTACTGGTCTGTATATGCAAGTAGCTACTGGTAAGCCAGTGAATGAAAGAAAACGATAATTTTAATTAAATGAAATCCATCACCACCATCATCATCATGAATTAATATAATAAATACTATATACTGTTATATTCTTTTGATATTAATGCAATTAACTAATAATAAATTTGAAAAAACAAAAATACGATTGTCAGCTTTTTATATTGCTTATTTATAAGGTCTGTCGAGTAATGAATATGAAATGTAAAGAATCAAATAAAAGTTTAATTTATTTATGTATCATCAACAAGATCATCCATTGTATGAGGTACTTATGACTTGTTCACTAAATAAGCCAAAATTAGAAAAAATACCGTCTATAACGAACTTTTACTAAAACCTACTAAGCTACGCTGAATGTTCTTCGTACTTATACTTATCCCCGTTCTCTTATCTCTTCAATCTGCAAAGGAAGCACCCATTTCATTCCAATATGATGCAAATCCCTCAGATGTTTCATTCGACGAATAGTTGAAATATTAAAGGTAATCGGCTTAGCATTCAGAAAATACTTCGAACTTTGAGTCTATCCCACGCATTAGTTCGGATCTGAGTATCCAGCAGCTTTGCTCTCGCTTTGAGTGGTCTATGCAGGCAGTTTGATGATAATATGTTTGGATGTAAGGTGCTTTATTGAAAGGATTATTTTAAGCTTATGAATAATTTCCAAAAGCTGCATAACGTTACGCCTGTAATCGCCAAAGGGCTAGGCAAAGGTGTACTTTTTTTTTAATAAATATCGCTGGACATTACACACAGCGCCATCTTGTGCCACACTAAGCAACGAGGCTTGTGTCGTGGACACCAGATAGTTGATATACTACATAGATACTTTTTGTTTGTAAATCCATACTTATTATACATATAAACATCCATGACTCGGAAACAAATGTCCATGCTCATCACACAAACACTTGCTCCTACCGGGATTCGAACCCGGAACCCTATGAACGTAAGGCAGCCTCACTACCGTTGCGCCATTCGGGTCGTCGTACTTAATAGTACACCTACATTTTACCAGTCATGTTGAAGTCCCATGTAGCAAGGGGTGAGCCTACCTACCTTGTTACCGGGCACAAATCTAGACTCCGTGGCTGCTACTGAGAAATTCAGAAAAACCCGACCTAGGAATCTGCTGGCTAGACAAGTTAACATTTTGCATTATCTTATAAGCGTGGAGATTGGGACATTCAAAAAGAGGCCCACGGTACACTGGGTAAAGGCGGGTTTCGGATGATGCTCATGATAGCTTGCTGGTTGTGGATGGCTTATTATTATGTAAACTTGCGGGTTGTAGTAGGTATGTTGACGATGACAACATGTGTGTAAGCCAAGCCTAGCAGCGAAGAAAAATAAAATCTCTATGGTCCTACTTAATAGATAAAGTGAAAACTACTTTCATTTCTCTTATCTTTTCATTTGAATACTGCTGGCCACATCTATCGTATTCAAACATACAAATAGAGTCCTTTGATAACACCACAAAGATAGTTCGAATTTGAAAGTGAAACGGGTTTTTACAATTCTAACGCAAACCCCACAAAAAACAGTCACAAGTTCACAATTTAAACATTGGCTTTGCGGTTTATAAAAATGAAAATATTGGCCTTTCCACAATGGTCAAGTGGCCCAATTCCGACCACTTGTGGACGTTCCCAATTCAAGTGAGTGCAATCCATTAGAGTACTCGTAAATAGAGATGAGAACAGTCGGCATGCAGATTTAATTTCCTACAATAATAGATGTCAGCACTTCCCCTTTAATGTTAGGGTACAATTTATATGAATCTGATGTTACTCCCCTTCGACTCTTGACTGGGTAGAATTTGAACTTTGAAATGTAACAGCCGTATCTATAAACAAGCCAAAGTCTTTACTTGAGTAAATGTCACTTTTTAAGATACGATTTTATTATGTTTCGCTTAGTTATTTCCTAAAATTAGAACTGTAAATAGTTTGAATTCTTAGCTTTGCTTTCTTTGACGGTTCTTACTTCGTTTAAAGTCTAGTCTATTGCATAAAACAATTTGCAATGTAATTAATTAAGTTCAAGTAACTACTTTAACTTGACTATAGATACGGGTGTAAGTATCTACCAGATTAAGGTAGGTATGTTCCTACGGCAACAACGTTTGTTGGAAGCTCGATAGCCAAGCGATTTTTGTTTCCATATCAAAATTTTCGGATCTTCAAGAAAAGGTACCTAATTTACACTACTTTTACATGTTGATGCAAGTGTGAAAAGTTTTGATATTGCTCTCAAGGCAGAGCCGAGAACATGATGAAGAAAAAATCAAACTTTAATATTTCATACACTTACCATTAAATATATACATCAATAAATAATACTATATAAATAGAGAATACTTTTAATGGCTCCACAGAAATCTAAAAATATCCCATAATTATGATTCTTTGAAATTAATAAACCAATATGAACACTAAAGCTTTCTAAAATTCAATTCAAAATTCAATATAAGCTGAAATAGAATAATCAATTTGGGAAACGGGCGAGTTTAACCCGGCCACGCATTAGGCAGACGAAAATAGAAAAGAGGATTAAAAAAAAGGTAGTTGTCTGTTTGATAAACTTTGTCACCGAAAAGATTTGTACTTAAAATATTGGAAATCAGGATTTTGAAACGATAGTAAGAATCATTGACATGTTTTTTTATGGAAAGTACGTGAACATTAAAAAGAGAACCAATTGTGAAAAATTATACTCACCTAAATAGATACACGAGGACACGATTGATCTTCATGATATTAGGTAAAAGTAGAACCTTATATATTATAATTCAATATCAGAAGACAACGTCACAGAAAAAATACAAAAAAAGTAGCTTTATTCTTAATCTTATTTTAAAGAGCCATTAGAGAGCCGTCGTCGACATTATAATGGCCTGATTAAATCGCTAGTGATGGAAACAACCAAACTGTCTGCTAAGCAAACGAACATGCTCCAACTGAACTGAATCAGTTTTACAATACCGTTACAATTGGTTTACTGAAGAGACTCCGTGGAAAGTCTCTGCGGTGGAATTAAAAGGATTTAGGTCAGTTTAAATCGTAATGTTGCTCTTGGAAGTTCTGTTTGCATGTTATTTTTTTCAGGATCTCAAAAAGATCGGTCACGTGGTGAAAACTTACAATTTTGCTGTTACGTTGCCAATGGCAAAGAGACACAAAAGTCGCTCGTTTTTATTCAGGTACCTAGTTGACAGTTTTTGTGTGCCTGTAATTTCCCCGAAAGCATTCTCTGCAAGCTGAAATCCACGAGACTTTAATAGGGAAAAAGTAGACTGTAGTGCTTCCTTCACAAGGATCTCCGTTACATCTGAAAGCCCTAGAAAGTTCTGTAACCGGCCATAATGAAAACTAAATTACCTATACAAACAACAAAACAAAATAAGCCCCATGGAAAAATTCTCCGTCAACGTAATCAAATACATATTTGCATTTCCATTTTCGATCCCTATTCAAACGGAAAGATTCGGAACTAACTTGACTTTCAAAGTCAACCAATTACGAGTCTCCAAATGTTTACATATCGCAAAGTTTTCGGAAGAAAGAATATAAGAAAGAAGAATCCATCATTGAAAAGTACCTTGAAACTTGTAAAGGTCTTGTGTCTACATACGATGATTTATTTCAAGAAAGATTAGTTTAAGGCTAGTACAGCCATTGCCTGATCGTGGGTACACTCATGAAGTTTTGTAGTAAACGTTTTTAGATAAAAATAATGACGATCGAGGTACGCATATCGTTCTATGTAGTTTTTCTTTTAAACTTGACGTGATTGATAATTAATAGAAGCTACGACCAACCACCCATAACATCTATGTAGATAATCAGACTGACACGTTTTTACTGTTGGGACACTTGCCCGCTATTTGTGAGAAAGAGTGGGTCATAATCTACCACGCTGGACCAGTGAGCGTCCAATCATACGAAGACTAGTAAATGACGTATTTAAAAACCATTATTTTGAGATGCCCCAAATAAAATGAAAACAAATCTTTCACATAAAATTAACCTGAACAAATAACAAAACCTCAAGTAACTGATGCCTAATTAAAATACAAACAACCTCAGAATTAAGGACAAACTTCGGAGCAACATTTTCATCAGAATTTAATTAATGAGGACATCTTCGGAACATGGCAGGAGTCTTGTACGCCGTACACTCAACCACACATACAAGTAACACAAAAATATATCCAGTGCTACTAAATAAAGGCACTGTCAAAGAGCTATACAGGTGCGGTGGACTGTACTAGCAACTGAATACAGAAACCACTGGCTGCTCATGAAATATTCAGCAGACAAACAGATGTCAGGTGGGTGCACGTGAGCGCGTTAGTAGCCGCCAAAACGATTACAACGTGACCAAATAAACAAGATATTGGACGATACAGAACTGTGGCGCTTAATATAGCGGAAGAGAAGAAAACATTTAATGACATAACCTATACTCTTACAGACATACACACGTACAATCACACTGTAAGCTTTCAGTGGAAGCTTGGAGCAAATGCAACGTCTTAGTACCTATAGGTTAATACCTATAAGGTATACCCACGTCTTAATAGACGTTGTGTTCATCATTATTCCTGCTTTCTCCCGATTAATGTAGGGTCGGTGCATGTCTTCTTCTTCTACCATACTTCTCTACAAATAGTCAGCTCAGCTGTTACTACCCTTCTAGCCATACCATACTTCACACAGTCCATCCTGGTGTCTACTTCAGACTAAGATTAAGCCGAGGTCAAAGTACTTATTATAAAACTGTTTTATCGAAGAACGACCACAATTAATTTGACTATCAAATCACGAACAAACGAAGACGGATGACCTGAAGCTAGGATGCCAACTCAAACAGTTACTAATCTGTTGGTCGAAGTACAAACGCAATTAACAGGGTACACGGCAAATGACAGGCAGGCAGCTGTTTGCTGCTAGTTCAAAGACGTCAGATTTGGAAACACATCATGAATATACAATCGACGTTCAACACTGGTTGGATGAGCGGGTTCAGGTGGCCAGACATGTTGGAACTTGGAGAAGATAGCTTGTTTGTGGTCATGAAGTTGGGGTGAGTGGACTTTTGAACAGCTTTTGAGTTAGAGATAAGATTACTTAACATTAGACTTTAATATATTGGATTTGAGCTGAAATAAATTAAAGTATGTTCTACAACGTGTTAGACATGCACTTTCAATTTAAACAGTATAAAATAAGGGAAAGAGGAATCAGATGAATCTTACTTTGGACACATCCTCCTCATGATATTGATGAGTGATAAAAATAATTCACATTGTAATGATGGCTTTGATCAGCTGTATCTCCGTTAATATTGAGCATGAAAATTTGGTTCACCAACAAACTTACAGGAAACTTAACGTTCTTCAACATTGTTGTGTAATGTGGGACACAAAATGCGTTTAGTTCAAGAGATATAAGCGAAAAACTAAAAAGTCTGAAAAAAATTGAGGATATTCACTCCCCCCGAAGTTGGCACAGGGTCCTCGAGGTCGAAAACTTAGGATAGTCTTGCTAGTGTACCCCCAAACAACCTGTTAAAGTTCCATTAAGTTCGGAATACTTTCCAGCTATCTCACCTTTTTTCGACATATCGACTGGATTATATTTGTTAAAGTCTTTTATGGTACTGAACTGTGTTTGTTTTCCGTAATGCCTCATATATCTTCGTTATTTCGGCGATTTTCTTTTTCATGATTGTCTCACATTCGGACAAAATATACTTAGTTTGCATTTTCCATTTCATTAGAAAGAGGTAGTGTGATTCATAATTTGATTGATTTATATTGGCGTGTCAGTTGGTATGATTGATTCCGTTGACATTTCAACTAAAGGTTGCGTGTAGGTAGTACCTACAGCATTATTAGATTTTACTGCAATGGAATAAAGCTCTAAATCAAAGAGTGTGCAGCCTGAAAATGTACCTAGCACATCCCCGTAGTCGTCTCAGGTTATATTATATCGTACATAAAATATTTAAATGATCGTATTCAACAATGATCAGCTATTTGTCGTGTCAGCTACAGCTACAGCTACAGTTACAAAGGGTAAGGGTACCTACCCTTACCCTTTGTAACTTTCTAATGCTACGAAATAACGTTTATGTGTATACAGAGATGATTTAATATGAAATTTTCCATCAATGAATTTATTTACATGACATCAGTATACATAAATACAGATGTTTTGGTAACATGTATAGACAAGGTTCCGAGAGAGTAAAACCAAAATACAGACGTCTTCTGTTAGCTCGTACTTGTGTAGGTACCTATTCTACTCGTATCTTGTTCATGGATGGTTGGACTGCTTCCCAGAAATCTGTTTTTAGACTTCTACTATTCGTACTATTCAAATTCTAGAACCGACAGGAATGCATGACATGCATTAGTTCACCACACATTAGTTCAACACACACTTAAAACACGTGTATTATAATTCCATTTACTCGAGAAATTACCGTTCAATCTCACCCCTATTACATCAACAACTTAACACCAAATATCCCCATGTATTTGCATGTTTATTTATCCGTAATGTAAGCTGTAAACTGATTTGTCAAAGATCGAGTTCGGAGCGTACAAGTTGGCTAGCTTCATGAATATTCAAGAGCGGTTTCGGACTGGCTTGACAAACTTATATTAAACGCAGCACGGGGACAATGATCGTATCGACAATGATTGCTTAGCAAGTGTGGGTCAGAGGTTATTTGTATGTTTATTGATGGGCTGGATCTTTTGTCTATGTCTTTTGGTAGGGGAATATAGAAAAAAGGTGGTAGAAAGCTGTGTTGTGGGGAGATATTATTTTCTGTTTGTTCTAGTTAATTATCTTTTTCTAAACGTTGGAGTCGGTCAGTATTTATAATGCTTTTAGGTTTTACGTATCCATAGATAGAATTTTAATGTCTGATATAACTACTGGATAGGTGCAAGCTGGCATAGCGGTCAACTATTTCTAAAGAATCAATAAATATCATCTAATAAATATCCCGCCTTTTTCAAAAACCACACTAGTTTATAAATATTTATTTTTTCATTGCTCCAAAGGTTTGCAGCCAATAAAATGGAGACTGAACCTAAGACCCCATTTCGAGACAGATGTGTGATTTCGAAGGATCTGAATTGAAGGATGGCGAACGTATGGGTGTCAACATGTCTTTAATAAATGTAAATTTTTGCCCTTAAAACCTGGGAAACGTGATAAATGAACATGATGTTCGTATTCATTTGAGGGGTTTTGAGGAACAGTACCAAGGTTTTTGGGATAAAAATATGTTTGCAGACTTTAAGGGACACTGATACAAATTAGAATGAAACACTACGTATACTTTGCATTTTGTAATACTTTCAATATACGGTGATGATAAGAAAAGGTAATTACATATTGTGAAAACGTGACGGCCTATTTTTTTCTGACTTCAGATTCTTATGGTTTTCATCTTGTGAGCAAAAACCCCGTAGACTAGTGTAGTCACTACAGTTAGAATGATAGAAAAGAGGGAAACCAGTAATACATTCGATAAAATTAGTATCGAAACTATTTTTAAAGGTAAAAACCTGCAACTAAGATTAGTTTTCGTAAAAGAAAATAATATTTCCACGTTTATTAAATTGTCTGAGTGCTTGCACACGTTCGAAATAAAACCAATCGCGAAAAATCTAAAACCAAACAAAAATAGTGTTGCTTCATGCAGTAGCCGCGGATAAAAATGAAATTGACACGGTAACAGGCATCTCTAATCCTATTAGAGTCAGAGAGCCAATCAGAGCGGGACTGACAAGGATTTAACAATATTCCTATATCTCACGGTACAGTTACTCGATGGGCTTAATACGATAATTCAATTTTTTACGTCATTGGCCACGTCGCCCTAACATGACGTATACAGGGTGCTTGCATTCGTCACGGTGATGCACACACTCACATAGTCATTTCTGCCCCTATTGTGTTTGGGTATCAAACGGTTATTTTATTGCAACTCTCGTTTATATGTTAAAGTCGATGTCACGACGATTGACACGTGTTTAGCATTCGACTTAACTGCTATTGTTGTTGACGATTGGGGGATGGTATTGTTAAATTGTTGAGCAAATTAAAGTGTTTTAATTTGCTAAGTAATTCTTTTATAGTTTTATGCTGGGTGAGATTTACATTGCTGTATAAAATTTAGACTTTCTCCGGTGTTTTGTAAATAGTGTAAAGTTTCATAAATTTCTAATGAAAATGTTTGCAGAAATATTTATCGCAGTATCACAATGAGATTTGCTGTAAGAGAATTAAATACTCGGTTAAGCTCGCCTTTGTACATAAGCTATAATATTAATGCAATTAATACGTTATTTTTTGTGCACAAGTAAGAATAATAATTTATTAAAAGTTTCGACGATACGAGATGTTCACATAATGTCTGACTCTGTGACATTATCAAGTCTTCAAATTAAGACAACATACGATCAAACGCCAATTCCCAGATACTAAGGGTTCAATTTAATCGATTTAATGGCTAGAGTTATGTTTAATTCATCCGTGTTATGCAGATCGGTCGGAGTAACATGCTCGGATTAGGGAATGTATTAAGTCACATTATAACATGCGTACTTAATTACGTTTGCATGCTTGAATAATGTTATTGGTGTTCTGTTCAATTTAATGTAGAATTTCGACGCAATTACAGTAGAAGTATTGGGTGAGGTTAGATTTAATGTTTTGGTGTCATTTCGATCTTATTTATTTCAAATTAATTATATATGTCGGAGAAAGCGATAACTTTTAAACATCAAGTTGCTGATTTGACCATTGTAGTAGGGGTAAACGCCGTGACGTCAGATGTTGTTTTAATGGCGGCACGTGGACAGAGTCGTTTTGTAGAGTGGGGATTGTGCCGAGATCACTTTTGCTCGGAACTCTAACGAAGTCACTCCTTCAGAACGAAACTGTCGGTTTGCCCATTTTGTGGAGATTATTTGTTAGTGTTATTTAATGTAAATTTGTGTTAAATAATAAACTGTGATTTTTGGGTACCGAAACCGAAACTATTATTTTAACATTTCATCATGAACCCGGTACCACCGAACCCTAATGACAACGGCGCTATCGCTCAGCCATCGCTTACGCCGTCATCAGAATTGGGATCTGGACTCGATTCCCACTGGCGTGCTATGTTCGAGATGCAGCAGAAGAACATGATGCAGCTGATCGAAGCCATCAGGACACCAACAGTGGCAACTCAGATCATGCTACCAGAAATTAATCCGGAGCTACCAGATACCGATCCACGTGCTTGGTGCGATACTATCGATATTTGCCTCGACGAACGTCCACTGGAGGGTGCATCGCTTATTATAGCTCTGAGCAAAGCCCTGAAAGGTAATGCGTCATCGTGGCTGTCGCAGATTTCGCATGCAGGCATGACGTGGCAGCATTTCCGCGACTTATTCCTTGCGCGTTATGCATCCACTGAAACTCTTGCTGCATCGCTTGTTAACATCCACAACGGCCGGCCGAAGGAGGGCGAATGTCTCTCAGCGTACGCCAGCCGCCTAATGACTACCCTGTTGGCTCGATGGAAGAATCGAAGCCATGAAGAAATAGCCACGTCGTATATGCTCGCTCGTGTCTCTCAGTTCGACTCTCTGCTTAATCGCTTGGCGTTTACTAGCGAAATAACGTCACGCAACAAGTTACTGCAGGAGATTAAGGCGAGTGCAAGTCTGAAGCGGAAGTTCGATCGCAGTACCGGTGGTGGCGCCACTGATGCAAAGCGTTTAAAGCCACAAACTTCCACTATGTTCACGTGCCATAAGTGAGGAAAACCGGGACACAAAGCGGTGAACTGTCGTTCGAAGTTTACGCAGCCTGCTGGAGCTAACGCCCAAAAAACTACACCGGCAGCGACTTCATCGGGTTCCAGCAAAAGAATAACGTGTTTCCGTTGTGGAGAAGCCGGACACATCTCTACGAACTGCCAACGCGGCAGTGCGGGTGGCGCGTCATCGTCGGCGGGCAGCGTTGCCAACGCAACGGCGGAGCGACGCGTCCATAGCTGCGAAATAGCAGGTGTTTGCGGGCAATTGGAACAATCCGGTGAGTCGTTTTCATTTTGTTTTGATTCCGGCGCCGAGTGTTCTCTCGTTAAACAAAATGTAGCTTATAAATTCTCGGGAAAACGTTCACTTTCAACCGTGCAAGTAATTGGTATCGGTAATAATTCGAATGTTTTTAGCACTGAACAAATTCTTAGCGATGTTGTGGTCGACAATAACGAACTGTCAATTTTATTTTACGTACTACCCGACGATTGTATGAAATACGATGTTATGATCGGACGCGATATTTTGACACTTGGCTATACGGTACATTTAACTGAATCTACCCTACGTATTTCGAAAGTCACAAATGTAGGTTGTTGCGATTTACCTCCCGTAATTGATCTTTACAATGTTGATTCTGATATTTCAAACGAAAACAAGGACCGGTTGACGTCCCTTTTGAATGAGTATTCGAATGCTTTTATCAATGGCTTATAACGACGATGATGAAACCGGAATTAACCTAACAGAGGCGAGAGAACACGCGGTGGACGGTATTAAGAAGAGTGCGGCTTAAGAAAAAGCCCGTTTTGACAAAAATAAGGCCAAAGTAGTTAATTTCAGTGTTGGTGATTTGGTATTAATCAAAAATGAAGAAAGAAACCAAACTAAATTAGAACCCAAATTTAAAGGTCCCTTCAAAATTTTAGAGTTGCTTGAAAACGATCGCTATGTTTTAAAATCACTGAATGGTAATAGAACCTACAAGTACGCTCACGATCGTATACGAAAGATGCCTCTAAGTAGTGTTCCTAATGAGTTAAACGTAGAGGACGGTGATGAAAGTACCTCCACCAAGTAGTAGACACATACCATGGCTATTTGGTCGCACCGTACGCACTAGTCTGTAGTCGTAACTGCAGCTCACTTGTGAGCTGTTCAGGGGGCGATGGGCAGCTGGTGGTACGGCGGGGACCTGGGTCTCAATGGAGACTATTGTTGTTTTGGTCTTGTACTGACCTGGGAGTCGCAGACTCTATTTGATGTGTGTGGTCGTATCACATGAGGTGATGACGATATGGGTGGCATAAGTGTCACTAGCTGCTGCGGCAGCTGGGCCATGAGCGTTGTATGTGATCGAAGTTGATTTAGTTGCTGAGTAAATATGATTGAGACTTAGAGGAACCTTTTGTTTGACAACTGTTATTTTCAAGTTATGCTATTCCATAAAGATGTGGTCAGGTTGACCGAGCTTGTACTGTTGCTCCAAATTTGACTGTTTGGTTACAGGTACTCACGAGGACGTGTAACTTGTCAGGCTGGCCGTGTCGGAGAAAGCGATAACTTTTAAACATCAAGTTGCTGATTTGACCATTGTAGTAGGGGTAAACGCCGTGACGTCAGATGTTGTTTTAATGGCGGCACGTGGACAGAGTCGTTTTGTAGAGTGGGGATTGTGCCGAGATCACTTTTGCTCGGAACTCTAACGAAGTCACTCCTTCAGAACGAAACTGTCGGTTTGCCCATTTTGTGGAGATTATTTGTTAGTGTTATTTAATGTAAATTTGTGTTAAATAATAAACTGTGATTTTTGGGTACCGAAACCGAAACTATTATTTTAACATTTCATCATGAACCCGGTACCACCGAACCCTAATGACAACGGCGCTATCGCTCAGCCATCGCTTACGCCGTCATATATATAAATTCATACCATACGTGCATACATAAGCTTACGCCTTCTTCCAATAGGCGTAGGCAGAAACTAAAGAACGCCACCTGCTCCTACTTACTCCTTTTGCTTCATCCACGTTCATACATCTGATCATACACTCATTTCTGTTAAGGACTTTTATTTCTAAGTAACAAACGTAATTATCTTCAAAACACAAACAGATAACATTATAAAGATAGCTCTGCTGTCTACCTAATAATAAACTTTTTAATAATAAAAATAAAGCTGATATGACTCGACCCACGTGCCAGCCGTCGCCGCCTGTCATCCACTATGACATGTGAATGACAGCAGGGAGCCACCGGAATGAAATGACATTGCATTGTCGGGATTTGTATGCATGAGAAAGAACAGCGACGAAACGGCTGCGGATAAAGGGACAGCCTGTATATAGAAATGTGTTGTGCAGAAATTATGAAGGAATTTCTTTCGTAATTGTATTTCTGTTAATTTTTTTCGTTTGAGATGTGAAAATTTTACGTTGTTAATTTGGGATTTTATGTGAGTGTAAAATGTGCATATATTTTTAGTATTTTTTAGGGAAACTGTGAATGAACAGAGGGTCAATTAAATTTTTCAATATTCTGCGTTGCAAAAGTTTTGAATTGTTTGCCAATTTCAGTTCGGGAGGTTTCCCATCTGTTTTTGACTATTTCAGATATTAGTTTTAGTTGTAAGCTTGAAGCGTTATTATATATATTTTATTTCTATGCTGCAGCTATATAATTATTTTACTTTATTAATCTTGCAGAGCCATTTGTTTCATATAAATCCATAGTAAAATTATTCGAATGCAAACTGCCATAACCATCAACCTGAAACAAACGTAAAGCATCAACAGATACGAAAATCTATAAGATTTGTATTCTCGCGATTTATTCCAACCAAATTGTGTTGAATCTTTTCAATCTCGGCGAGAACTAAGATGGCAATATGAGATAAAGAGGCCGCTTAACCCGCCATTCACGCGGTCTATTCACTGTGGATCTATAAGCATTGTCGCTTTCAAACGGAAACAGGTCAGCTGGGAATATTGAAGATGCATGCAATGCTACCTCGTGTTATGGGAGATATTATGTATGAAAAGCTGCTATCAATGGTGAATGGTTCCAGGAATTTGATGAAACATTGAGTTAGATATGGATGTTTTGTGAGATTTTCCTCTGAATTCCGGATAGTGTAGGTTTTGTTGTCTTAGATGTTTCGTATGTAGAAAACATGAAGATATGAAAATGAAAAATTATGTATTGTTTTTGCCAAGTTTTTCTTATAAACTAGAGATATTCAAGTCTGTTGCTTACCGATGAAATTATTCATCCTGATTGTGGAACCACTGTTATAGTATAATAATGTGTAACAATTCATAATTTTTGTCTCCAACAATCTGTCAACGTGATTTTCGGGCAACGTTGAATGTATCGTCAAAGAAAGCTTTGCTCTTTAAAAACAAAGCATTTACAACAAATTCAACTCATCTTATTTGTTTCGTTCCAAACCATTGGCTAGTTTATTAATTCTAACACATCGTGATTAAACCAATATTAATAAGCAGCTGCCGTTCAAAATCCCCGTCGGCCATAATCAGATTACTTGCAAGTATATAATATCGACGTTTATTCAAATGGCACTGGCAGAGGGGCGGCCTATTTAATTACAAAGCTAGTCGCAGTCACCGGTGCGTTCATGTGTGCAGTATTGAACTAACTCCGTCCATTTCTCCCGGTCGCCATGCAGATACAAATGTGTGATGGGATGGAGTGTTGTGGGTTTGTTTTGAATTTTAAAGTACTTAGTGAGATTGGTAGCCCTCGGGGAAGTGATCGCGTTTTGAATTGTTTTTTTTTTTGTGACGCGTCTGATTTTGAATTTCTATGGACGGTTTGACCGAATCTTTTTGAAGTAAAACCCACTTTTTGAACGTCAATATCTGACTTACAAAATGGGTGCAACGGTACTGACGGTAAACATTAGCGTGCATACCAAATATTTTTACCTAATTACAGCTGCAAGTAGATATATTGGAGAAGGTTAGCAGCAACAATAGGGATGCTGACGCTATATCAGCACTACCTATTTCCCAAACTCTTTAATTGTTTTCTTTTCCAGGTTAATCAAATGCAGCTGAACACCAGTATTTCACCTAGTGGATAATACGATACCCCTTGGTAAGACTGGGTAGCCAGAAGAGCAATGGCTTTATCAAGCTTGTAAAGCCATTGACGGGTAATGAATGGTCATCCACCCACGGATCGAACTCGGTCAATCTTGATAAGCTTGAAGATCGACATGTATGGTTGTTTCTATCTATAAATAAAACTCTAGGGTAGGACTATGAATATTTATCCGTCCTGTCACTTCACATAACACAACCAATATCTCACACGGAATTCCATCGTTTCATTTTTCCGTCGCCACGTCAAGTACGGTAGGCCGATCAATCGGTCAAAAGGAATTACGTAAGTCCGGCAAGATGGCTGCTCCATATTCCGGCGGCAATGACCTGGATTTTCATCGATCAACCCTTGTGGTAGGTCGAAACTGGGTATTGCGTGACAAAACAGTATCACGCTAAATATATTTCACGCCAAAAACTGGGGTGGTTCTGTTACCCAATTTCTACGTTTGCGAGTTGTTTATTGATTAACTTATTTATTTGATTGCTCAGGGTTGGGAGTTAGTGATTTTTCGAGGTTAATGTAGCCGTCATTGGATACACGTGGAAGAAAAGTTTGTTCTGTAATAACGTAGGCAGTATGAGCCCGAAGGCTTAGTAAAAGCTGGGTTAAGTAGAACGGTAAACTGTTCGACTTTTAAGGGGATTTTTGTAGGCACGTGTGAGAAAACTTTTTCGTGCTTTACCGTTGTAGGCAAGAGTAAAATAATATGAGTTAAAAACTTAGGTAACTGTTTTGAGAGTTCGAAATATTCAAGATATTCATAATACCTAATGCAGTAGGTAGTTCGGTAATTTAAAGTAAACGAAGCCCTCTGACTGAAAATAGCACCTACCCAAGAGCACTTATTTCTCCTTTTATTGTATGGTTACGACCTGAAACTTTCCAGTTAACTTGATAATATTTCTACCTGCTTTAACTTCGTCACAATTTCTATTATTCTTTTTCGCTCCAGTTTTTCAAGTTCTTTTACACGTAACTAAGTTAGGTTTTAATTGTTTCTACTAGCACCGCAGATTGCAACTGTGTAGCGCACGGCACACGTAGCAATACGAAACAAACGCCTGTAGATTTTATGATAGCAACATGTCGTTTGTTTGCAACAATAATGACATAACTCGAAAAATAAGAAATACAGGACAGCTTTTTTGTAAGTTCTAAAAATATTTTCAGTATATCGCCAATATTTTTGAGAGAGAAACTTTTTATCAAAAGATTAAAGTTTTATTTTACGTATTTCGTTACTTAATTTAATACTTGCTTTCCTTAATTTTATATTCAACTACAAACAACATCGAAAAATCTAAATTTTTGAGTTACGTCATCCTTCTTGCAAACCAGCGATGTATTAGCAAAACTTCTGCTGTTAAAAGTGTTTGGGCGAATAAAACGGTAGTTTGTGGCGTGCTCAAATGCTAGCTTAGTTCCTAAGTTATACAGTCCAGGAATGGAGCCGTAGTTAGTACTTTTGTAGCAACAATGTTACGTTTATTTGAATGTCGCTAATATATCTAAGTTTTGATGCGCTTTTTATTAAGGTATTTCGACTATAGGTTCGTAGACGGGAATCCACTAGTGAACGACGCTAGACATAAAGGTCTAAGATAGAAACACGCCATGCTAGAGTAGACAAAGCAAGAAGCGACTACTAGACTCTTTAGGCAAGTGGCAAAGTGACTAACCTTTTTTTCTAAGCACTTAACCGACATAGCAAGAGATGAGCTACTAGTTACATTATGGTAGATGAGTAATTATTATAGCAAAAAACAAAGAACAAAAATACTTCTCTTAAGTTCCTACAAATAATGATATTTATCGACTCGTTAAGGCGTGAATCCGCAGAATCCGTGTTGATTAAACGTCGAGAGTCGTGGCGAGTCTGCTCGTTCCGCCTGCCTACTGGGAAAGCCGCAAAATCAATCAATTTGTTGATTTATCTGACGCTGCGCAAAGAGGCGTGTAGCGACTACCCCTATTTCTAAGAAAATTATTCAACTCAAACTACAACAACTCAAATTATTAAACTCGATTTCGATTGCTTTGCAGTTTTTTTTCTAGTCGGTATTAATTTTATTCAGCCTGTAATGTGTTTGTTCGGTAAATATAAATAAAACTCGAAATGTGAATCTATTAATAGTATACAATTAAGTCGCTTTTCGTGTCTGTGTGATCCTTTATGTACTTACCAGTTCTTTCAAACTACACAGTAGATACAAAAATATGTTATTCAAGTTAGGGAATACAGTAACAAGGATGACATATAAATAAAAACTTATTTGCAAAAAAAAACCGACTTCCAAAAAAAAACACTAAAAAAGTGGGAAATAACTTTACTTTCGGAAGTCGGTGACTATTGTTTGTTTCATTGACGTTTTTGCCACCGACTTCCGAAAGTAAAGTTATTTCCCACTTTTTTAGTGTTTTTTTTTGGAAGTCGGTTTTTTTTTGCAAATAAGTTTTTATTTTACCCTTTTTAGTTATCGCATCACACACAAATCCTTGTCAAGTATCAATTTCGCAATTTCTTTTACTTGGATGACATATTGTTTCCAGCTATTTTGATTTCAAAACCAAACTACTGAACCGATTTCGATGAAATTTCTATGGGACCAATCGGGAAGTAGATCCATTCAGATAAAAGAAGAATTTTTCAAATCGGTTCATAAATGACGAAGATATGAGGTAACAAACAAAATTTTCCAGCTATTTTGATTTCAAAACCAAACTGCTGAACCGATTTTGATGAAATTTCTATGGGACCAATCGGGAAGTAGATCCATTCAGATAAAAGAAGAATTTTTCAAATCGGTTCATAAATGACGGAGATATGAGGTAACAAACACAAAAAAAAAAAAAAAAAAAAAAAAAAAAAAAACATACAACCGAATTGAGAACCTCCTCCTTTTTTAGAAGTCGGTTAAAAAACACATTTTAGGATAAATATAATCAGATATTGATTGCTAATCAATTTTAATTAAAATTAATGTTATGTGTTAAAATCGTATTGATATAATATGAGTCTGAAAACTAACTAAATAAAGCATGTAGGAGCCTTTACACTTCTTAAAATATTCACTTGGCTCGTTTAAATAATGTAAAGTTAGGCACTTAGCATGGGCACCACAGGCTAGCCAGCAATTTAATATATTATGAGCTTTAAACACAGCTAAACGCTTGAGTGACTTTGTCTAGACTTTAAGTCGCCGATGTCTTGGTCTGTTCCTATCAGAGTATCTGAACTGGGAGGCCGCCAATGTCTAGACTTATCGTAAGCACAAGATGCATGTGCATACCATGTCCATAGTATGTATAAGTTTAATACGTATATATTCAAACAAATCATAACAAATTCAAATAATGAGCCTGAAATGAACAACGGTTCATGGACAAATGGACTGTTGGTAAAACCGTTTCAGTTTCGCCTGAAATTGCTGCATCAGCAGAAGTTAGTAGACTGGCAGTTTTGGTTGTAAGTCTGCATGGTGTCTTGTACCTACTGTACTTAGTTCCCGTAAAACTCCTGATCCCCACTTAGTCCTACCAAATGGGCAGTGACGTTTTCCTGACACTACATTATAGGGAAGCAAGCAGTTTATTTTGTCATGATTTCTATGATGTCACGATCGTGATTCTGCTCTGCCAGTCACTGTTGCCGTATTCAGTGAGAAAAGTATAATCTAGTCTGGTTTTTTTTAGTCTTTCAAGGCATTGTTTTTAAAACCAGGTGGTATGTTAGTGCAAGCCTGCTTCAAAATTGCCGTTTTTGTGCACCAATTTCAAACGAAACTAGCTACTGACTGCCTTAGAACTGCAAGTGCAACTGCGGAGTCGGTTATCCGTTTCAGAGTCACAAAACAAACAGGTAGATACAGTCCATCTCATTAATAAGTTTCTTTAGTTGGCAAGCAGTTCTTCATGCATCGCTTAAATGATTCTCACAATGAGCATGAGGCTGAGTCCAATACGCGTATGCACCCAGTAATTATAACCATTCCTTATGCATATTTACGGCTTCGCTTACCATTCATTTATCGTTCAGCTGCCTGCATCAGATATTCGGTGCGCCAAGCTATTAGCACTAATCGGATATGACTGCTACTTGAGCTTGCAAATTGTTAATAGGCTATATCGGAGCAATTTTAGACAGGTACGCGCTATCTCCGCCTTGGGCGAGAGGCAATCGATTGGAGTAATTGCTTCAGATAATTAGTTGATATATCAAACTGTTCGAAATACTTAGTTACTCTGTGATTAGGTACGGTCAGGAAAATTGTTAAGCAAACTCCGTAAGACAATTTACCGTGTCACAGTCATTTCATGCGACTGTCATATAATGACGTTTGTGATTTGAATACACAGACAATTCAAGTTAATTAATTTCCTCGTCTTCACAATTGGAGACCTGCGTAGTAATTGCGTAACAATCGCAATGCTTTTCATTTTGACAATTCAACAACATTCATTGCGTTATCTATGTTGTCAAACAGGCGTATTGTTTAAACATAATGAAGCAATGGTTTGGGAATTTCCTTCAAAATCTTCCGGATTCTGATTGAAAGTGTGATCTGCAAATGCGGTGCGGTTTTAGAGTTCAAATTTTCATTGTGGTTTTACCAGAACTTAATTCTTCAAAGTCCGTCATCATCGCTTTTGTCTTGAAACTTTTATGGCAAGTCTTTCTATAAAAAGTTTGAAGTAACTGTACAAAGGCTTGGTCGAATGTTCATTGTCAAGACATAAGTTGCTGATACGATAAATTGCACCAGTTCCGATTCAGACAACCGCGAAGCATTGTGACACCCTTAATACTCTACCTGACCGAATTTCAGCCTCGGCACCGGCAGCCCATCTCAACGGAGATCAGCCAAGCAGAAATATAGGTGCACTCTCTATTCCTTTATTCCAATGCATTAAATTGCATTAGTCCAATGGGACGGCAATACAAAGCGACTGGGAAGACCTGGCGCAGGAGCAACGGCTTTACGTTATTTCAGATGCACGGGAGTGTCATACCATTTACTTCTAAACTCTAGGCTGAGTGCACCCGCTCCGACTGAGAAATTCCAATGCAAAAACACAACCCTAGTTTAGACACCCAATACCACTTTGTCGATCTTTGAATCACACCCAGGACCCCGCGCTCAGCATTCACGATTGCGACCACGAGACCTACGGGGAATCATTATTGCAGATGTGATGAAAAGTGGTCGACCGAAAGTGAGCGCGGTAGGTAGTCCTACCGCGCTCACTTTCGGTCGACCACTTTTCAACCAAAGAAGGGTGAGAAGTGGTCGACCGTCAGTGATCGCGGCAGAACCTATAGAGTATATTATATAGTCCTCCTTACCGTTTTTGGCCAAGGCGGCTAATCTTAGCGGAGATTAGCCATCGGCGCGGGAGATATTATAGTGCACAAGTGTGTGCGCAGACACAGGTGCACTCTCTGTTCAATCTGACACATCCGGAGAAAAATCGGGCGTAGGACCAACGGCTTAACGTGCTTTCCGAGGCACGGGGGTATCATACCGTCAACTGCCAAACTCCGGGCTGAACTGAGAAATTTCTTACAGAAAAACCCAATAGCACTTTTTGCCCGACCCGGGAATTGAACCCAGGATCCCACACTCAGCAGTCGCGCTTGCGACCACGAGACCAACGTGGCAGTCACCTATAGAGTAAGTATCCAATGAAACATAGAAGTTAAACAAAATAAAATGGTATTCAGCAGTCATGTGAGTGACGTCCACGAATGACATCCGCCCGTCGCGTTATACGACCACTCCACAATTCTCTACATGTCACTAACAAACGAAATGTGAATAATGGACTGCGAAACGCCGTACGAATTGGAAATAGCAACCAAACACAGCTTACAGAATTTGAAACTGTTGTTTTCACATGGCGCTACGGAATTTTGTTATTTTACGCGTTGTCTTTTCTATTTTCGCATGTTTTTTTCGCCTCTGTTTTAATTTAAGTGACTCGGGCGTGAAAGGAATTGTTGTTGTTTCTAATAAATGGTGGAGAAAAGAGGTTTGTAATGTTATATGGCTGCGAGAAACGGGAAGGTAGATCACTTTTTAACCGACTTCAAAAAAAGGAAGAGGTTCTCAATTCGGTTGTATTTTTTTTGTGTTTGTTACCTCATATCTTCGTCATTTATGAGCCGATTTGAAAAATTCTTCTTTTATCTGAATGGATACACTTCCCGATTGGTCCCATAGAAATTTCTTCAAAATCGGTTCAGCAGTTTGGTTTTTAAATCAAAATAACTGGAAAAAATATGTCAACCCAGTAAAAGAAATTGCGATTTTGCTTGATTTAATTTTTACATGCATGAATGCTTTGATTTTTACCGAAATTGGTAATTGGCAAGGATTTGTGTGTGATGCGATAACTAAAAAGGGTAAAATAAAAACGTTTTTGAAAAAAAACCGATTTAAAAAAAAAACAAACAAAAAAAAGTGGAAAATAACTTTCTTTTCGGAAGTCGGTGCCAATAAAGTCAATGAAACAAACAATAGTCCAACTTCCGAAAGTAAAGTTATTTTCCACTTTTTTTTGTGTTTTTTTTTTAAAGTCGGTTTTTTTTTTGCAAAAACGTTTTGTTACCTACGTATGTAGGTTTTAGAACCTCAACTTCTATCTATTCAATAAAAAAGTATTTGAGTCAAAAACAACTACTGGATATTACTTTTGACAAGACATACGCCAACGTCCATACTACGTTGAATACACCGGTTCTCGTCCGATCACCGAAGTTAAGCAACATCGGGCGCGGTCAGTACTTGGATGGGTGACCGCCTGGGAACACCGCGTGACGTTGGCTTTTTGCCTTTTCTTATAACTATTTAATTTTAATGAAAATCCAAAAGCAATTTTCATTTTTTTCTGTAAACGTAAACTTTTTTTATAAATAAATATTGATGTAGGCGTACTTGCTCAGATAAATTGAAGTATTGGCAAAACAACAGTACTGTAAAAGATGTAGGTAAGATATGACAGGAGACGGTGCCACTGAAAAACATGCTTGCCCGGATACATTACCAAAACCTGGACCAGCAACCAACCAGCAGTCTACTGGACTTTTGGTAAAATTCAGGTGCAGGCTCGAAGAATGTTTACTATCTTCTTCAGATACCTGGTAAAAAACCTCAATTAGAATGTACTCCACTAGTAACTAATTAAATCCAAAGGATTATATCAACATAGAAGAGACAAGGTTACAATTTCTCTAAAACTTTATAAATTCAATACTAAAAACATTCTGGTTAGTTATTTGGCTATTTTCGGATTCTTAACCAACGGCCTTATTAACTAACGTAATTACAATTCTAGTATTGTTTTATAATTACAGAGCACAAAACGTAACTTGAAGGTTTTATTCCAATATATGTACATAGGTGTGCGGCTTGCGTAATACCAGTGGGTTTTTATATTATAACTTTGGGGTTCCATAATGGATATAAATTAATATTTATAAGTTATAGGCCTGTAGAAGCGTAGTTATTTTTTCAGGCATGACGCGATTTACGTACTTTTTTATTAGAGCCCATATTTTCAGTTCTACAGGTAAGTATAACCTACCTATCTGTAAGCGAGGTTGGGATATAAAGTATAAAAAAGTTTTGTTCGCACAGTTTTTCTTTTTCTACACGCGTACTGCTTCAGAGTAAGCAAAGGTATACTGATTAAGCCAACTAAACCTCAAAGCAAGTTCTTACACACGTTTCTTTTGTTCTACATTTTCAGAAATTGTAACGGTATGTTTTTACGTTAGAAAAATAGAGAAAAACTATATTTTTCGTTTAGTCAAAATGTTATTAAGACTTTTTCAATAGACTTCCTCGAAAACTGGCTCTTATCGCACTACTGTTAGGTTCAGAATGCAGTGTATTTGCAGACTCATGCTTTTTTTCTTCATTTATTTCTACTAGTGTTTTATTCCCACAGATAAACGTTGAAGTTCACGTGATAAGTCCAACGTAGTTTAATTCCTATAGTCGGCGGTGATTGCTTTTTTAAATCGAAGTGGAGCCTATTTTATTACCTATGTTATGAATGTTTTAATTTCTGTTTATAAATAGAATATCATAAATAAACATTATTATTTATAAAATTATTTGCTTTTATCAACAAATTAACATTTATTCGTGTTTATATTTTTATGAGACTGTTTTGCGGCTTCATACCTTTGCTTCTCCTGCAACCTATGAAGGCAAAGCGCGATAAAAAAGAAAATGAAACATAGTTTTTTTTTTAATAATTAATGGCAAAAATACTTTTCGTTCTATTATTTTATTTCTTCGTAAGTGTGTTGAAAAATGTCTTCTTCAGTTCTCGGCATTAGATAACACTCGCCTGCGGCTCTAAAAATACTTGTATATATTTATTTCCAAAAAAGTCAATAGCCTTCGAAACAAAAGACAGGCGTTCGCTTTTGGCATTCGCACAGTCATGAACCCATAGTCAACTCCCCGACAATCGAAGAAACCCTTACAATTGTAACATTCGCGGGACTGCATTAGGCCCACGTTATGAGTCGGAAAATGCGACACTTACCGACAACGAGACTTTCTCCCTATTTATGACGTCACTTGATTTATTGCCAGCCTCCCTCGTGAGACGGTTGTTATTCGTTGTGAGCAGTTCAACGACCTCTGTGACTCAGCATTCAACAGATAACTTAAAGTGGTAGCCAAAGCCTATTATTATCTTTTCCTAAAGCAGTAATTGTTGAATTAAATGAGTGTGTTTTAATAAATGAATAGCTACTGCAGAAGGTGTTGAGCTCGTGGGATACGAATCATCAAGTGACTTAATTATCTTTTTGAAAGTTTTCTTCACATTTTATCAAAAGTTAGAACATAATAATAAGACAGTTTTGCATTTGAACGAATTCATACGCTTGCCGTGTATAAAAATGCAGTTAACCCGTTGTTCATTGGAGCAGGGAAGTCATCCGCATATACTTAACTGGAAAACCCGTTACTTAAAAGTATACTGCATTTGAATACTGTGTCGGTGACTTTGAAAACAAATAAAACTGCAGGATAACACAGTTCCTCCTAGACGTCACCTGGAACTTTTACGGTAACCGATAGTTCTCAGAATTTTGGAGAAACGGTATACACTTCAGGTTACGTTCTAGTTCTGCGTTTATTTTATGACATGTCTTACGAAAATTTGTCCATAAAAATCTCTATGTAACAAGCAAAAAGTTTGGTTTTTATCACCTGTAACATAAAAAGTCGCCAATAACGTAATAATGATGACTGTAATAAATTCGCACTCTGGTCGACTATTCGAGGTGTTTTCCCAATTCTCTTTTTTATCAGCGCTATTTTTGTAACCAGCCTGGCTGTTAGGTCTAGCGGCTAATGTGGATTACTGCTTATTGCTAAGAACGGGATCCTGGGTTCAATTTCCCGGTCGGGCAAAGTCTTATTGGAGTTTTCCTATTAGGAATTGTATCTGGTTGATGACAGTAGTCTCGCTCTTTATTTCTTTCTTGAGACAGCTTTGTCCTTCATCTCGGGGAATACACACAGGTATATTGCGTAATGGTGGCTAGCTTACCAATGGCGTGCGTGCTGATCGGACTAAGCTTTTCACACGGAACACGCAGCAAGCGGTTTACGGATCATAACTTCGACACACTGCGAAATTCAGTTCATGGAAGCTCCTTGTGTGGTTGTGTATTTAATTGTTTATCCAATACATGGAATTCAATATGGGTTCGTATTTCCAAATTGAGTTTCAGTAATTTGACTGAGGTGGTTATAGATATTGGTATACGAGATTCCTAAAACTTAAAGTTAAACTACGTCTGGAGACTTGGAGAATGTCGTAAAACTTAATGTCTTTTCTTCTAAGGCAAGTATTGAAAGGAGGCGTGAACTCTAAAGATGGCTGCACACTCGTCGAGACACTCCGAGGCGGGCATGTGCGAGACTGTACCTACTAGGAGCGCAAAGCGGAGAGTGCTCAGCGATACAGCACCTTAAGAAGGTGGGCGAGGTGAGAGGCAACCAATTATCGGACGTCATCGGACGATGTCGGTCAAACAGAAATACCCCTTTATATTCAGTTGATTCAATATGATATTTTTAGTTAATGTACCTTTCTAGCTAGACTCTTGGTTCTCCAATGGCAGCTGGCTTTATGACCCTATGTCCAAATCTAGCGCAGCACCCATAAAAGTATTTTTCTAAAAAAAGATCTCCCAAAGAAGTCCCAAATCCCATCCTAGAGACCCATTTCACAAGGTTGGGCATTTCGATCAAATTTCCCAAGCATTTATCATGTTCACACCGTGCACCGAATGCTATCATCCCATAATTTCATGCATGATCACCGTACCATATTGGTATATTTAGAATTTTGTTATAATATTCGAGTACCTCAACGATGGGATGTTCGGCTCAGGTTGGTGGAGTGTGAGTAATCCGTCGGGACGGGAGGGGGTCTCGGGGGGTAGTTGGGGTCCTGCTACCCTCGCTGTGTCTGTCGTATGCTGTCATGGAGACTGTGGCTAGCTAGGACATGTTACATTTTTCTTGTTGGGCACATTTGTGTGGCGTGTGTAGGTGATGTCGTTGTTTTTTAAAATGATGTGAAGAACCAGATTAATCTAATAAGATGATGACCTGATTGACCTCGATGTCAATCCTTCGTTTAGCAAATTAAGGGTCACGGGAAAGATCAGAAGGTCTGCAAACATCAAACAAAGTAAATAAGATCTAATAAGTGTACCTACCTAGCTATATAATTTAATAATTATATGTTGTACTGATTAATACATAATCTGTTTTTATTATTTGATTGTTTATGTCTGGATGTTATTGCAGGTGACCTATTTATCTATGGAAAACAAAAACTTGTTTATTGTATAAACTCAATGATATACGCGTAATAAGTAAACTCGTACACAAAGGAATTACTATTTTTAAATTGAATCGACGATTTTAATTTCGTTACTGACCAACTTTGCATAAGGCATACAGTCTCCGGGATTGAGATAGGCTAAGCCAAAGGTTATCGAGATTAAAAAAAACAACTATGGGTAATGCGAATTCCACGAACATAATTAATTTGTTCATACAGAAATATTTTAATATTATTCTATGTATATTGTAGTTCGAGCAAAGCGTTGTTGGGTTTCTACATCAGTAGCAATTTGAGGTTTGGATTTGAGCCTGGTTGATGGCGATAGACTCGCTCCTCATTACATAGGACACGTCTGTTTATCCCTACGGAGAATGCAGGCTGTAACAGAGTTGTCACTTTGTATCAGGTACAATTTTAGGGCCACGAGCCCGACTGGCACGATGAAATCTTGTTTCATCTGGGGTCGGTAGGTACAGGTATTCTAGGATAGGTACTTACTGATTTCGTAAAAAAAAAACATCGTTAGCATGTATTTTAACAACCCTTTAAGTATCTTCTCTCTTGTCTTAGAGCATGTGTAATCGATAATGTGTAAGCTGTGGTTACTACCGCAATTGAGTTTGTGTTACAGGACCATGTATTCTGCAGTAGTTTTAATTTCATAAAAGATCAATTGTAATGTAACTCGTTGGTAATCCTAAATAAATACATTATCTGCTCATAACTTCTTATCGTTAGAAACAAATAGAAAACCGAAATGGTCACAATGGCCGAATTCAGCATGGGAAGTTCTATTATGATTATTACTAATCACCCCCATTTGCTTCAACAATTCGACTGTCATTGTTAGCAGCTTCCCTTTTAAAATAAAACAGAGCCATAGTTTTTAATAGGTGAGCTAATAATTGGATAAAAGCATCCATTGTCCGAAACTCCCTGTACCGACTGATGAGGTGCGCCCAACCTTTTGAAAAACAGAGGATAGGTATCAAATTTATTTGTTCTGTTAATCGACCGGTCAATATCAGTACGTGGGGCGTACTTTAATTCTATTTGTGCAGTCAAAACAAGGGTCAGTTCTGATCCCTTTTCAATTAATTTATCCGAATAACCCGGGGCCGTTTTTTACTCTATTACCATTTGGGCAAATCGAAAATTCGAGTACCGGTACGTTGTGGTCACATGACGAAGTAACAGATACAATATTATTGAGTCTGCTGCGGATTGCGTGTTGGACAGTTGTTTTTTAATTACATTTTTCGCTATGTACCGAAATAATAAATGCTTTCTTGAATCGTTTGGGTTTTTGAAAATGCAAAAAGAGTGTCTGGTCAGGCTCGAGTGGGTAGTAGTGTTGAACAGACTTTTTTAACCAAAAGGTTGGGCGCCAATGTTTAAACTTGGGATCTTCATGTATGAATATGAATGCTAAGTAAAAAAGGTAATATGAAATACAAAGAATTATTTTCATGTAAAACTATAAACGAAATCAAATAAAAGAAAAAAATCAGCCGAATTCAGTGATACGGTTTTAGAGGAAAAAATATTAGTAATTAGGTTATTACCAAGTAATAAAAAAGAACAAACGATTTCTATGTGAGCAGATTTTAGATTTTTTTTGTAAAAAAATCAGTCCTTTTTACTTTTAGCGCTAAGTAGGTATTTACAGACAATGAAACCTATATAATTATATTAAATTCAAAGTTATCAGCCTTTGTGTAAAACTTTCATTGTAGTGAAAGCGAAGCTGAAAATCTTGTCGCAGTTGAGTTTGTTGAAGTAATTGTGACTTATAAAAATATTTCGATAAAGACGGTTTATTAATACTTATATCATTTTATTGATGTAAGTAATAATTGTCGAGGTGAACTGAAGCTTGTCAATTCAAGTAGGAATGAGGGAGTTTCTATGAAACTCGTATGTGAGGGGTTACTGAGAGGTCGTATTAATTCATACACTTTTATTATTACACTCACATTTTTCGGTCTTATTAGGTTTATTGCGATAGTATACACAAAGGAAGTTTGTATTGCCCAGACTTTTATTAATAAACTGCTCAGGTTTGTAAGTTTTCATGTAGGAGGTGATCTCTAAAACAACTCGTCCGATTTCAAACATTCTTTCACTGATAGAAATTTTAATAAAAAGCTAGACTAATACCTGGAGAATAAAAAAAGAATATGGATATAAGTATATAGGATTTGTTTCATGATGTAGGTGTATGTAATGTACCAAGTCGAATTCCACACGAACGAAGTAGCTTATATGTATGTATTGTAAGAGGGTTTCTTATTTTGGGATATTGAATGAATTCACGAACGTTAAACAGTAAACAGTATGTATAATATAAATGCTAAAAACAGTATAAGGGCACAAACAGATAATACAATGAAAAATAAAAATAGCGAGCGACTATTTCTTTATAGACAAAAAAAATATTGAGCGTACAAACGTGCAAATTCAATTTGAACACCAATTAATGATTGGACATAAACATCAGGTACCAATTGATTAAAAATATTAATTGATTATATTATGGTTCCGTAATATACACAAATTAATATTTATCGGTAATTGATCAGGATCACTCATTCCTATGTGCAAATTGCAGTTTTCTTTCGAGGCGTTTCTTTTTTCTTTGACGATAACTTGGAAATTTTAGAAGCTAGTATCAGAACGTTTTGATTTAAATATAGTGTCTATAAGTGGACTGAGACTATAATAGTTGCTATCAATCGCCCTGTTCTTTTTTAATAATTGCATTTTGTCATTTTGTATAACTTTCACCTGATTTCTCTGAAATTGCGCGACCGCGTGATAAAATACCCTCATTATAGATTACGTTGTCAAATAAATTTAATGGTGCGTTAAAAAGCATTATACTAAATTGTGTGAAATGTAAAAAAAACTTCGTCAATTTTACAGTACTTAATCTATTGTGTACTAGCTGAGTCCGCGGTTTCGCTCATGTGACCGCGTATTCTTTTGGCAATATTGTCAAGGAACATTAAATGGGAAAGCGAAGTCGTAGTATATTCCTAACATCCTCTACAAATAACATACTAATAAACTAACTTACTGTTTATTTAAACTAAAACCTGTTAGTACATCTTCGTTTTAAGTAGGTACGCTAAGTTCATGAACGAAAGCAAATTAGATTCAATTCATAATCTATCATAGTTCCCGACGGTTAATATCCTAAGAAATTAAAATAAAATCTTTCAACTCAGAGAGTTTATCAGCCGATAGAAAACCAAAGTGAAAATATTAAAAAAATACGTTACTGAAAAATACTGTAAATTCTTGAATTTAATGTATTTAGTAATAGAACCAGAAATAGTATGCGTTTCGGTAATCTTCATGTTTCCGAATTAACACGAACGTCGTGCTGCAGTGTGATCCCACATAGATGCAAAGCTTAGTTTGGTTTTTCAACGCATTGTAGTGCATTCATTGCGCACACATGAAGTCTTTACTTTGGTCGCACTACGTCTTATAAGTCGTAAATATCGAATATTCTAACTATGGTGTATAACAGTGAATACGGGGCTCCACCACCGACCGACCATGGCCGACTTGGTAGACTGTCCATAGTGTCTCTACACTTTAGAGGACTTACTGTCAAAACCTACTACTACTGCCTGACAGATATTTCTTGACGGCATGTACAGCCAATTCAGAGGCCCATGGGTGGCATAAAAACCCTGACACCAGGTTAGGCACTAACCACACGAAAAAGAAAGAAGACTGTCAAAAACGCTACTAAAACCGCGATTACCGTGGCCGAGTAACGATACGAAAGAAGAAGGAAAACAGGGCAATAATATTAGATCTCATATTTTCGAAGATGGACCACGATTTTTATTTTCTTTATGACCAGCAGTCCATAACCAGTAGACGTCTTTCAACTGAATGATGATGATAATTTCAAACTTAGAAGTAGAATTTAACAGAACATCATTGTCGGCAAAGCACACAAATCACCTTAAACCTGTTAGTATATTTTACGTTCTGCCGATTATACCCCGGTTAAAGCAACGGTAGTCACTGTTGCACGCAACTAACACCATAGCAAAACAAATATTGTTTAAACGTTACGGTGAGGCGTGAAATAGCGTGTTGTAGTGCCGTTATCTGGAAGCATTGTGCCTTCACTCAATATTATCAATGCATGCATGTGTGCTAAATGCGGAATAGTTACTGGCTGAGAATATACGAATGCGAAATTGGGATGCGGTTTTTTTATGACATCATCATCATTCTCTTGCCCTTTATCCCAATTAATTTCGGCGCAGCGTGACCTCTTCTGCCATGCTTCTCTATTACTCATCATCTCATCAGACACCTCCTTTCTTGCCATATCATCCTTCACACAGTTCATCCATCGTTTCGTAGCGTTTTTTTTATGTCAATACGATTAAAATGTATTTTTCAATACAGGAAAGTATTAGTATAGCTTAATAAGCCAATAATGGTACCACTGCTGGGACACCGGACACACAGGTCTCCTTTTAATTAGAGGGAGTGGGCAGTGATCCACCACGCGGGCCCGGTGTGGGTTGGTAGATGCCACATGTCTTCGAATTTGTGGAAATTATTTTTTTCCCGCTATTCTCTTCTGATTAATTTCGTTGCGAGATCCAAGACGAAGTTGGTTAGATTGCATTTATCTGCGACTTCGTCGAGCTTCATTGCCGCCACTGTTGATTCTGACTTTCAGGAGTTGCAGTGGTTTGGGAATATTGAGGCGGGCTTGCCCCAAAAAAAGAAAAAAATGTCTTTGAATTTTTTATTCTTAGGAAATGCCGGTTTCCTCACGATTAGTCACGATGTTCGCCTTCACCGTTTTGAGAGCTGTGGTGATGAAATAAATTACACAAAGTAAAGTGCATGACTGGGTTCGAACCCACGATCTAAAACTCCTTACGAGCCGTTACCACCTGGAAAGGATATCTATCGGTTAATTTAATAGACGACCGTAATATACACCGCTTGTACAGATCGGAAACGTCTCTTGCTGTTTCATGTGGTTATACATAGTTTACCACGCCGCCGCCGTCAGTTTGTGGTTTGCGTCACTCTCCAAGAAAAATAAGCTGACTCAAATCAGGAGTGAGAATCTGTGAAAAGCGGAGCAAATAGGTAGTTCATGAGAATATGAGTAGATTTCCTTACATTGCATTTTGTCAGCTATTCGATGTTATGCTTTTGTCAAGTTGTTTGAATGGTTTAACGAAGGTCGATGATCACATGTTTTTTTTTATACTTTTCTACTCGTGGTATCAATAAAAGCGGCTAGTGGAAATGTACTGCCAAGCTTGGTAATATCAAACTCGAGTTATTTTCATGGATATATGACACCTATATTACTCCATAGCTTTGCTTGCTTTTGTATCAACGCTGTATATTCCCTTTGAAAGCAAACCGCAAAATGGGTTTTCCAAGAAGCACTAAAAGCCTTGTCGGATCCGTTACGCACTACCTATGTAACCTAGACACCTTTATTCCAAATCCTGGCAACCTCACAAACCCCAGAACTCAAGCTCGGTATGTTAGCCAGGCACTGGGGCACTTTCGGATGTCAGCTCGGCTGCCGCAAAATGGCTGGTTTCTGCATTATTTACCTTCCACACGTTCTAATCTAGCCTGACGTTTCAGTAATAACTTGCGGCGTGGACTGCTAGGTGTAAGAGACGTGTTAGAGGTGTGAAATGGTCGAGAGGTCGGTAAGATTATGTCACAAGTATTTTTTTTTTTACTTTTCACACCACCTGCCAGCTCGTAAATGTCAAATTATAATTATGTCATGTAAACCTAAAGTAAAGCAAGTCATTAGAGCCCTAGGCTCAGACAGTAATATTGTACTGAATTTCATTACTGCCCGCTGCACGCTGGGCAATAATGTGATTTGAATTTGGAACTTTATTTAACAAATTGCATGAAAACTTTTACCAAAGAGTTTTCGTTGCGCAGGTTTTAGTTGCCGTCGATGCACAAAATAATTAAATTAAGAAACAATTATGCAAATTAATTGAATAAATTAAAGAAAAATAGTTACTACATTAAAAATAATAGTTTTTTGCAAATGGTCCAAAATGATTAAATAATTGACTCGACCTATTTTTTTTCACCTGTAGCGGTAATGGCAGCAAGTCATCATGACAGCTGAACAGAGGCTGCGGTGCGCACCCCAGAGTTGCTAGATCGAGTTTCGGAAATTTTCCGCATATTCAATATATGCAATTTTCCCATTTTATTTTTAAAACAGGAAATGAAACAAAGAGATATAAAACTGTTTTCATTCACAAAAAGTACCACTTAGTATCGAATTTTGTTTCTGTGTAGGTATGTATTACTTGATCCCGTTCTCACACGACACCCTGTAATCAGCTTATTAAACGCAAGTTATTGTTACAAATTAGTAATTCGGCTGTAAAATGCCTCTTGAATTCTTAAATTTTATTTTTAGTGTGTAACTTTCTCCAAGGATTTAATTTTTCGAACGATTTGTTTCCCTAACAAAAGGAAATATATCCTTAATCTCCCAATACTGGCGCACCCCCGCGGTAGAATATTGGTGCGCAACGCCATATTTCGAAAATGGAATGGAAAAGTAGAGTATACCCCCCAGGGATAAAGGTGTCTTCGTCTTGGGCTAGCTTAAATTCCTCATTTCTCTCAGGATTCTAGAATTAACTCCCTAGCTTCGCTCAGGAGTTAACTCAAAGCTCCCTCGCTGTGCTCGGGAGCCCTAGAATCCCTCGTTGCATTTGGGATTCAAAATAGTGCCCGTGTCGTGAGACACTGCTTTATCCCCTTGGTGCATAATCTACAATTAACTTGGTGTCAGAGTTTTTACGCCGCCTATGGGCCTCTGACTTGGCTTTACATGCCGTCGAGAAATATCTCTCAGGCGCGCTGGTTTGGTTTCCTCACGGTGTTTTCCTTTACCGAAGCCAGTGATAATTATACAGTACAATAAAAAAAAATACTTAGGTGTTTTTTTACTTTTTTTCTAATAATGAATGCATTCATTTCCAAAGTGTTATTTAGATATGTTGTTGAGTGGATGAATTTTTTGGACATGATGATGATAACGATGCCATCCAGCCGATTTCGGCCACAGCGACTGCATTCGATGACTTTCTTTCTTTTTCAAACATAAGAAACAATGGACAGCGACAATGGATTGCGAGATGGAAGTCAACCAACAATACCGTTATTTGCTTTTGTTTTCCATGCTCCAACATATTTCAAGGCCACATTGTCATGTCTCCACAACATGTCATTCTTCGCGTAAAATGTCCATTCTTATTCAAAAGGCGGATGAAATATTATTTTCCGTATAATCAAACCGTAGGATTACAAAAGCAGTACCTATCATCTATGTTTCAAGGTTCGCGATTCGTGACTGGCTGGTACCGCCGTGGCACCGGTACACTCAAGAGCACCATACATAAGTACACCAATCAACTTTTGGGAAAAAATCGACTGTATTGATTGCAATTTCATGTTATGGTGACATACATACATAATGTATCATCAAAGGAACGATGGATTGATTGTATGATAGATGGTATGGCTAGAAAGGGGATGACTCATTACATGACGACTAATAGAGAAGTATGGAAGAAGAAGACATGTTGTGCCGACCCCAAATAAATTGGGATAAGGGCAGGCGAATGATGAGGTATCGCTAAAATCACTTTTGAATGATGCTCGTGATTGTACCGGGTATTAGCACAGCCATCATGTATTATTCATGGCGCGCTTTGTAATCAGTCACAGGTGCCGATGTATCGGTACGATTTTTTCGTCGCAATTTTTTTTTGTCATTTTTTTATTAGACGCACTCGGAATGGTAATTTTTTGGTCCTTCGGGAGTTTTGGATGGAGTTACTTCTACGTGGAAATCAGTGCCTACAGGATAAAGTATACATTAATAATATGTATATTCTCCTATTATCTCTTTAGCCTGTTTTTTATGCCAACCGTCGGACCTGAGTCGAGCGTCGAAAATGCAACAGCGCGTTCTCATTTGGTGTTGCCTAGTGTTTTTGAAAACGGCATTCGCGTTTCAGTTATCATTTTGATCCTATTTCAACGCTAACTTTCCTTCCAGCCATTATCAGCTATCAGCCATGATTCCACCCCTTTTCATTGATGACTGACTGATGTCCGTTAGCTGTTTAGAGATCCTATTGAATTTTCACGACTACCAGTACTATCGAAATCTCTCGGCTTGTTACTAAATTAACTGGACTGTATTTCAAATGAGCCATTGTTGAAAAACAGTTGGATTTTAATGCACCTTACAAACAGACGATAATAGCTAAGCTATGGCCATTTTATTATACCTAAAATGAAATTTATATTCCAGCAATAGAATAAAAAGCGAATAAATAAAAATGAATTTGGCATGCAAGTATGAATGTAATAAAAGTGCACTGATGCAGGGCCGCATTGCTTGGTTAATAACCTAATAAACTATGAGGAGCAACTAGTTTTGATCCTTGCATATTCTGTCTCACGCTGTGAACACAAGCGCGGTCTGCGATACGACGCTCCGTAGTTCCACGCACGCCCGTCACAGCGGTGTGTCGCCCCCGTCGCGGCAGTACTGCCTTGCGCTTGACGAAAGTGGACGTACGCTTCTCGCGCTCCGCACCTCAGATCAACGCACGAAACAAGTTTCACAACTTGACTTCGGACAATTCTTCACATATTTAAATACTCATCACAATGGACTTGAGTGAACATCTAAAAAGTACTTTTCTCAATGTAATTTCTTAATTTTATTTAACTTTTCTTGTGGAATTTGTGGCTTTATTATCTAGATTGAAAGATACGGTTCGTAAAGGTGTAATAGAAACGCGAGTGAGAATTGTTTATTGTTCTAAAAGACAATCCGTTGAGGAGTTTGAATTTTCTGTTGTTTTTTATTGTTTACGAGGACGCAAACCTTAGCGTGTTGAAAAGAGACAAGATGAGGTCCAAGCGTGCGAGAGTGACAGGTGTGGTTGCTTTAGCCGTTCTGTTGGCAACTATAACAGGTAAGTTCGTTCACAAATACTAAGTTTATTCTTTGTTTTCATTTAATTACTAGTTTGTAGATTCTAGTTTAACTTAATTTTGACCAAGTTAAATCATATTTTCCGAGAAAATACTCGTAATATTTGTACAAGAACTAAGTTTATCAAACTTGATAACATTTTTTTTCTGATGTTGGCTCGGCACTGAAGTGTGTGTGATTCATTCAAACAAGTTTTGTTTGAGGTTATGTTTTGATAAAAAAGTAGGTTTATTTTTATTTTACATTTTTTTTTTTTTGCAAGCAAGTGCACAATTATGGAACAATAGAGTAAAATATTAAATTGCATTGACTCTATTATACTTTATATTTATGTTTCACGGTATTCAAGATTGATGAACGTCAAAGCGGCTACAATTAACTCTAAAATTAAGTACTAATTAGTTTCTTCTAATGAAACTCTTACGAGAAATCTCAAGATTTCTAACAAGAAACTAGTTAACGATATAATTAGTAAGAATTACGACGAGAAAACATCTTGAAGAGCCCTAAAACTTTAAAAGGTTGCACTGCACCCGCAAAAGAAGATCCCAAATCCATAGCTAAATGCAAGAATGAAAAAAAAAACTGCCAATTAGTCACTGTGCAGTCTTTACTTGAGAAGAAGAACCGTAATCATTCACCTAGATCCGAAGCGAAAACAATTAGAAACTTCAGTGGATTGTCGAACGTGACGATTAGCGACAAGCTAAGGCCTAGTTGTGTAAAAACTAGGGATGAGCGTTGAATCAACGAACTAGTTGAATCAACCGTTGATCTCCTGTCAACGTATTAACGTTAACTGTATATGAATCAACTAGTTGAATTCGTCAACGACGTTTATGAAATTAACTCCTGTGTCTCGTTCAATAATCGACAACGCTAACGCAACGAACTGAGCAAATTAAAAAACTTCGTTTAAAAGTAACGTTGAAGATTGCGAGCGACGATCATGTCATACAATTTGAACTCTAAATAACGTGTTACAGAGTTGATTTTCGAAATATTTATTTTAAGAATAGTACTTATGACGTTATTGGTGGAAACTTTTATTCAACTCGTTTGACGAAACGAGAAAATGAACCCAACGGTTTGTTATTTTCAACGTACGTAACATTAAAACTAAAACATTAAAACTCCCGCTACGACGCGATAGTCACGACAATAATGTGAACTCTAAATAACGAATGCAAGATTTCATATTTATTTAGTAATTTGATCAAAGTCATTATTATTATTTAATAATGTCATTATTATTATTTAATAATTTAACTTAGATCATCTAGAAACCTAGGTGTAGGTAGTAGGTTATCCAATTCCATTAGGTAAACTGCATCAAATTGTTCGTAAATTAACATTACAACACCATAAGTAATAAAAGCGTTTAGGCGTTTATCGTTCATGCAAGTTGACGTTCGTAACACGTTAACTCGTTGACGAAATTAACTAGTTGATCAACTAGTTGACAAACGCAATTCAACGTTAACGTTTCGTTGACGGAAAAACCTTCAACGACCCATCACTAGTAAAAACCGTTGTTAGTTCACTATACATCGAGCAGGTGGCGACTACGGAAGCCGGCTTTCCAGGAATAATTGCGAATTATGCCACATTTGTACAGAGCGTAACCGAGCGTTACTTTCTCGTTGAGCCGAATCAATCGATTGGAAATGTATATTTGGACGTCTGTATTTTTAACAGGACATTTTTATACGCGATCACTGAAATTGTAACGTATAGTTTCTTTGCTCGTTTGTAAGAATTGGTTAGGTTTTGGGGCTTTTTTCCATTAGATAAAATTGGCAGTAATTCTTTCCCTCCTCCGCATATTCTACAATCAATCTGGATAACTTGGCCTTGTGGTAAAACATTGGCCCCTCGTACGCTGGGAGGGCGAACATTTTTTATTATATAACAGTTTTAGGGCAGACTCATAAATGAATAACTGTGGTAACGGAATGTTGCTGCATTACAGGTCGCTAAGATAAATTTACAACACATTGCTGAGTTTTGCTTGCCGGATATAAATGTTTCATGTTTTCCAAGTTTTATAATGATCTAAATCAATCAGGTTCACTCTACCTAATGCAAAAATAAAATACTAGGAAAATGTTAAGTAGGTACAGCTTTGACTTTTATAATTTTTTTTAAATTTAGTGTAGGAAAACTCAATTATATTAAAAAAAAATCCACAACTATTTTCGTGTACAATAAAATATATTATACTACTTTACTACTTTGCTTTGACTTCAATAAATGTCGGAAAATTAAAACATTCGCCATCGGAATTGCAAAAAAAAAACAATGCTATTAAAAACCCATTTATTAAATGTAAAACGACTCCCTTCACTTTAATTGCGATATTAATTCTGCAGACTCGGAGAGAGGATTAATCAAGCGATAATTAACTTGAATTTTCAGACTCGTATTTATGAAAATGATATTTTAATTCAATGCTAGGATACCATCAGTATCAGTGGCATGTTCCCCAGATCAATAACCTGGCATCGCCTCACCGACCGTGAGAGCTTCCATTACTTATCTGCTGTAATGAGCATTAAGTTAGCGAACTGTAGTCTGAAGATATTGCCTGGAATTGCATTACAGATAAACCATTATCAAGTAGCCATTATAGAGAGGCTGTTATCCCGAAGATTATTAACGAGAATAATATACTAGCCGAAGATGTGTTCCATAAAGGCTAAAGTAACTATTGAAACTATTATCTCCTTATCTACACATGCGATACAATTCATACAAATTCTAAGCATCTGCCGTGTCATTACCCTTAGTCATTTAAGCCTGTTAACGCAGCGAGACCGCTGTAATGGCATGTTGACGGCACTTTCCACGGTCATGACCGTTTGTGATTATGACTAGCAATAAGATGCAGAGATATTACTTTATATTTCAGTTAGTATGAAAATAACGACTCATTGGTCTTAAGGGACGCAGCTGTAGATGATGGGGTCCTGAATTTGTAAGACGAGCTTCGTTTTTCGGAAATCGAGTTGGAATCGTGCCCAGTCAAGGATAGAGAGTTTGTTCCCAATCACATAAAATCTAATGTCATCACAGGCCAGCCTGATCCTGCTAAAACGTAGAAGTTACGGTTATCGAATGTAATATGAAAATTCAGCGAAAGCAAAACAAAGACCGAAACGACTGAAATAATATTTCATCCCATTTCCTCGTCTGATCCGTCATCGTCTATCGTCTCCGATATCCGTCTCAATATTTCTGTCAATGCAGGCATTTATTGGAAGTAGTTCGTTACTTCCTTGGATTATTTTAGTTGTGCATTCTGAAACTAATATGAATTTAGCTCTTAGGATTATATCGGCTACTGGAGCTTCCTGGACGCGAATAGCAACTTGGGATATATGTAATGCGTTACTGATTGTGCAACACTGTTACTGTTGCACTATTTAGAGATGATATAATTTCAACCACGTCTTTATCTGTTCTTTTATTAACTGTAAACTCATGTCGGCCATGTGTAACTGCATTCAGAAAAATGGTCACGTTTGTTAAAACAATTTTCACATCAACATACGTGTTAGTAAATTAAGTAATTTTATATCTAACTGTACGGACGCATGATGTGGGTCATCTCAATGAATCATGTGAACTCAAGACTAACACGTTAAATTGCCTTACGTTACGTGACAACGTAATCTTGTACTAACGAAGATCAGATAGGTTTCTTAGAACGTTAGAAGCTGTCACATAACAGGTAACTTTATTGCTTTTCCGTTTATTGTCTCCAGTAAAGTAGTTTAGCAAATTGATCTAAAATTGCTTTCGACACTTTAATAGTGGGGAAATATTTTTCTTCCGTTCACTGTTTGTACTGAATCAAATGGAGACACAAACAAAGGAACTAACACAGATTCAATAAACAATTTCGATTTTGACGATAATATCGAAGAGGCTATCGCAAATGCAGACCCGGCAGAATTTCCGTCCGTGCACAAGACCGTTGAATTACAATTCGTGTTCGATCATGAGTACACAAGCTGGTCATTAAGTAAACAATACACGTTTATGCTACAACCGGCCAGTACGTTACTGGGCTATGTCATCAACTGATAAGCCTTATCCAATCTAGTACAGGTGCTTCCCTATCGCGGACGCATTCGACGTAAACCGTCCCAGATAAGGACTCGACGAAATTCTATGCAAAAACAGGCGACTGAATTACGCCAGTGTTATTGTTGACACCTTGTATTGTGCGGCTAATCTTGAGGCTATTGTGAAAGTTATCTTAAAGGAAATATGTTTTAAGAGAACTTGGAATACTCGTATATTAAACAGAACAAGATATGAACTTCTCAGGTAGGCAGCTGACGATGACAAAGAGGTCTTAAACAAAATGGCACCAGATGATAAGGTTTATACTATATGTACATCTCGAAATACCTAATGAGTCGTCATTCATAACACCCACCTTAAATGTCAAGGCAATTCATAAGCAAAGAACACGACAAAGCGGAAGTATAGAGGTTTGAACTTCAAACCATGACCATTACAACTGATTATTATGTTATGACAAAACTTTTTACTTGAAGAAACAAAGAAGTTCAAGGTTAATATGATAGCATTAGTGTCATTGTATCAACTTTCCATGTTATATAAAGCTACCAAGGTTATTTTTAAACTTAACGTCTCGGCACGGTCGTATTACATTAGGCGCCAGGCCATATCCTCTGAATATTATAATACACGACCTACGCTACGTGGGTATTAAAGCTACAGAGCATTACTTTTTGTACAAACATTTTTTGTAGGCGCTTGACTCTAATAAAGAAAGCGAATATCTGAAACCTTTTTTCAGATATTCGCTCTCTCGGCTCTCTAACGGCTGAATGAGTGATAGTGGTCGCCCTATGCCTGCTCAAATTTTTTTGCAGTATTTTTTTCAAATAGTTTCTGTCTAGGCCAACAATTTACTGTCTTCTTTCTTTCTATTTTCCAGGATATGTGTTTCCGTTTCCCAAAGCATCTCGTCGATATCGCTTTCGTGTGGTAGTTGAGTTGATAAAACCGGTAGCCCGGACCGGTTCGGCGACGGGATGTCGGGCCTGACGATTTTCGCAACATTACCTTACGCAGGAATGTCGTATGCAATGTTTTTGTCCACTGCAGCCTATTTGGTATTGTTAAAGAAGATTTTTGGGATTGCAGGAACTTGCCAGTTTCTGGATAAGGTTCGAGTGTTAAGGAAACTGTGGTTACGAGTTTTTTTAGTTTTATTTGCATCTCTTTGTGTTGCTTCAAAAATGTTTGGTGGCATCTTGATAGTCTTCTTTGCTTTAAAGCACTGCGTAACATAAAAGCCTGTAACATCGACTATGTAATAAATTACACGTTTTATAATATCCGTTCTACTTTCGTAATAATGCAGGTATTTAATTTAATTTTACACAATGGTTAGACAAGTAATGTTCCGATAACATTCTTGATAAAAATTGAAGGTCTATGGTAAGACGAGATTATTTTAGCAAGCAGTAATTTTCTTCATAATACTTTATTCAAAGAGATATGGAATATGTGGGTGGGGTAGTGACGGAGTAACCAACGTATTTTTATCAGATAATCTCTTTATAAATTCCAAAATGGACTTTAGAACTGCGAGGCATCAGGGCTGTAGTAAATATTTTTACTATTAAAACTACATGGTATATTGACATAGTTTCAATGTTCAAGTTGAAAAAACCCATCCCGAACACAATGCATTCAAATAAAACCATACAATACACATGGATAGAAACGTCACAGACCGTTACCAACTTACTGTTACGAAAACCTGAACAATTAGTTCTGCCTTTGCTTAAAACATTTATAATTCGTTATACTTGCATCATCATAACACGGACGAAAGAGGTGAGCATCTACTGGCTCAATTGTGAAGAGTAAAAGTGATGCTTTCTAATTCGTCAATGTTCGCCAAGGTTCAGAGGTCCACCATGAAAGTTGAGGGTAACAGAACTACTCGAATCATTTGTCATTCAATTGCAGTTTTTATCCCGAGGTTGCGATAGGTCGTGTTGCAAATAACTCAGTGTACTACGAACTAAAACCGAAATCGTGTAACGTATCTACCAGGCATCGCCATGATTTCTGTTGTATTTTTTGTTATAGCTGGCGTTTCATGGTAGACCGATTTCCCTTTGTGGAGATCGGAGGTGTGACTAATTTTGATGTCATAATTTTAGATTTCTTTCTAAGAATATCATTGGTTCATGGTTTGAAGAGTTTTAATTGATGTTCTCGTTTCAACGTCTTTCTAATGTTCAGGCGCCAACGAAGCGCGAGCGATTGGTTTTAACGTGTATTTATTTCCTATGAAAATTATACATTTGGTTTGCTCAATTTGTACTAATCATATTACATTTGGGAAATAAGTGTGTTCTTCTAATAGATTTATCAAAATAATTTAGGCATTTACGGTGGCAATGAGAGCTAGTTAGTAATAAAGATTTCAATAGCCTATTGAGTCGACCAATTTTCAACAAAAAATTGCCCACCAGTGCTTCTAAGAACTCAGGCTGAACTGATTGCTCCCAATAATTCGTTTGTGTCGCTAGGCCAACCATTAAGAGGTCGCCTGGGTTCATTGAAAACTTCGCAATGCTCTATATTTTTGAGGAAACTACGTCTATTTCTATTTCCTGAATTTTGTTTCTTCTTCTTTTTTTCTTTCTTTTCTTTTATTTCTTCAGTATTATATAGATAACGTCTTCAGGTTTGGCCACGTGATCATGGTACAGCTTGATGCTAATAAAATTATAATATTGTCACATGACAGGAAAACATAGGCCTATTTTTATCCAAGAAAAGCATAAACCCAGAAATTATACAATAGGAATGACGCTCAAGATTAGCATGAAAATATTTCACAGAGAAAGGTCAAAGATCAACTATTTCCATCATTTAGTACGTCGTTAGTACATTTAAATATCCAAGCCACATTCCGTAGTGAATGTGCTCTCAACGGCCCAAAGAGGTGACTCAGGGTGTAAGTCAACAAGATGACCAGGCCAAGTAGAATCTTCCTGTGTACTACTGAAAACTTGTTGTAATCATTTTACATAAATAGCATAGTCTAGTCAGCCTAAATGCTGTCATTGCTAGGACAGAGGCCTCCTCGTCTGTGTGTCGTGTGTAGCGGTTGGTAGATGTCATCATGTCTTCAAGTGTTTGGGTCTAGAATGTGCATTCCTCACGATGCTTTCCTTCACCGGTTTGAGAGAAGTGGTAATCATCTTATGGAAGTCTTCGTTCCTTCTGTTTTTCGTAGCAGCAGACTATACAGAAGCTTATGCTCCTACAGGCCTCTTACTTACACAAATGGGCATATCAACAACTGACTAATACAAAGTACTAACACATAAAATATAACAGTTTCATTCAACCTAATTGATACTTGCGCTGACGGTATCAGTGAAATGCGTCGTATCAATCATTCTATCAATAAGCGTGGGTACCTATTTCTTATTAATGATTCACTGTATTGACGGATGTCCGTAATGTGTGAATGTGAATTAGGAATGATCGTTGTATCACTCCGGATATCGTAGTAAAAGATAAAGTTGTTAATTTGTTATTGATAGAAATGTGAATTTAATTGAGTGTGAAACAGGTGTAAATACATGATAACATACGGTATTAAAACTGGAATGGAATAAAGTTTATTTTTATCTAATTGCGCAGTAGTAAAACTGGTACTGTGATTATTTACAAAGTTGGTTTAGTTTCTATCTCAACAAATACTTAATCAATTGACATAAGACACAACATCAGAAGCTGAGTAAACGCAACATGACACTAGAACAGTTTAAACTGTCATCATTACTTAACCAATTCATAGTTTAGATAGTCGAACAGCGAATCATGTCACAAGCATAAATTATGTCACATGCAATGTTATGACTTTGTAAATTGTTTGAAATGGCCAGCACGGGCCTTTAGGAATAAAACCTCATTGTTCAATTGGTCCGATGAGCGGACTCAGAAAGTCAGTAGCTGTACGCGTGCTTGGTCAACGTTTTAAACATGAAAGACAACGGGTTTCTGCGGTACAATGTAGCAAACAGAGTGTGTCGGGCTGACGGCCGGCCGGCAACCAAACGTCCGTAGGCCTTGACGGACTCACGGGGTTGCATATCCACTACACGTCGTACAAGTTTTTCGTTCGATGCCATTTAAACAGTCTCCTTCAAACTGTTTGTTCATACGTCTCCTCGATAGACTTTAAATCAGTTAGTACTTCGCAATTTTCGCACGGTGGTTGCTGCAAGCGAGGTAGACCGTTAAAGATATTTAACGCTCTCGCTCGTGTAAGACCAGAAAGCGAAACGGCTAGACTGGCTTAAGCTGTTCCAATGTATTTTATGGATAAAATATTTAGAATTTACGGTGAAATGTATTGATTTTGTTGTGCAGTTACAACGAAATCAATTGGTAAAGGGTTTTGTGACAGGATTAAAAATTTAGTGTTTTCTTCACATTTTATACACGGTCATTAATTTTAGTCAATTTAATAATTACGTACGTTGCAACGGAAACATAATTAAGACTTAACAACCAATAAAAAGGCGAGAAAGATTTATGCATATTTTATTATGTTCGTACACACCATCAACAAATTGTTATTTATTAGTGACAAATTACGGTTAGGTTGAATTGATGGGCCAATTAATGTTTTACGTTGCATTAATTGAGTCAGAAAATCCGAGTACCTACTGGCCAGTTAGTTTGTTGAATTCAGTTAATACATTTTTGCATTTATTTATTGGTTTTCAGCGCTTCACTTTGAACATAAAGCGATCTGGTTTTGTTAATTAAATTATTGCCGGTGGGATTAAAATCGTTGGCTGTTTGATTAAATTAAAATTACTAATTATAGTAAAATAACCACTCAATGGACACCAAACAGCAGGAACCGACAACCCGGCAGGCCCAGAAGAAGATGGCGGGATGAGTTGGACTCCTTCTCGAAGGATTGGCCTACAATCGCACTAAATCGCGAAAAGTGGAAGGAGGGAAGGGAGGCCTTTGCCCTGCAGTGGGACAACACAGGCTTATAATATAATTACTCTCAAGCTTCGTTCTCGATATTAGCATTAACACACATGTAGTTTCACTTACAGAATCGCCATTTCGCATTGAATTTAGGAGAAAAAAACAAATTATTTAAAACTAAAAATATTAATCTAATGTAAGGTAGATTCAAAACTTTGTTCTTGACACTGACATTCTCACCTAGCCAGCTCATTCACGTATCAGTGCTTCGCTGTTTCGCATCATTACCTTGTTTTTAAAGTAATTCAAGTGCGTTTTTATATTTTAGCTATAGAATGCCGAAAAGAAAGAGTGATAAGCGCGATAATTATAGTTATTTGAGTAAAAAACTTAAAAAATTAGAACGTGAAATAAAACGTGGGCGACGTACTCGCTATGATAGTGCATCGTCGTCGGATGGTGATTTATCTACGCCTTATAACCTGCAGGGTGAGTCATTGACCTACTTATTTCGTGTTTATATCAATTGGTTACTTTTAGCACCGCAACCACCTGGCTTCTCACATTGGAAAAAACCGTTACGTAAATTTGGTACGTTTGTGTTTTTGAATTCATAACGGTTATAAGTATAATTATAATACGGAAAATCGGATTGTCCTTTGGGGGCCTTCCACTTCCTAAATTAAGTACTTGCTGCTCGGATCTACCTGTGGGGTTTTTCTATAGCATGTACCTACGTTTCTCCTAGAGAAATAAATAGGTGTTAAGCCGCCATTGGGATTGCGTGTTTCTCACAAGGAGTCTCACTTCCCACGCAAATAAAGCAAATACTAATTTTGCTTGCAGAGCGCGAACCAATCTCAATCGATGACGATTGTGCCACATATCATGGCGATACAGATCCACAACCTGGATGCTCGTACTGGCAACCAGCCCCAGCGGTATTTAGTGATGAGGAGGAGGCTCCGGTCCCAGCCGTTACACAGTCGCCTACCGCCGACAACACCACGGCACAAGTAGTCATACTGCCGCCGAGCTCCGCTACCGCCGCGCTGCCAACCGCGCAAGTACTTACTGCGCCTGCCGGCGTACCTCTAGAGAGGGCGAGTGAACCGGAGGCCCCTGCTCCTCAACAAGACGTTCCAGAATTAGATCCAGATTTAATGGAAATATTAGGTGATGATCCCACCTCAACTAAAGAATATGGTAGGGAAATTCAAAAGGATTTGGCAATTAGACTAAACCATATTGCGACCTCTGGTCTCTCTAAAGAGAACCGCAAGGAATTAAAAGACAGATATTTGGTACCGGTGAACTGCAAATTTATAAAAGCACCTACCCTGAATCCGGAAATTCGAGTATCCCTAATAGAAACTCAAGCAAAGCGGGACAAGGGTATAGAGGGTAAACAGGTACTAACATCCTGTGCCTTGTCCTCCATCAGCGAGGCCATTACTTCGCTGCTTTCATCAGGTCATAAAAACCCTGAGCTTCTCAAGCTGTTGATGGATACAGCTCGAATCCTCGGTGATATCCAGTATGCAGACTCGATCTCGCGACGTTCGTTCATTCTTTCAACTGTCAAGAAGGAGCTAAAAGATCAGTTGGACAAAACCAAAATAGATGAAATGCTCTTTGGCAATAGGTTATCAGAAATATTAAAATCAGCAAAAACAATTATAAAATCTGGAGCTGATATAAGGTCATCTACAATGCAGTCTACTGCTAATAAACCGGCTAGGGCTGTCAACCGGCCTTTAAACTACCGAGCCCCCCCGGCGCGTCGCCGACAGTTCCCACCACCAACGCCGGGGGGCGCGAGATATGCGCGGGCGGCACCATCAACTCAGACTCAGAGGCAGCAGACGAGGACGACGCAGAACAACGCTTACAGGACATTGTCACGTCAGCCGCAAGCAGGTCACCGACGCTAGAGCCGGTAAGCCCAGCGGGTCGTCTTTCGTTTTTCTATGAACAGTGGTGTTTATTGACTACTAACCCTGTTATACTTTCTTGGATTTCTGGCTATAAAATTATGTTTTCTGAGCCATTTATTCAAACAACCGTTCCGTCAGAGCCTATGTATTCGCAATCCGAATACAAGGCCTTCAAAGCATCAATACAAGATCTTATTAGTACTGGGGCAGTGTCCTTATGTCAACCATGCGCGGGTCAATACATATCCAGTATTTTTCTTGTTCCTAAACCGAACGGTAAACAACGTTTCATATTAAATCTAAAACAATTAAATAAATTTATACCAACCCAACATTTTAAACTTGAAGATTTAAGAACAGCTTTAAAACTTTTATCACACAACTGTTTTATGTCAACAATTGATTTAAAAGATGCCTATTTTTTAGTAAGCATACATTCCAACTCAAAAAAATATTTACGTTTTAAATTTAATGGCAATCTGTACGAGTTTAACGTGTTACCGTTCGGCTTAAACACTGCTCCGTATATTTTTACGAAAATTCTTAAACCAGTCGCAAAATTACTGAGGTCTTTGGGATATTTATCAACATTTTATTTGGATGATTTGTTTTTGGTTGGCCAATCGTATACTGACTGTTTACAAAATGTAAATGATACAACACAATTATTGAAATCGTTAGGATTCATCATCAACACAGAAAAAAGTTCTGTTGTGCCTACTAATTGTTGCAAGTTCTTAGGAAATATTATAGATTCAAAAAAATTTGAAGTAAGATTACCTGATGACAAAAGAAAGAAAATTGAAACAGAATTACTAAGAATTAGGAAGCTCAAACGATGTAAAATAAGAGATTTTGCTCGATTCATTGGCCTTTTAACATCCGCATGTCAGGCCTTGGACTACGGTTGGCTTTATACCAAAGACTTTGAGAGGTGTAAATATCTAAACCTCAAAGACGATGAAAACTACGATAAGTTTATGAACTTACCAAATGAGTTGTCCTCCATCTTTGACTGGTGGCTTAATGCGATAAAGGAATCAGTATGTAAAATAAAGGTTGACACATATTCCTTAGAGATATTTAGTGATGCCTCAACAACGGGATGGGGTGCTGCCTGTGGTGACGAGACTGCCAGTGGACCTTGGAGTCAACATGAGCAAACTCTTCATATTAATTATTTGGAAATACTTGCAGCTTTTCTTGCGCTTAAAGTTTTTGCACAAAATTTAAAAAATTGTCAAATTTTGTTACGTATTGACAATACAACGGCAATATCTTACATTAATAGAATGGGTGGTATACAATTTCCCCATTTGACCGATATTACGAAACAATTGTGGAAATGGTGCGAGGCGCGTAAAATTATGGTTCATGCCGATTACATACGTTCTTCTGATAACGTAGTCGCGGACATGGAATCAAGAAAATTACACCCCGACATAGAGTGGGAAATTTCTCAAACTGCTTTTAATAAAATAACGCAATACTTCGGTGCCCCTTGCATTGACTTGTTCGCGAGCAGAATAAATCATAAGTGCGATATCTATGTTTCTTGGCATAGAGACCCTGACGCTTATGTAATTAATGCGTTCACTATATCATGGACAAATTTTTACTTTTACGCGTTTCCACCAATTTCTGTAATTTTAAAGACTTTGCGTAAAATTATTAACGACAAGGCCACTGGTATTGTCATCGTGCCCAAATGGCCAACACAACCCTGGTACCCTCTTTTTAAAAGACTCCTCATATCGAAACCACTATTTTTAAAGTCGGACGGTGATATAATTATTTCTCGTTGTAGCGAACGTGCAATTCACCGGCAAATTACACTGGTTGTCGGGAGGTTGTCCGGGCATCTCTTCTCCGAAGAGGAATTCCACAGCCGTCCATAGTCATAATGCTAGCATCTTTGTCAGATAACACTGTCAAGCAGTATGATACTTGCCTTAAGAAGTGGTTTGCGTTCTGTCACGAAAACAACATAGATCCCTATAATGCGCCAACATCGAATATTCTCTGTTTTCTAACGCAATTGTTTAACACCGGAGCTCGGTATGGTACCCTAAATAGTTCGCGATCCGCTTTATCGTTGTTACTTGGATACGATATAGTAAACAATGAATTTATACAGAGATTCTTCAAGGGAATCTTTCGATTGCGGCCCACAGTTCCTAAATACAATTTAACGTGGAACACTGATCAAGTTTTAAATTATCTGGCGGAATTATATCCCAACGAAAATTTAAGTCTTGAAAAACTTAGTAAAAAGTTAGTAACCCATCTAGCCCTGGTAACAGCCCATAGAATGCAGACCTTATCAAAAATCCATGTTGAAAACATTATCAAATCTGATTCAGGGTTTATTATTAAAATAACTGATTTAATTAAAACTTCACGAGTGGGCTCCTTACAGCCAGTGTTTTCCTTACCGTATTTTTCACAAAGGCCGCAAATATGCCCTGCTGATACTCTTCAAGTTTATCTTGATAGGACCAATCAGATACGTCAAGTCCATCAATCACTATTTATTTCATTTAGAAAACCATACCGAGCAGTAACGTCGCAGACTTTGAGCAAATGGGTAAAGAGCGTATTACAAACCAGTGGCATTGATATCTCTCTGTTTACTGCGCACAGCACCAGGCACGCAGCCACTTCTAAAGCTTACAGCGTAGGAGTTAGCCTAGACGTTATACGTAAAACTGCCGGGTGGAGTTCAAATTCTACTGTATTTGCTAAATATTATAATAGAATAATATCAGACGATATGTCTACTCGTATTGATTTTGTCACAAGTGTGTTAAATGGATAATATTAGATATTCTATTACAGTAATCATTGAAAAGCTATTAAATTACATGATTGACTTAAATATATGTAGTTATCAAAATATAGTGGATATTTAATTATTTACTTCACTCAAACTTCTCAAGCATAGATACAATAAGTAACTATGTAACTAATTATATTCCACAATTAAATACTATCTCTCAACATCTACATGTGTGTTAATGCTAATATCGAGAACGAAGCTTGAGAGTAATTGATGATTAAACGAACTTACCTGTACGTGAAGTTCAATCACAATTACTCGAAGAGCTTCGTTCGAAGATATTAGCATCCCTCCCTCCCAGTCATGTTTTCATCCCTAGTTGTGGAATAAAAAACAGCTCAGCAAACCTCCGAACTAAATGAGCTGGCTAGGTGAGAATGTCAGTGTCAAGAACAAAGTTTTGAATCTACCTTACATTAGATTAATATTTTTAGTTTTAAATAATTTGTTTTTTTCTCCTAAATTCAATGCGAAATGGCGATTCTGTAAGTGAAACTACATGTGTGTTAATGCTAATATCTTCGAACGAAGCTCTTCGAGTAATTGTGATTGAACTTCACGTACAGGTAAGTTCGTTTAATCATCAATTATAGTAACGTATATTTCGATTTATCGTGCTTTTCAGTAATTAAGTATAGATAATACTTTAATATAATTACATTGCATTATTTGTACTATCGGCTAAATAGCAATTATATTTAAACCAGGTAGACAGGTAATGACTACTGCATCTGTACCAATTTATTTGCTATTCTATATTAATAGAATGAGAGTGTGCTGTATGTCCCATACAGGACTTAAGGTGTTGATCTGTGGGTATTAAAAAGGTATTTTGACATTCCTAAAACTAAGGCTAGGATTCGATAGGACCAATTAAGCAAACGTTCAATCAAAGAAGTTTTGACAATAATGTGACGCTCACATACAACGCAAATATACACAGTTCAACTGCAATTACATTTCCAAGCCAAAACGCAATACTGTAAAGTGAATAAATGTGTTTCTGTCCGTAGACTCAACGGGTGACAAATGGTTTTATAGAAAATTGGACGCAACAATACTCGTAGATACTCGCGACGAAAATATGTAGCTAGCTATGCTTTGTATAAGCATGAAAAATGATCTATTTTTAGTTCCTTGAAACTGAAACTTAACTTTCGAATATTTACATAATTCTAGGGTTTTTGAATACTGATAACGAACACTCAGGTGGTTCTAATCATAATGTTGGTGTAACTAAAGGACAGTTTTTTCAGACTAGGCAGAACGTAACAAAATATCTCCCTCAGTAAAAAAAATAAAGACTAGACTATAATTCTTATTGAAAATAGGAGCCAATTTCATTTGAATTCTAAATTGTCCCTTATAGAGTGAACAATGTTTAAGGGGTCAAGGCACATCGTCGCAGATACGAATCGCAAAATACTTGCGAGATTTCGCACGATATATGTAGTGATCTCGATACAATTCTTTGCTTTTACACTTTGAACATTACAGATTTGTATTAAACTTCAAGTTGCTTTGGCTCAGCGCGATCGTGCCTTGACCCTAACACTTCTTATGGAAATGCTTCATGTATGTGCAAATTATATCTTATCAAGATTTTGAACAACTATCTGTGTGTCATAGATAACATCCGACATCTCACAATCGAATGCTACTTAAAAAAACTCCAAACACCAGGAGCACAGCAGGATATTGCGCCATTCAGATTGTCATGCAAAAACTCCTGAATTGTTTAATAAAGCTTACCATCTGCTTAAAACTATGGCCGACACAAAAGAAAAAGAGCTCGCGAAAAAAGGGCGCGCGCCAGCCAAGGAGCAAGAGAAATGCAATCATTTGCATTTTATTTCCCACACACAGACACAAATTTCGTTCTCGTAACTGTTTCCCACCATTGTGGTTCCCGTATAATCGTACAATGTTAATGATTCCACGCGATCTTCACTATCTGCATCACATCTCTGCCTCGCCCCGTGAACATTGGCCGTTATAACTCACTTTACTTTTAAAACAATGTTCATGTATACGTATGTCTCAATTTTTCACACCTTGTTAGGGCGGCGTTTCGCATGTCTTTAATTACCATATTTCGTCAAGAATAAGACGTCTTCATGTAATATATTGGTACTAAAAATGAAAGTCTTGCATGCCAGTCTAATAAAGTGAGTAACGCTCCAGTTTTTGAGAGGTATGTATGAAGTTTTCACTCGCACTTATGCGCCTTAATCACGTTAACAATACCCATAGGAATACCTTTATTTTTAAGTATTATTTCTGTTACCAACTTCTTTTTACTGTATAGAGGTTGTTATTTATTCATATGATATTGTGCGGCCGTAAACCCAAAGGTAAAAGCCTCTTCAAGATCCGTAATAAAATCTTACGTACCGCAGAAAGGTCGCAGATGATCCTGAAAAGTAAGTACAAAACAAAGTAGAATGAGAATGATTTATGAACTTCCTTGAAGGTACGAAAGCCATTCGTTCTTAAAACGTTTAGAAGGTAGCGGTTAATAGACATGACTTGTTTGCGGTGTTATGTCTTGATAACTTTAAGACAAGCAACTTGGAGTTGAAGAGGACTCGAGACAGTTATAGTCGGTCATCATAACTTCTCCCTTGTCCCGTCCTTATGTAAATGGACTGTAGAACTAAGCCTGGAATAGCTTAAGTTTTATTGCTTGCATTTAGAAAAAAGTCCATGAACATTAAGTATTCAGTGATGAATACCGTGAACTGCAGAATCTTTTGCGAGCTGAATGCGAAATCGTGCTTAAAAAAAAAAAAACAATTTAAAGAATTCATTGTTACTAAGTCAAGCAGCACTCGTGAATTGAATGATAATCGTAATTAACAACCCGATGCCATTATGGCTAAGATAAAAATAAAAGACAGGGATTCGCAATCATTGACAATAACAACCTTTCACGATACAAAAGAAAGAAGCAATGAAGTGTTATTTCACAACGAACAATCCGACGCATTCCCCGAGAATGCATTCCGATAAAACAATTCGCTCTCATTGATACGGTAACTGAATTATTCAAGTACTTTCACATTATCTCTCTGTAATGATTCATTGGTATCTTTATGCGGCTATTTTGGATCATAAGTGGAGTGATAACCGTGGCTGGAGTACCAATCGGAGGAACATTAACCGAACAGGAAGAGAGGGTCCGTTTAATGTTCGATATTAAACGCCTCTGCTTTGATATGAGTGAGTAACTTCTTCATCTTGATAAGGAGTTTAATTGTTTGGGCTCCATAAGGTCTCGGTTCCTTTGTAGTTGGTTTTGATTGATATTGGAATATTTTGTCTTCGCGATCTATTATTAGCTTTCTATTTAGGAGCTTTGTGATAAATTTACATTGTTTTCTTTCTAAAAATAAGAATCAGATAAAAAGTAATGTTGCGTAGTTTAGAAGAGTCAACAGCGCGTTTAATGTCCAGGAAACATCCCAAACATATATAACTTCTCATTTTTATCAGCCGGAGATCCCGAAAAGGGACAGGAACAGGACCATAAAATTTCATGCAAATCTTATCTTGAGGAAAAAATCTAATTCAGCATTTGCTGTTGCTTGCCACATTACGCTTCATGGAGCGAGCTATGCAAAAAGGATTCCACATTAGCCACGGTAGATGGAACTCAAAGGTTATGTAAGGAGATCGGTGAACAGGAAACCGGTACAAGGTCAGGGCAAACTTCTCCGTGTACGTTTTATTTACCTGGTTTATTTATTAAACATATCGGAATATTTATTTGCCTGAGTGAAATTGTAAAAGTTGTGTCACATGTTATTTTCCCGCGTTATGAATAGCTACGTTACGTGAGATTTTTGTTGAGATGTCTACGTTTGTGGGGTTGTTGAGATATGGTTATTGTTTTTAGTCGGTTTAACCCTAAAATTATCTTCAATTTATTTTTAAGATAAGGGTGTATTTTTAAGATATGGTAGTAGTTCCATTACGTTTAGCTATTGTCTGTATAAAAATGCACTGTTGTGGATCTAAACAAGATACGTTAATCCATCCTTTTAAGGGAAAACCAATTGCCAGCCTGTTACTTCCCATCTTCATTACACCATAATTGTTTACTATGACAAAAAAGCGAGCAACAAGTACTGATTTACATTTCTGTTATGTTTCCTCAAGGAAGTACGCCATATAGGGTAAAAGTAATAAAACAGGTCATTATCTCGTAAGGAAACTAGGACGGCAGACCACATTATTTTCATACCCAACTTATATGCCTCGCGTCGTGTGGTCAAGTGCTTAGGCATTTTATTAGCAGTTTCAGTGGTTTTGGTGGCACTGGCTAGCCTTTACGACGGTGACGTCATCGAATGAATGCTACTTTGGCCGCATGCCAACTGATAGCCACTCGACCCGGCTTACCCCGATGCTTAATGCCCGGGTAATGACCCACCGTTTCCAGCAGGTTTCCAGAAGTTTCCTCAATCGGGCATAAGTACTTATGTACTCTCTAAGTAGGTTACACTGAAAGGGTTATAACTTGGACGAGTCATTTGACGATGCGATAAAGTCGTTACACTTATGAGTTAGTTCGCTTCAAATGTGATCGTCGAGTCTGGGTTTGATGACCATTTATGTTGAAACTTACTTGGTAATGGCTTCCTACATTCTATTTTTTAAGCACCACTATGAAGAAAACGATTACCTTTCTTATATTTTGCTTTAAACGATGTAATTAGTGCAAAGCGGATCTTTGAATCATGGAGATAAATCTTGGTAGTACTTCAAAAGCATCAGCGGGCCGAGTATAGAACCTTGCGTCAAAAGTTTCAAACAAGGTAGAGTGACAGTTGGAAAGCTGTTTCCCTTTTCAATCAACTCAAAATTCGTTTTGTTAGCTAAAGGTCTTTTAAATTAGTGTTACAACAATGATGGTTAGTCGCGGTCGTGATAAGAGGGTTGTCAGCTTTCATAAATATTAATGGGGCCCACTTGTCTTTGTCTTGTATTAAAATTAATGTGTTCAATTGCTCGTAGCATAACTCGTTCACAGAGACCCCTTTCGCGATGAAATTATAATTTTTCTCTTTAACCGAAAAAAAGGCTCGTCATGCTCTTTTGTTTTGGTTCCCTTGCACTTTAATATGTATTTTGTATTTGTATAGAGATAGTGAATAAAAGACAAAGAAACGGACATTTGCATTCTGTTGTCTCTCTTTTTCACAGACCAAGTCAGTTTTTCCGGAACCAAACTAACCAATAAATAAACCTTATACAACTGAATGATGTAAAAGATGCAATTAGTATAAGTTATGGAAACGCTTTGTTCAGAATATTCACATGACAAAAATTACTGCCTGACTCATACTGAAAATAATAGTCCATAAATCTAAATGAAATGCATTTGTATGAAAAACCGTATATCATCATTAAATATATTACCTAACTTCGCTGTTCACGCTTGAAATACGACAGTGAATAAAACAAGTGTTCAAATTTTACAAATTAACGCCATTATGCATTTTAGCGTGGAATGCACTCGCGGGTTTGCATTTGCACAAAATTAGGATTTATATTTTTGTCACAAACAATAGGCACTGAAATTGTTTTGCAAGGAGGAGGACCTATAGTTGGATTATGAAAATTTACAATTATGTTTTAATACATGTACAGTCGACCACAGGCCTTTGATAACACCGATTTAGAGGAAGCTTAGCTTATGCACATATAAGAAGCATCAGAGAAAACCTTATACTGGTTTTGTGACCACGGACGTGCCGCCTACTGTACCTACAAGAGATAATAATACGGATGTATCTATAGAAACTTAAAATATAGCAAGAGATGATAAATATCCAAAAATGAAAGAAGCAACATTTGAAACAGTACGACAAAAACCATTCGACAATTTTTATTGTAGATACCTAAGCGTGAAAGTCGATAATGTAACACAGATTCCTAGACCACCTTGAAAAAACCAGTGGCGCCGCAAAAACTAGGCTTCAGCTTCATTCATTCAGTTTTTGTCGGTGAAGTAACGGCGGCCAGTAATCGTTGAGTAATTGCAACTATATTGATCGTTTCTATTGCTAGAATTAAAACGGTACTTGGATACTATTTGTCCTTGGTCACCTCTACCTTTAATAGTTCTATTTGAGTCGTGTATTCAATATTGACTGCCCCGTTGCGTTGGTTTCGTGGTCGCAAGAGCCATTGCTGACCGTGGAGTCCTGGGTTCGATTCCCGGGTCAGGCAAAAAGTGCTATTGGGATTTTCCATTAGATATTTCTAAGTAGTAGCCCGTAATTTGGAAGTTGGCGGTATGATACCCCGTGTCTCGGAAAGCACGTTAAGTCGTTGGTACTGCGTCTGATCTCTCTCCAGCCGTGTCGGATTGCCGTCCCGTCGGACTATCGAGGGAACAGAGAGTGCACCTTCGTCTACGCACACACTTGTGCACTATAAAATCTCCCTCGCCGCTGGCTAATCTCCGCTGAGATTGGCCGCCGTGATCGAATACGGTCAGGGGGACTCTTATTATTATTTAATATTCACCTTTAATCAATAAAGGATTGCTTGCGTTTTAAATTCCTGTTAATTTTATTTAGTCTCTGTGTGATATCTATTAACCTGCACTGGACTCGCGTGATGGATTACAGCGTCTTACAGGGAAGACGCCTGTGTCCAGGTATGCTTAATAGGCTGATTGTGCATGTTGCAAGAAATCATTCGTATTTTATAGATCCAGTTAGTATGATCGGAACTTTATACAATTTCGTAACTATCAATAACTTTCAATTATCGAAAGTGATGACTCAGAGTCATAACTGCCAAACAATAAATTCTTACAACAACTGATCAATGAACGCATAAAAAACACTTGCTGCTGCTTTCAATTTATATGTTAGTACTTCTTTCTCCTAAAGCACAGCGACTAATAAAAACTTATTTACTCCATTAGTACTCATAAAATTTTATACGTTTTTAAGTAAAACTGAGGCGTGCTTAATGTGTCATCACCCGGTTGTTTACGGCGTTTCAACGAGACACCGCAATTAGTAACATCCGGGGGGAGGCAAGTTCCTGAAACTTCAACAGTACTGCCAGATATGCTGGCTAAGCACCTATAAAAATGCCGAGTGGTAGACCAAATTTGACGGAGTAGTTGTTAACGATTGTTTACATAAAACTCAGTTTTAGCGTTCTTAGTAAAACAAGCTTTGTAATCAGTGTTCTGTTTGGAACATCAATAGACTTTGTCTTATTTTAGGGAGTCTTACTAGCGTTGAATGAGACTCATCTGCAGACAATTTAACTATCCAGGCGTTTTAAAACAGTCATTTCCTTAAATTCAGTTCGTTCGTCTTCATAGTCTTGAGTAAGTAGAGTTTTAAATTACACTATCTCGGTTTTAAACGACGGAAATCTTTGTTCAGACGTGAAAGCTTTAAAACTTGTAGTAGTTTGAATTTTGAAGTTACACTTTGTACGTAATGCATAAAATTTTGTATTACTCTCTTCATTTTCAAAAGGCAGGTAAGATAGTGAGTTCTAAATGCACTGAGGCTTGTTCAAGATGTTGCTATTTATAGGGCACAGTTCATAAAACGAAGCTATTTCTAATCGAAGGTAGGAGAAATGAAAAAAATACAATTCCGTTATACGACACACATTATAAAACCTGGGTGGCAAAGCAAACAACGCTTGAAACCGTTTTCCCCAAAACGGAAATATACATTACACTACATTTTCAAGAAACATATCAAGTAAATACAAATTTTCGCTTCCGTGTACATGTACATCTACACATACCTACTTCAGATATCCTCCCAAGAATATTACACATCCGTTCATCAAAATCAGACATATTTCGAACAATCACACTGGCGTGACAATTCACACGTCACAATTGCGTTTATGTAGTGACTCAGACGTTAATAAGCGCCTGTCTGGGCATTATTTGGGCAACTTTTATTGACGTTAACGCATAACGTATCCGGCAGGGGACACAGTGACGTATCGCATTACTTCTGAATAAACAAAGGGGACAATTAGGGTTTCGAACTTCATGAAGGAAGTGGAACGTTGATTAAGGTTGGGTGATCGTTAGGTGCATTCAGACGGCTGCGTTTATGATTGTTTGGTATTTGAATAGCGAATGGGTAGTATGATGTCAGACATGATCTGTCTGGGCTTTGAGTTAAAGCTACTTGTGGTGTAAGATGTGCAGATAAAGTTTTTGAAAGGATATTTTTCTGATAGTTATTGATGGGATATAAGTACATAAAGGACAGTGGTAAAAATAGTATTAAACCAAATTCGTCGTAAACACACAAAATGTATCAGAATACAGTCAAAGTATTTGCAAAACACGGATAATCCGACATATCTCGCATATGTTACGAATAAAAGAGTTTGCGATCCGATTTTAATCGAAAATTCTCGCAAAGGTTTTTTTTACCAATTTTGTGACCGAGCAGTGACGAATTTATGATTAAAGCGAAACGAAATTTCGCGAATCCATTCAATATTGAATCGGTTTATTAAATCAGAATCCTAATGATAAAAGTAACTATTTGACGATTCTAACGAAGTGTCCTATGCAAGCTGAAAGTGACGAAATCAGGCAAGTTTCTTTTTGACAAAATTGTATTACTATCTTCCTTGAGGCTAATTTTCATCTCTTCTCGTTTTTTCAGAATTCTTGGGTTTCTTTGGTGATGAAGTTATTAAGGTGACTTCAGATGTGTAACTAAGACAGTTGGTGAAATGATATTAAAGCAAGAAATGCTTTAATATCATTTGACGTTGTTTTATTAATCATAATATTTTTTCTCTAGTTTTATTTTCTACTTATCACTAAAAACATAAGGCTCCTTAAGAGCTAATGTTTTTCTCCCAGTCAAACTAAGTTCATCCCAGCTTATATAAATTAACGGAGACATTCATAGCTAATTGGTACAATTACGAATGCGACACGGCCGCATTCCGTGGCTTACCATGATTATCTAAACGACGCTATTTTATTATTTTAAACTGCAAGTCCGATTGTCACTTGTTATATAGAGCATAAATTATTCCAATTCGTCATTTGTTTTTTTTTTCTTTTTATTTGTTCCGTGCCAAAAACGAGGTGTTTAACCCTAGCGGATCGGTGTTGCGAACGTTAAAAAAAGATTACCACTAGTTACAAACAATAGCTGAATCACTACAGTTGCCATTAAAATGTTAATTTCCCGTTTTATTTTAATTTAAATGAGTGGGCAGCATCGTGTTTCAATCTTAGTCACGCGTGTTTATTAATGACTGTATTAGTCATACAATTATTTAAAAATTATGCAAAATTAAATGTGTCATAAGAATCTACGCTTCATTAAACTTTTAATACTAAAGTTAGCAAGTTATCGAATGTTGCAAGAAAGGGTTTAACGATGTCCGCTTGCCAACTGTCGCCTTCACCCAAATTCGAGCAGTTTGCTTGCAATTATTAAAGCACGTAGCATCGTTTCTACCTGAGGAAATAATGCCAAAACGTGTTCTCGATATTTCTTAAAAAAACCCTCGAACGAGTGTTATTAAACATTCTTTACTTGGAATAGCTTTTTAAATTCCCGCTTATTTTTTTAAATAAAATATAAGGCAGAACAAAACAATGAAAAAGTCACGTGATTGCAAACTGCGGTTTTCTAACAGATGTCTTAAGTTTGATTTCAGACTTCGGTATGAGTAGGTTTATATGGAACAATGCTGTAGTTCTTGTCTCATGACACCTAGATCATTTATTCATTTTTATTACACACTTCTTACATTTTCAAGTATTCTTTAAAAAAACATATACTGTTAAAAATATATATAAAAAAAAAAATAGGAACCCATCGGTATCGGGAACAGGGTCTAAGCTACCGGCGGTCAGGGCTCCAGAGAAAGGAACCTCCTAACAATACGAGCCGTGTCCAGGAGAACCGCTTTCTGAATCAAGCCCTTGATCCAGCTGCCTAACGAGAGCTTCCTCAGGTATTGGTCGAGACTCTTGGCAATTAAGCCATTGGCTGTAGATCATTTTGAAAACCTATTTGGAGGAGTATTATAAAAACCTATTAGGCCTTTTTGTAGAAGTAACCGAAGATCTGAAGTTAAAATGGTAATTTTAACTGATGCAACACTAAAAATCATATTTATTTTTTATTTTAAATATCTGAAACATTCATCTGATTGACAACGTTAATAATTAAATGACTGCTGTTAAATTGACAACTTAAAGAGCATTGCTCGTATTGTTAGTGTGTTACATGATTCACCCGCGAGATTGCCATCTGCCAATTTCTCTACTTGAAAGAGGTACAAAGAAAATAACTAAAAATTCTTTTCCAGTATTTTTCCTTAGTTTTATTTCTAAGAATATTTACTTTTAGCGTTGTGTGAGAAAGGCAGTGTGGTAATTACGTTTCCTCGATGCATTAACCCCCACCTGCTGTCGAGGAAGAAAAAATGTATTAGCTTTATTTGCTAACGGAAATTCTATTAGTTGGCAAGAAAGTGCCTTTCGATATATAAATAGAAGGCTTGTACAGGAAAAAGGTTAACTTTTATATTTTGTATAATCTGAATGGGAAACTGATTGGGTAATAAAAGTCATACTTTTTCAGGTACCTACTTCAATATTTTCGCAAACCGCTGAAAATTGGAACGTAGTGTTTTTGTCGATTTGTGTTTTAGTGGAATTCATCCCTCTAAACTTACTTCCAAATGTGACACAATACGTGCATAGAGGTACAGTGTAGAAGAAGCAAACATTCCTCCAGCATGTAGGAACGACTTCGTACATTAGCGCTAGGTACATTTAACTTAACGTGTTTGTGGACGGTGTTCCTGGTTCGATATTAATGGTGAAACTCAATTTATCCCAGCAAAAAGCGTCGGTAATAAATAACACGGCATACCAAAGAAAATTCAGACCTCTAAATAACCAACTCCATTGGAATAAAACTTAAACTACGAACGCGAAGCAATTTACCGAGTTAGCTTACTTTCTTACTTATTTACTTCAATGAAAACGTTCGCATAAATATCTGCAAACATAATTTTGCGAGTCGCAGTTCGGGAAGGAAGTATGCGACATTTGTGTTTGTATAACGCTATTGTGTTATGCAATATACCTGTGCGGAGTTCGGGGCTAGTCGCGTGCTCGACTTTTTATAAAGTTCTCGTTCCGGCTTATTTAACCTTTTGTGTGAGGTGACGCGGGGTAAGCGCCTGGGGAGGAGCTCCCTTGTTGATTGAAGATACGGAGTACAATTGCACCGTAATAGTTTCCTATTGTCGTGCTCTTGTTGTGACACATTTAGTCAAGTTCTTTAAATTGTTGTGACTTCGTACCCTGCCATTACATATGCATTATGCATCTAAAATTGTCAGGAAATGAATTTCACCTCGGTGTCGAATTATATTTAGATTTGTGTGTATTTTGGACTGTGATTTACTAAAATGCCTCTTTAATTTTGACATGGGAGACGAGCACACAGCTGCATAGAGTATTAATTGGGCTGTTAAAACATCTACAGTTTATAGTGGGTAGTGCTCATTTTTTTCTACTCCCACAGACATGCACCGTTAACTCAATTAATAACTTGAATGGACTCATTTAGAATCCCTAAAATATGCACCAGCTTCAAGTCTATTTTGCTCTCAGCTACCCCACCGACCGCCAAATTGCATAACAAAGAAAAAAACAAAAGACGGCCCGAACAATGGCGTGCGTGACGTATAGTGAGTCTCAGGAGCGATCGTCATTGTTCCACGGCTATGGAGGGAGTCTGCAGGGAAGTCGAATTTCTGAGCCCGCTGTAACTATTTTTCTTTCTCCATGATACTCGCATATCGCGGTAGTGCGAGGTTCATCGTAACAATTACACTGCGTGTCTAATAAGTGTGGGCGATGCGACGTCGTCGTGCGGTCACCAACCCCTGCAGCACGCTGAGCATCGACTGCGCCATTACAATGCCTCGTGTGTCCTCATAATAAATACCATCACTAAATACCTTGTTGCGTCACTGCTGTACCCAAGCCCCAACAATTTACGCCATGAATTATGTGCATCCATATCGAGGGCCCTTTGTTTTGCTTCCTCGTATTCAATCCTCATTAATCCATATTCAATCATACGCGCACGGATGAGCATTGAAATTCATTATTCTTCTACCCTACTCCGATTGAAACAACCAGTCTCTAAGATTATCACAGTGGGAGAACTGATAGGATTTCAAGTGCATCTCGAGATGTGGATCATTTTGTAATCGGAGATGGCATTGAGTTGCATCGGCTCACTGCAAATCCCGTTAAAGAAAGGCTTGATTGTGTCTCTTCTTGCGTACGAGTACTTAATTGCTTAATTAATTCTAACACGGTTACTCATGATTTATTTCCACTTTTGTTCAACAAGAATTTTATGTGAGAGAAACTGTTTTAGTTTTACACAAAGGCCACAATTGAACGCGTTAAGGTGGACTATGAAATGTAGGTACAGCTCTTTACCCCGCGGCGGTATTTCTATTTTAAGCTCAGGTATCTGGCAGAACCAGGCAATCTCAGCCACCTCCACTATGCTCGGCTTTAAATAAAATTAAAACCTCTATGAAATTCATCGCGGCTTGCTACCTTTTTAAATAAATCTTGTTGTAGGAACGACTGACGGAATGTAGAGCGTCTGTGGCGAATTATTTTGAAGATGGAACGCGAATTGCATCTGTGGTGCTGCCATTATTACTTCGACACCAGAGACTTTAAGCACAAAAAAAGGAATGCCACTTGACCGGGATCTTTTCCATATCGGTGGGCCATAATCGTGCTATTTTCAGATATAAGAATGTGGAAAGATTTGTCGCATGTGATGGAATCCATGGTCGTGGGCTCGTGGGGGTCGTTCAACGACCGTGTCGACCTAAAAACTACCCGACAATGTGGCCGCGATGCGGAACTGTACAGATGAAGGATACGGCGGATTGTTTATTGCTTACGAGCGTCTTGGCCGGGCGGGTGGCTTGAGACGTCGCCGATTGGGGCTCCTTTTTTAAACTTTGCGAAATTGTATTCATCAATTCCATTCCCCTTTTGTATTTCTTTTGAGGGAAGTGCTTGCGATGCATTTATAAATTTTTCATCATTGTTATCGTGAAAATTGTACGTTTCTCATTCACCCTTCATAAGATGGACGATTGCCTATCGCTTACCACCAGTCGAAACACAAAATAACTCCTAAGCAACTTACAGTACAGCAATTTCAAATATTAACAAACTCTTTAAGTTTTACGGGCATAATTAATTAAATTATTTAACAAACTTTTATTTTAAAACTCATCCGAACCTGAACATTTCACAAAGGAGGAGGATTTAAACATTTTCACGAAATGAATTCAAGTGCTCTTACTTGTGGCTCTTACTTTAGCTTTAAACGCTTCTTTTCAATGAGGTTGATTCAGAAGCGGGAGATGGCTGGCTGCGGTCCAAAGTGCTTTGTTTTTTTATGGCCTCAGGACGCCCCTAGCAACATTGGAGACGAGCGATCCGGTCAAGTGGTTCGAACTTTTTGTTTGTCTGCGCTAAGATTTCTTTAATACATGAAATCTCATAAATATTAAGGAACATTTCTCTTAAGAACGTGCCGTGCAACGTGTACATTGCTTTCGAAACCGATCGCTTGGTTTTTATTTTCTTCGATTTTGTAAAACTGTGACCTGAAAATTGAATTGAAACAATGGAAACTTTCACGTAAAATAAATACTATTGGTACCCGTAGTATTTATTTTACGTCGAAGTTTTATAGAAAGCGATTGTAGAAACTTTAAAAAGTTTAGAAGGAATTATTTAAGATTTCATACCTTAAGGCGATAAAGTAAAAAAACATAGGTGGGTCCTATATCATCATCATCATTCTCCTGCCCTTATCCCAATTCATTTGGGGTCGGCGCCGGCGCAGCATGTCTTCTCCTTCCATACTTCTCCATTACTTGTCATCTCATCACACACCAGGTGTGTATTTCACAATAAAATATTCTACTACGAACATTGAATGCCACAGGTTGCCTTCATAGAACTCTTGAGAAAAAGTTATCTCAGCGTTTTTTCTATATCCAACAATTATTTATTACACTTTCATATACATACTCTTACATATTAGTTGTGAAGTAAAACATTTATCATAGAGTTTGAAGCTTACGGTAAATTATAGTTTGTAAGTTATAAACATTATGCTGATTAACAGGTAATTTTATGGCTGGAATATACATATTTGTGTTCAGCATAGTTTAAACACCTATCTATAGATATAACTTTATTTAATTTAATTTGTAGAGAGTGAGAAGGTGAGACTAATTAGAAATTATTTAACGGTGAACAGGCTGTTGTGAATTAACTTCAATTCAGAAATTACAATCAAGAAAAACTTTCAGCATGTGATCGCGATCAGCTTTGACATGGCAGAACAAAAACGTTTCATAGAAATCGACCACCTTCGTAAAAGGGGCGAGAGAATCTATGTATGACCTTCAAAATATCCCATTTCATTTCCCTTTTTTGTTTCAAAAATATGTTTCCCTTTTCAATATATGTAATAACTTTCAATATAATACCTAAAGTAGCATTGATAGCTGTATTAACGGAACCGCAAATGTTTTATGTCGTAAAATTGACACTTTTACACCTACCGTTATCAGTATTTACGATAGCACTTTATTTCAATAACCTTGGAGGGAAGTTACCAAATATTGATGGCTGAAACTTTATGTTTTACCAGAGCACATAAAATATTTAATTTATGAGAAGACGCCTGAAAGCTAAATTTAGCGAAGGATCATTTGAAGGTTACATTACCGAATAAGTAATGAACTTTAAACTGACTTTTGACTGCCGCGTTGGTCTTGTAAGCGCAACTGCTGAGTTTGAAGTTCTAAGTTTGATTCCCGGGTCGGGTAAAGTGTTATTGCGTTTTTCCTTCAGGAATTTCTCAGTAGCAGCCACGGTGTCTGAATCTGTGCCCGGTTGATGGCAATAGGTTTGCCCCCTATTACATGGGACTTAAACATAACTGGCAAAATGTGGGTGTACTTTTAGGTACACCTCTGCCTAAACGTTCGGGGATAACAGGCGTGATGTTATGTTATAATGAACTTTAAATTTGCTAATTTTGACTTAACACGGGATTAATTCAGAAAGCAGAAATATGTGATTCAAACGTTTATTTAGGTATACTTAAGAATGGAAATGACTAAATTGATGTAAGCAAGTACATACTTTTAAAGTACATAATTCCCTTTGTCCGTGGACAGGCCAGTGGATCAGTCGAAACTCAATGAGATAATTGTAGAGTGGGCAGATTTATTACACTTTTCATGCATTATGTCCCGAAGTTATTATAGTACTTGGGTACAAATGCGTAGACAGCCAGCCTAGTGTTGCTAACTGGGTACAAACTGGATTCCAGCCCACCACTAAGAATTTTATAAAGGGTTACTCTAATAAGCTTTATGCCTGTTTACCCTAACACTAGGTGAGTCTTAAAAGAATGCGTAAATAAAAGTGCGTTTTTGATTTTTCAGCACAGCTCGGCACTGAGAGTTAAAACTCCAAAAGTGACAAATATTTAGACAATCAGTTAAGCATTAGGGAAAATAAGAAATGAGTACAAGAGTAAGACTAGAAGTGGGGACAGTGACTGAAAAGTAATGTGGTAATCTGTTGTCGTAGTATTACCAGTACACCACTGACTACCCCCCCTTTTATTTATTTCATGTTCGTACAGTCCATCCAAAGGTTGTCTGGAAGATCGCTATCAGCGATAAGACCGCCGTTGTAACCATAAAATTAACAAGTTCGTAAAACCGTTCTGTTTCAATTTTGGTGTGCAATAAAGTATATTCTATTCTATTCTATTCTATGGACATACACGAAGGAATAAAGGAAAATGTTGTGAAGAAAGTTTTGAGTATGAATGTGGATGGTTATAAGAGTAGAGGAAGACTAAAGATACAATGGATGGACTGTGTGAAGGATGATATGACTAGAAAGGAGGGAACTGCTGTGATGAATAAGAAGAGAAGTATGGAAGACGAAGACTTGCTGCGATGTTTGGAATAAGGGCAGAAGAATGATGATTTAGTTAGGAGTTAGGGACTCGGACTCGATAGTCGTGCTTGCAACCACTTGCAAGCCAGTAAAAAGCACAAATACATGGATAGATATATAATGTAACTTAAACTACACGTGGATGTTAACAGTGTTTTACATCAGAACACAGATACAGCACCTGTCATGTAACAAATCAATTACCAACTGAGCGGCGGCGTATCGTAGATATACGTTCGGCATCTGTTCGACGTAAAGCCTTTACCATAAGGATTGACAGACAGTGATATACGTCAACACACATTATTGTGTTGGAAACAAGGAAACCAGAATCCGTTACCTGCCTGTATTATATTCAGGAAAGCAAATTGAGTAATTCTCAGTTGGGATTTCGGAAGCCACTTTGCCTTCGTAAGGCTTACTTTATCATCAGCATTAATATTTTCTTCAGTTTTCTCTAAGACTATTTAATATTAACTCTGCTAAATAAAATTATGTTAAATATTAATACGAACTCAGATCAACAGATGTCAGGGAGGGGCCGCCCCCCAGAAGGACATACCTAACTGGTGATGTTACATCACCAGTTAGGTATGATGTATTGATATTGATGTTACAACATACCTTATTGGTGATGTTCTTCAGCAAGGTCAGGTGTGTACTGTTCGCAACATGCGTGTATTACCATATGTATGAACGTAGACGAAGTAAAATCTTACGTGTGTTGGTTGATTCAAAGCTGATAACTAAAAATAATGGCCAGTCAGCAAGGTTGGCTGCAGTCCTGCTTGGTCAGGATGCGCCTTCCTGCCAGCAACTGTAGACTGACTACCCATGGTGGAAAACATGAAACGAACCTTATAAACGCTATGTCTAAAAGTAAATAATGTTTAAGTAACTTGTAAGCGTTTTTGACTTTCGAATGAAGACTTTTACAGACAAGTGAAAATAAAATCTGCCTCAGAAAAGTCGCAACCAAGTCACGAATACTTTCTAAAGTCATTGCGAATACATCACATGATCATGACATAGGAGATGCACATCGAAATTTAAATGTTCTATTTGAAGACCCACTTAACAATCAACTGCCACCCAGTGCGGTCATAAATTAATACAATTAACAACAGGAAAGAATTATAGAGGACAGAATGACCGAAAGACGTACATTGATCTTAAAGCCTCATAAAGTTCTATTACACTTGTCATTGTATCCTTTGCAGTAGTTATTAAAGCTGCTGGTACAATAACCGTTGTTTGGTTAGAGCCCTTGTGATCATGATTAAGTTTTATGGTATTAATTAGTTAAACAAAGATGGTGGGATACGGGAGTCTATTTAATTGATGGGAACTTGCTGCGTCATGGCGGAAGAGTGGTGTACGGTTACTAATTAGTGGTAGACCGATAATAGGCCTTTAAGTATCACAGTGCTGCGGTGTAGACAGTAATGTCGGAAGAAAACTTGTGTATTAGAGGGTTATTTATGAACTGACATCTAGATTTACTACTGTACTGGTGTTTCAAATGCGATAATTTTGGTTTTAGCTTCATTATGCGATAATTGAGCTCAAAACTTGGATTGGCATCAGCTATGAATTTTTTTATTTAAATCTTGTTGAAAATCGTAGTATCTCTCGTCTAAACCCTCAGCACTAATAGCATGATCGCCGTAGAAATTTGAAATTGATAAAAGTAAAAATATTTTAATTTTATCAATTTCAAAAATGAAGTTACAAAGTTACATATCTCTTGATAGGTAACTTTGTATTGAATGAGACAATACTTCTTAAGGCATATTCACAACTGATCATGCTACGCCACCTGGCATCAAAATTATATCTATGCTTGTTCATAACTTAATTTTGCATCACAGTAACCCAAGGATATTACACGCGTGTGAAGCCATGTGCACATTAACTTAACCAAAACTTAAAGGCAACATAATGTGCCAACCACCTTGAACTAACAGTTTAAATGTCAAGCTTCAAACAGCAAAGTAGTAACAACTAAGACAAACACAATTTAAGTCTCATTACACACAGACGCTGCTCAAACTTACTAAAATATACATTAAAACTTAGATTTAGTAAGCCTCTATAAATTATTCACTAATTAGACACGAAGTTTTGGCCGTCAATTACACCGATTTTGATGCTCGTTTAAGAGCTGGATATACGCCAATGACCTTGGTCATGTGGGCGTTTCGACGATAAAGCCCCCCGCGTGCGCCTCGATTACGTAAAAAAATCCATATAAATAATTAAGAAAGTTATTGGCAAAAATAAGCCAAAGGTCCCCTCGGCATTACTTAATATAATATATTGATGGCAATAAAAAGATCCTATGATTGATAGTTTAGGAGAAAAATGGTAGTTAGTTACAAAAACAGAGGCTACTTTGCGTATTTATTTATGATGTTTAAATTATATTTTTATTTTTTTTAAAGCCAAGAGGACATGCTTTACATTGTGTAGATTAATATATATTTTTTGGAAAAAACATCCGGTGATGGTTACGGAACAAAAAGGTTCTAATGTATCCTAAATGAAGCTCAATTCACGTATATCCACGCCTTAAAGGAAGTATTATAACTCAGTTTATGGTTAAGCTCTTCAATTAATCAGTTGATTAAAATCTCATGGATGTTTTACATATTTCGGGCGTGTTAACATTTGTTAAGATTTAATCTTTAGTTAACGTTGCTATTTAGAAAGTTTAAGTTTACTTACTCAATGTTTATCATAGATCCGGTTGATTAGGAATTTACTATGCAATTACAAATACGATTATAGAAATCGAGAGTATGCCGAATCAAATTAGTATTGCATAAGTGTTGTGCTTAAATCCATCATTCAGAATTCTTGATAAGTTTATAGCATTTTACCAAAAGTATGCTTTCTACTCAAACAATTTGTATCGAAAATATTTTTTCTCAACGTACGAGTTAAACTCAGCAGCTGAGACAGTCAAACAGCGGTTAATTTTAATCCCCCGTTATGTTAATCCAGCAGCTTTAAGTACGGGAGTACAGTGTTAATAATTATGTATGTTAATCTTGTTGCAGGTACGTGTCCAGGCCATTCGACGGTAAAGTAATTATGAGGAGACCCTTTTTATATTAATTTATGACGTTTTTCTTTTTTCCGCTCTCTTTTAACCTACAAAATGGCGGTAATGTTTGCTAAATGTTTGAGAGTTTATGGTCGTACTCGGGGCGAAAGGTAAAAAATATGGGACTTATAAAGCTGACCATAAACTATGAAAAAATTACAAGTACACTGTTTTAAATAATGCCATGTAAAAGTAATTATATAAAGGGAAATTAAGATTAGTGTGGCCTTGCTATTGTTCAATAATATTGAGCGTGTTTCACCAATGTTCAAGAGCTGTTAGTGTCATAAGCGTTATGATATGTAGATTGACACCGACCTCTCTTGAACGCCGTTAAGATGTGCTGAACGCGTTCAGTTCTCTTAAAATCGAACTTAGAAAGATAAATTCAATAACCCTAACTTCTTTCAAATAAACGTTCAATTCCATTATCGCAAAATAATAATAAAAAGGCTCCACGATTAACTTTCTTTTGTTACACGGTAGGCCCGAGTTTACAACGACGGAACAAAACGAAGTTTTCACAGTATTTGATAAGATCGTAAGCCCGACAACAACCTATTCAGAAAGTTTCCTCTTTAGCGTAGCGATCATCAGTATGTTTTCCTATTAAAACTTAAGGCGGAAACAAGTTACCTGTAGTCTTCGCGCCTGTTAAGCATTAAATAGGTAAGGATGAGTGGAGTTGAATTTAATTTGTGGAAGAAATTTCGTATAAAGAGATATCTATTAAATGTAATACAGGAAATAAGTGTTAAAAATCAACTTCTATAATTATATACACTCCTTTGCAAAAAAGACGGGCGATTTGATTTTCTAAATTTGGCAAATAAACCAATTGCCATAATTTGGCATTTTTTTGGCAATCATTTAGTTCTAAAGAGGTTTTAATAGCCAAACTATGTTACTGGCACGCAATAAAGAGTCTGGGTATGAAAAAAGTTAATTCCAAATTCGAAACTTTTTTTTAAAAAATATGTGTTATCTATCCCTTTTTCAGTTTGTGAATTTTTCCTTACTTTTCGCGGGTTTGCGGTTAAAAGGTTATCAGGCAACTAAAACTAACTTCTCGTTATTTTTAGTAGAATAATTTATGTTTGTTGCATAATCCTGCCTTATTGTGACTTAAAAGAGATATCTTTATGTCGATTTTAATGGCAGAAAAAGCAATAAGAGCTAGTAAAGTTATAGCGCTGCTGAAAGAGGGATGTAGCCAATGTTACGTCTCACAGCGGTTAAACTTGAGTCGTTCAACCGTCCAAAGAACCTGAACTCGATACCAAGAGACAGGTTCAGTTCATAGAAGGCAAAGTTCTGGGAGAAAACGTTGCACACAGCCACGAGACAACCGTAGTGATTTTTTAGTGATTCAGACGCTGAGGAACCGCAAATGCGGTTATATCGACCTCAGATGAAACCTTGAAGAGGTGCGAGGAGCACAAGTTTTTAGCCTATGGACAGTGAGGAGGAGGCTTTTAGCGGCTGATTTACGCAGTCGACGACCAGCGCGGGTCCCCAAGTTACTCCGTGAGCACCGGATTGCTCGATTGAGGGTCGCTAGAAATTGCCTATCTTGGACACTAGGTAACTGGAGTAGCGTACTCTTCTCCGATGAGGCTCGAATCTGTCTGAGTGGTGAGGACCGACGTCGGCGAGTGTTAAGAAGACCAGGGGAACGCTATGCCGACGTGAGTTTTGAAGAAATCACCCCTCATGGTGGAGTCTCCGTTATGTTTTGGGCTGGCGTAACTACCAGCTATCGTACCGAGATAGTATTCATTGAAAATGGCTCACTAAATGCGCAAAGTACATAATTACTCAAAAAATTGTAAACAACGCCACACTTGCCAAATTATTCCTTGTATGGTCGATTTCCCATAATCTTCTTAAAGAAAACAAAATACATTTTTAGCTACGAACGAGCACAAAGGTGAATTCCTCTTGTTGTGCCCTAATCTCACGTTTGGTTTATAACTGTGAAAGCAATGTCAAAATTACAGTTATGGCTGCTACAGATCAAGATGAACTTTGAAATGTCGGAATGAACTACTCGTAGTAAAGACTTTATCTGTAGTGAGCAAAGCTAGCCTTAGTATGTGCATTGAGTGATCTTGGATTTTAAATAATAAGAAATGTGCTTTTGGGGCCTTATTATCAGTGATCGGAATAAGTAAAGTTTATTTGGATAAACTTCAAGGAATTAAGTAACATGTGAGTAACTCTTTCCAAATAAACAGTTTTATTTCGGACTTTACAATCGACTGCCACATTTGTCTAGTGGTCGTAATCGCGACTGCTGAGCTTGAGTTCGATTCCCGGGTCGGGCAAATTGCAATTGATTTATTTATTTAACACTTCAAGCACAATGTACAGAGGCGGACTTAATGCCACAGGCATTTTCTACCAGTCAACCTTTGGGTGATGCAGAGACAAACAACGGTAGGTTGGTGGTGTAATTGGTTTTTCCATCAAGAATTTCTCAGTAGCAGCCACAGAATCTGGATTTGTGCCCGGAACTTGACAATAGACTCGCCCCCTATTACTTGCGACTTAAACATAACTGGCGAAATGTAGGTTTACTTTATGGTACACTTCTGCCTTACCCTTCGGGGATTACAGGCGTGATGTTTTATAAAAATCTATCTGGTATTTTTATACGGAGGTGTTATCCACGTGTTACTTGATGTTTAGGCAAATAAACCAATCAACCTAACTCAACCTATTCCGATCTCTGCATATTACACTACGGCCCGAATTACAGAACCTCACTCAATACTCAAGCTTGAATCATGAGTAACGTTCTGAAATACTGGACTAGGACTTGCACTCGGCCGAGTGAGTTCTTGGTCAGAGTGCATGTAAGATGCATTTGCATACAAATAATTGCGGGGTACGCAGCGTGTAAGTCAGTGGACTCGTGCATGTTTGTGCACGGTAGTTTACACGATGCTTATAACCGCTGGTGTTTGAACATACGCATTGTAAGCACATGCACTGAGTGCAAGTGCCCATGCACAAATCACTGTGCAAGATTCGATTCTACCGTGTCGCGTGCGCTGACACGGAAGGTATGCATAGAAAAGCGTCTAGCTTTTGTACGCCCATGTCCTATATGTTCACAATCTAGTAACGTTCCCGCAACATTTTTGTTGCGAACCTGTGGCGTCATTAACGTCAAATGTACCCATATGACATCCTTATGTGTGTGTACTACACAGTCGTACCGACTCACAGAGAAACCGCCAGTTACAGCCACTGTAAGAAAGCTTATAACAAAATTAAAAGCCGAGCTGGATTTAATTTAAAACAGTATTTGCGCAGTCCTCCATACTACGTGACTTTTATGAAATATAGACGTAATTTCTCATTCATGTTCCTCTCTAAATTGTAGATTTTACTTATTACGCAACTGACGAAGCTGTTCCACTTTTAAATAAGGTTATGTTTTTTAAAGTTGCTAATTTAAATACTGTCACGTTCGCTCTCTGGAGGTCTTTAGAATATAAAAAGTTTTCAGAACTTAGTAGCACTCAGGATTATAAAGTAGACTTCACAAGTTGTCATTTGAGTTCCTCAACCTCCATTTCCATTTCTGGACTGAACATATCTGTGTATACGATTTGTTTTAATATGAGACCTTATTAACACAGTAACAAACATTATTATTAAAAAAACCGGTCAAGTGCGAGTTGGACTCGCGCACCGAGGGTTCCGTACAAACCTGTGGGTATATAACTTTTTTTTATATGACGAAACTAAAAATTTACGGTATTCGCAATTTTTCCTATATCTGTACTATAAGACGTGACTTCGTACAAAATTTCAAGATTCTAAGTTCACGGGAAGTACCCTGTAGGTTTTGATTCCCGTGCGAGTTTCGAAAATTTGCGGAAATTTGCGGCCTAAGTGGCTGTATCTTTTGATTGCGTTGACTTAGAAGGTTGATTTTTCTACAGCTTCCAGGGACAGTAGAACTAAGTATCATATAGAAATTTCAGTTTGATACCTCCACGCGTTCCTGAGAAAAACGGTCTTGACAGACGGACGGACGGACGGACAACAAAGTGATCTTATAAGGGTTCCGTTTTTTCCTTTTGAGGTACGGAACCCTAAAAACAAGGGTGTTGCGAGAGAAACAAAAGCCCCTATTACGGTCACCTTTGTATTTACTATTAACTCACAAAGGGCGTCATCTCTACGCATTGGGAAACAAAAGACTGCCGTGTATTTGTGAGGAAATGCTTCTATTGATTACGATATCGACACACGATACTCTTGTAAGGATATGTTATGAGAAGCTCATGGGAGTATTGTTGGTTGTCTTTTGTTTTCTTATTTTGCTTTCGATACATATTTTTAACGCCCTGCGTGCGTGTATCTGTGGGTACATCATACGCATGTTATGAACCTGATAATATGTATAAATAAACGCACAGATTATTTAATCAGAAGCTACAAACTCAGTTCTAGTGTATATGAATATGCTGTGTTTTCCAAAAATAGTCTGTGTGCGTTTGATTATCCATAGTGATTCTGATTTTCCTGACAATGCATTTTCTACAAACTAAACATTAAGCTCCACAAAATATCCTGAAAAATATAAGTTTTTATAACAAAGTGCACCTAGATAGCGGTACGCCGCTCCCATCCAGGTCATCTCCAACATAATATGAAGCCATAAATTTTCCAGGTGGTCAGGAGAGTGTTATCACCTTCATAGCACCTACCTCCTCACAGAATTCATGAGACACGGACAATGGTTATTGTCGCCTGCCCGCCGTGATATAAGGCGAACATTAGTTACATTTTGGGGAATATTATGGAGATATCTTGAATAACGTTTGCGATAATTTAGGAATTGTTTGGTAAGCTCCAGTAAATCGCTAAAGAGATACGATAGTCGTAGTTTGAATAAATGTTTAGATCATAGGTTCCCAACGGGGGCGGTACCGCCCCCTAATGGGCGCTGGAGCTTTTCGTGGTTATGAAATACCTCTATTTTCATGAAAAAACATTTAGTCTAGCCGTCTAAATTGTTTATCTTATAACTATTTTGTAAAAGGGGGTGTTGGATTTTTTTTTCTTGTAAAGGGGGTGGTAGTCGATAAAAGGTTGAGAACCTATGTGTTAGATGAAATAGAAGGTAATCAGATGTAAGTGTGAATATTTATAATAACATCGTTGAATCTTTTCGTATGACTATGAGTGAAAGGCTCAAGAGGGCACGAACGCGCGAACGAAATTATCGTCTCGATAATTATCTTGAATGTCTACAAATTATAAATAAAAGTAAGTCTATTCACAAGTGGATTCTAGCGTTTCAAAGTTTCACATTCTACATTCCCAAGTTGAAGGTCAGCTGACTGCTGAGATACTGTCTCCTGCAAAACAGGTTCACGATTCCAGTATTATCTTGAATGCCAAGGCTATACATTCCTCTCGAGTCTTGGTCGATCGAGATTTTACCGAGTGATTCATAAATAAACTCCCACAAATTCTCTTAGCTTGGCGTTTAACGGCTGAAATGTGAGGAATTTTTATAAGAGGTACGTACCTGCAAGGAAGACGACCCCGTATGAATTATGCACTTGATGAAACATTACTCGAGCGTTCTGACCGGGGTCAATAACCCATCTATATGGACAAGATGACAATATAAAAGTCGGGCGCTTATAAATGTGCGGGCTTCGTCCGCATTGTGCGCCGAGAATGGAGTATGCATATTTTTACATTCTACATACTGTTGCTGAATGATTTCATATTTTTCTCCTTAATGTTATTCGGCTTCATGCTTCCGTTTTCTTGATTTATATCTGCTTCCGCAATACTGAAAGTGGTTTGGTTCGGCAAGTGGCTATTCAACAAATATTTTTGTTTTCAATATCAAAACGAACGATTTTTTCCATCAGGAATTTATCACGGAGTCTGGATTTGTGCCCGGTTGATGGTAATAGGCTCGCCCCTATTACACGGGACTTAAATATAACTGGCCAAAATGTGGGCGCACTACTAGGTACCTGCACCTCTGCCTAACCCTTCTGAGATTTCGTTATTAAAACGAAGAGTTTTAGGTTTTGCACTTCGCATCCATCAGTGACCTTAATCCTTTTTCACTTTTAGTCTAAGATTAACTGTCAGGGTCTATACCCCTCAACACAGCCAACTCAATAAAGACACAAAACTCCAATAACAAGGTTACTGTTCGGATACGTCAAACACTAAACTGATTACGTAATCCATAGCATAGAAAATAAAAATTGATGTGGGAGTGCTTAAAAACGTATCAGTCAAAAACTAAACTGAATAAAAACTGTATGTAATCCCATAAGTGGGCTAGGGAGCTCCGTTATCGTCGTGAATGGAGTCCGTGTACTCCTTCTAAGACTCGACGTGACAAATTGCTCTCGTATCGCTTTTCATCGGACACTTTTTATTCCGTGTGAAATTTTCGCGGGAAATTTTTCTGTAGTGAACGGCCAAGATAAATGTTTTTAGGTATCTTAAGTTTATTTTAAAGTTGTGTTTGTTTTATACAGATAGATATGCCTACGTGAAATTCGATTTATTGGAGTTTCCTTTTTTTATTTGGTTAACTTTATGTTAAACACTCGAAATACTATGATTTACTATACTTTTTTAGCCAAGTTTTCGAGTTCGTGTTGTTTTTATGAATGTTTGTTCTATAAGACGATAGACGAGTAAAACTTACACTTAAGCGGTGGTTTCTGGACATGATTCATCAATCTAGGTTATAAAAATGTACTAAAATATAAAAGTTAGGGTTCAGCCCTGTTTTGTTGCCACCATAAACCGAAGAAACTGAACATATAACATTTTTATTAAAGAATTACATCTTCCTTCCTTCTAGATAAACGTACACGCATCAACGTCCCTTATTTGAGTAATATTTACGATTTCATTGAAACATGCTACACGCGATCCCAATAAAACTTTTATTGGTTCCCATTTGAATTCTTTTTTACGATTTTGTATCAGATTATACCTGGCTACCTACATGAAATCTATACTATATGTATATCTATAAAGCTGAAGCGTTTGTTTGGTTGAACGCGCTAATCTCAGGAAATACTGGTTCGAATTGAAACATTATTTTAGTGTTGGATAGCCCATTTATAGAAGAAGGCTATAGGCTATACAACATCACGCTGCGACCAATAGGAGCGGAGCATTAATCAAAAATGTTACGCAGACGAAATCGCGCTGGTCAGCTATTTATACAGTATACGGCCCGACTTGTAGTGCTTTTAAAGACTTATAAGTCCATATTATGCATTAAAGTGTTTTACATATTCAACACCTGAAAATACAGTTAGGCTACAAAGCCTGGGGGCAATCTGAACACCCACTTACTCAACCCTCCGATCTGCTCAATTCACTTCACCGTTTTATGTTTTACTAAGCCATACAAACACGCCCAAGCCTTTTAGCATCTCGCGCCGATCCATTCCGGTGTATCCCTAATCCAATTCAAATACTGACCACATCATTAATTCTCCACAATATCGCACCCTCAAAAAGCTTCGTCTTCGATATTTCAACGGGAACTATTTATATTTGTGGAGCGGTGTAACAAAGGCGCGGGCCATAAATAAAGGTCCCCGCGCTCTACCCCTGGGGATACCGCCTTGCTGCCTTTGATACGGTCCCTTTTCTTATTTTGATGCGGTCTAATGTAACTGACTCCTCTGTGTATCACTCGCTTTGTACGCACTTCATAAATCATTACCTGTTCGCGAGACTTCGTGCGAGTTCCTGAGTGGCAGGTTGTCTGTGAACATCTGTTAATGCACTATTTGGCATTGTAGATAAAGTGCTTTAGATGTCTTTCGGTGTCGTGAAATGGCTAAAGATAGTATAGTGATTATGATAGTGGTTTAAATAAAATAGATAAAGAAAAACGTGGTTAATAATGTTCCAAAAATTGCTTTAGTAGCTAAAATAAACAAACATAAAGGTTTATTAAATTAGTTATCAGTACCAACCCTAATACGATAGAGATACATTTCACGTAGTCATTTGTAAGGATTCAGTTCCCGTATCAATTACACATGAGCAAACTGCTAAAGGTACGGTTAACTGTTATTAATAGTTAAGTTGGGGCCGACCAAGTCTAGAGACACACGTCTGGTGGGCCCAAAGCAACTAATTTAACTTCAATTTATTGCCAGCGTCTAGCGAACCCAAAGCGAGACCAATATTTATGATTGGGAGCCGTCAGCTCAGCTGTACGTTCAATGCGCTCGTCATATCTTAGCCAAGTCGTAAGTAAAACTTCTCTAGGATATCCACTTGTGATTTGCAGTACAAGTTCGCGCAAGTTGGATTTAGTTTATCGGGGTCGCAACTTAGGTCTCAGTTTCCACATAAACATTATCATTACATGAGTTAGTGAGTAAAATATGTTTGGATATTGATTCTGAGATGCAGTATCTGTAATCTATATAAATTGTTTTGTACCTCATATGATATTTGATTAAGTAATATTTTGTTATAAAGATTGAACTGCCATTTCCATCAACTTCAACAATTTTAAACGAGCAACCGATGCGGTCGTTCCATTCCAGATTATTGGTTCACTTAACTCTGAAGGCGCAGCGCAGCATCCAGATAACGCGGTACAGAAATAAGTCTGGCTTAAGTTTGCCTTGAGTGTTCTGATAACGGCAGAGATATACAAGACTTGACAGCCAAACGAGAAGTCAAGGACCAAAAAGTAAAAAGTTAACTACCAACTGGTGCCACTTTTGTGGAGCTACACAAAAACAAATCTCGAAACTGTAACGTTGTTTTGCAGTAACTGTATAGTACTTTACGTATAAATTAAACTCCGCTTCATTCGCCTGTTTAATGAACAGTGTAGGTCCGGTGAAACTTTGCGAGCGAGATAATACATTATGTCGGCTTGTCGGCACAAATAGGAGAACCGCTTAACTTTATTCCGTTGCGAACTACATAACATTGAAAATGTGGCCGAAGTTCATTCATTAACTCTTTATAATGACAGCATGTGAGGTGGTTCACAGTTTGCTAACTTTAAGTGCACGTCAAATGGGTACTGTTTTGGATGAATCGACATTACTGGCAAAACCAGAAAGTTTTGAATACCGTTTATTCGGACCATGAACACAATAACTGAATCGCTCACAATGAAGCTTGACTTATATTTAGTTCTGCCCTTTGTTTTTTGTGTACAATTGAAGCGAGCAATTAACCCGTACCCTTTCGTTCAACTAATTAGTGAATCAAACTTTGCATGATCAGCTTAAATAATACTGATTCAGTAGGGACCCAGACACAGCTGAGTTCTATTTTCACTTTGCAAGTACCATGAATCATGTTTGGGTAAAATGAACTTATAATTACTGAAGTATTACAAGGTAATTAGGAAAATTTTATGAAGATTAGTTCAACCGAGAAACGAAGAGAAAAGTTTTGGTACTCTACATTAACTTGATAGCCTGGAGAATAATTTTCTAAACTACATTAATGGAATGTCTCTCATGGAATTTCTTTTAATCACTTGGTATTACCCACCTACTTCAAATATTGAACCAATTATTGAGATTTAGAGTGAGATTTAGTTATATGTTTATGAGTTTAAGAATAAATAGACGCAAATGAAAAAATTGTTTTTTTTTTTAAATCATAGAATACGTTACATAACAAACAAGGGAAACACGGTGTTCATAGGTGTTTCGAGTTCTGCAAACAGTAAACTGAACAGTGCAACGCTTTGATAGGGTTGTGCGAATTTCTGATTTTGAAATGCCGAATCCCATACCAACAAATCGGATTTCGCAGAAACAGCGTCAATCCGTTTGTACGGAACTCGCTGCTAAAATACACATCATTGGATTTTGAAGATCTGGGTATAAACCCAGAAATGCTAGCTCTCACCTACGCAGTATGATTATGTCTTTCACTGCAGTATAAATACGTCAAAAGTGTTTCGTTTGTGAGTGGTGGTTATAAATTAGGTGTACCGCAAGGATCACTCATAGGTCCCGTGCCGTTAGTAAAATACTCAAGCTTATTTGTTTAGAACTGACTCATAAAACGTTCAAGTAGTTATATTTTAAAAGGATAAGAGCGAGATAAAGTTGCACTATGAACCAACCTTTTTTTTTGTTGAAACTTTTTTTATTTAAACTTTTTTATTTAACCTTGCTGAGTCTTGCCTTAATAAACCATTTATCGAAAATTTTATGACATGATTCTTAATTATAAATAAAAATAAGCACACAATTTGTCACCAAGTTAAACCAACCAATTCAATTCAATTTTTGTGACTAGCCTTTTAGAGTGTAGTGCAGTTTCGAAATTCTAACCCGTTAACTTTTAACATTTGGTTGGGCGCGGTAAGTGCTGATAACAGTTACCTAGCTGGCAATTTATTGACTCGAGCTCGCACCCCTGGGCCCTACTTACGTGAATTTCGGGTTTTGAATTTATATTTGATAGCCAAATATTACGGAGAAGATATTTGCCGCAACGCACTAAAATCTTGTTCCCATTTCGGTATCAAATGTTACGAGTATATTATTTTATAGTTAATCCATTAGAGGAAAATAAATATAAATCCAAATAAATGAAAGAAATTACGCTATATCAAATAGTTTAGTAGAAATCCTAAAAGAAAATCTTTCCGGTATTAACTAGAAAATTAAAATAATTATACTTAAAACAGAATATGAAAATGTAGGTAATTCAGTTTCACAGAACATAAAAAGCATGGAATAGAAAATCAACTCCTGCTTTGCAAGGGTTTCCCTTACCGCTCGTTTGTGAATATTTTAGTGTACCTTGTTAGCTAGTAACATGGACGCTTTGTCGCGTTTTAAATACCATTCGACATGATTGCCGGGAACGCGACCACCCTGTGTCCTCGTCTGTCATCAGTACCCGCCGTTTCATGCCACTTTGAACGCGTACACGACTCGGCTCATTTTCAATTTATGACTTAACGCCAGTTAATTTTGAAGCCGCCTGCATTTGTGTTCATTGACTTTGCTGTTGCAGTTTTAGAATATTCCCGTCTTTGTTATAGTCGTTCCTTTCATGAACGATTGCTTGAACGTTCTTAAGCTTCTAATATTCGTAGACACATTAGCTGGTTACTCACTTACATAGTTACAGTCGTCTTTTAAATAAAACATTTGTCATGTCTTTCATCATCTTTTGGTTTCAAGTGTTGGCCACTTGTTTTCAGGTAACTTTTTTTTTGCAAATTCAAAAGCGTTTACGACATCTGTTAGCAATTTTGTGGTCGACTTGTCTCTTAAATTCTCAACATGTGGCCGAGTTGTATCCATATAGATAAGTACTCGTATAGTACCCGAGTGTATACGGTACGGTGGAGTATTGAGTGTTTTATTTTCGGCTGTTCGTTATATTATTTGATAAATTTGGTGATATTTCAATTTACAAATTTCTCGGCTCATATTCTGCGCTTTGAGCGCTCTCATTCTTTTGTACCTTTCACGTAATTGCCATCAAATTGGCTTTATGAAATTGTCGAAAAATGATTCCTTCACAAGTGTCGAGTGATACAAACGTATAGTTTCCGGCTATTGGATTTCTCTGCAAATAGTTGCGACATGGGATCCCCGTTGTTTGCACAATTAGCGACCCCCTGCAGCCATTCTTCTATATTGCTATATCAGCAGCGTCCTGTCTTGTGCAGATCAAAACATTTTTCTGTCGTACACATCTTGTTCCATCGGACCCCGCCGGGACAGGCGCCGCGTAATAGCGTCTTACAACTTGCACTCGACTAATTGATGTTGTAACTCTCTAAGGACTTTATCCACATTACTTACTTCACCTTGCAGAATAATTATTTTCTTAGGAAGTAAAAACATGGGCACGGCCCCAGATTTCTTGGATTTCCCTGCTTGCTCACAGCACAGAAACACTTTATTAATAAAACTACGCATACGGTCGCAGTTTACGAGCTGCAGAAATAAAAAGCTTGCTCACTTGCCTGTAAAGTAAAGCAAATTATATCATAAATCATGCATTCAGTGCCTGAGTTGTAGGCACAGGTAAGTTCCGCGAATTTAGCTAACAATAAGCTCTTAATCCTTATTCGAAGGAACTTGACACGTCGGCGTCGAATCATGGAGTTTTTATTTCCAATTCGCTTCGATTAGGCACGTTTTTGCCCATTCCCTGTAGAGCGCGCTTGTTCCCCAATGTTTGTTATTGTAACAAATGCCCAAACGGAACGTTTGTTTTGGCTGGTGAGAACAAAGACCTTTGGCTTTCTCTTGGCACGAGGAACTTTAGTTTCGCTTGAAGTTTTTACAGTGTAAGCACTTGCAAGCCATCGTTTATTAGTATTACACAACATTTTGAATGTATATGCTCTTTGACGTTGCTGAGTATATTAAAAGGAATTAGTTCAGTCCAGGAATAAGTTTTATTTGTGTTAGTTAAGAAGGCAATATGAGTTTTCAACGCTTCGCCGAGTCACCGTAAAATGCTGACTTTATCATAATCTCCTGGGCGTAAAGAGTTCATTTCAAGCCGGGTTCTTCGGTTCCATACCAATTTAGGTCATTCTTGGGATCCCTGTGATGTCGACGTCTTTCGATTTAATCCTTTTTATCAGCCTATTTGAATTTTGCTCCTCGTACCAAATTCTTAAGATCAGATAAGTATGTATTTGTTCGAAAAATGCAAACGTTGAACGTTTTCATTTATTCTTTATTTTGTTCTTAGAGTCAATATAAAATCGCTTTGCACCTATATAAAATGTGCAGATTTCCTTACTAATTAAATAATGAGATTGCATAACGCCATTTCTAAATCGATTAATTGGGACCAGTCGTCCGCATACTCAGCCGTTTGTGCAAAATCATGGTTCTGTGCTTCGACAGCAGAACGACGATTTATGTGGTTCGGCCATACTTACCATTGATTATGAAGGTACATTAAACGGTATTAGGTAGATAGGTATTTAACATTAACATAGGTGCGAAAGCTTTATTGATGTTCAATGAAAACACATTAAAACTCACAGTCAATAGACCAAACAAAAAACAAGAAAAGCAACTTTGGAACATTTTCAAAGATTCAAAGTGCCATTTTCTTTACCGTAGCGAGTGCGGGCGGATTGTCTGAAACTTTAGATTTATGCGCATTTTGACGGTGCCACGGGGTTCGAATATAAACCATACCATATACATTTTACTTATGTAAGTTATTGTATAAACACATACAAGCATTTTTAAGCAGAACTTTTTAAGTTAAAGAGCATTGGTTCATCATCACCATTGTCTAGACCTTATCCTATATATTTTACATCGGTGCAGCAAACCTTCTGCTTCCATACTTCTTTATTAGTAGTCACCTTCTTTCTAGCCAAATCATCTCTGTTGGTTAAAATATAAACAATCAAGCTTAAATAAACAGAATCCTTAAAAAATAACTACATAAATTATATTTTTAATTTTTATGTTGCTATTATACCCTTGCCTGTGCCCTTGCTACCAATTTATTAAAACGGTAAAATATAACAATTATAAAATCGAAGTGGAACCACGAAGCCATAGGAGTGAGTTCATTGTGAGATTGACCTTCCTATGGTTTCACAATGTCGGCTCTGCTTTGTTCTTTTCATTTGATATAGTGTGATTTTGTAAATCACGGTTAGCTGAGTTTGTGAACATTTTTAGGTATTTATTTTTACGTAAAAAAAAAAAAAAAACTAAAAATAGAACCAGCTGTCTTTAGTGTTTAGCTTTTAACTGTAGATATTATTTTACTTTTGTTCTATTGGTTGTAAGTACGAATGCTAAGCGTGGGGTTCGATTTCCTGGTCGGGCAAAGTGTTTTTAAGTGGGTGTTTCCTTCAGAAATGTTTCTGTTTCAGTAAGGAGTCTGTATGTGACTTTGGTCGATGGCTATAGGCTCGTATCTTATTGTACGTAATAGGGTCCGTAGGACATAAACAAACTGGCGAAATGTGGGTGTACACCCACAGTCTACATCACTTAACTCTTCGGTAAAAAACAGGCGTGCTGTTATGTGTCAAAGTATTATGCGAATTTTGATACACGAATTCTAAATCGATTTGAATGGATTAATTCAAATCGATTTCGAATTCGTGTAATACGATTGGTCTGACACTATTACATTAGCCAAAGCTCTGAGCTAATTTAAACCATTTAGTTCATGTCATCACCAAAATTGATTTTCCATTTTACCCGTTAGGTATTTAGTCATAATCATTTTCATGGGTATTTCATACAGCGGGCGGCTTTAATTTAAACGGTGTCAATTTTGCTGTTAATTAGAATCCAGCCGGATAATATAATGATTAATTACCATTTCGATTCGTTTGCATAAATTTGCAAAAACATTGCGGGGCTATTTAACGATGAAGAATGATTGCCGAAACAGCAACTTTCTATACAACAGAAGTAAAATTAAAGCGCACTTTACGTGCTATCTATAATCTTTATGATTTCGTATCTCTGGAAATAACTATGATAGATGGACTCATTATTAAAGAACAACATAAAGATGAAGCTTAAATCTTTCAGAGTAGAAATTTTCCGAAAGATGGCAGATAAACACTAGGAGCTTTCTCTGAACAGTGGTTTTAATACACTTTCTCTAAAAAAATCAATTTGTTTCGTTCAACGGAACTAAGACAATGAAAAGATAGCTTTTGGAGATCACGCCGAAGCTTGCCTTCATCTTGATAACTACTTCGACTTAACTTATCGAAGACTAACCTAGAAAGTTAATAGCACTGTTGGAATTTCAAGTCTCGGCGCGGAGCTGAGCGTTGAAAATCGAACAGTGGGTTTTTATTTAGGTATTCATTTAAGTGTCACCTTGTGTTAGTGAAACCGGGTATGAGTCTTTTGTTTTAGAAGAGATGTCTAGAGTGGATTGGATGTTGCTTTGTTAGTTGGCTTTAATGAAGAAGTTAAGTTATCCTTATCACTGAAAGCATCGATTAAATAGTAGATTAGTTCGCAATATCTAAAAATCGTTTTACCGTGTTCAAAATTAGGTTCAAAATTACTTTTAACTGTAAATGCTTTGATAGTTCCAATCTCATTGAATTCGTACATCGAACTTGTGTTATTATTTTGATTTAATTCAATTACACAACCAACTTTTCGTATTCAATAGTGAGTAATGTTAGAGAGTTTCATTTCAAATGAATATGTTTCAAGTACAAATTGCGAGAGTTAAGTTTTGATATGATCATTAAATGTAATTAGCATAAGCACGGCGCTCAATCAAGCTATACAAAACCAGTTTATGCGGATCTCTCACTGTACGGAAAATCTATACAAAGCGAGGCCATGTTATACTGGTAATGTATCGCTTGATGTGTCGCCTTGTGTACTTATGTGTGATTTTAACTTTTGTCTCTTGGCATAAATGTTTGGTATGAAAAATGTTATATATAAGCCGGAGAGGTGATCTGTTTTTCCTACTTCAGACATTTTTTTCTAAATAAGATTGTGTAAATTGAACCAGCGCCTGTAATTCTTGATGTCGAGATTAAGATGCATCAGAAATTATGATTTCCCATTGATAGGCACATTTGTTATGGAATTAATTGAAACGCCAAATCATTTGTGTAATGAAATGTGTCCAATATAGAATAGTTAGTAATCACTAACTAATGACGGAGCTCATTTAGCGCACACCCTATGCTTTTGAAAGCTCAAATCCGTACGTTGTCCGTTCATTTTGTCAAAATACTGGAGGCTACGTGATTCGCGTTACAATGTCGAATGACAAAGGCTGTTCTTTGTTAGAAATTGAGGAAATTGCATCTCTTCAAAGGTATTTGAATGCGACACGACGTTAACGGCCACCTCACCTAGTTCGTTTGACGGGTCGCTTAGTATTATCAGCTTTGATGTTATCTCTTCTGGTCATACACCTGTATTCTATGACATAGCTGGCCGTAATCCACCATGCGGGGACATAAACCAACCTGCACCCAGTGTAGTTGCGTGAGGGTTTGTAAATGCCAAGTCTTCGAATTTTTGGTTCCAGAACATTCCGGTATGCATATCTTAAAACGTATTTGAATGCGACACGACGTAATGCGCGACCACCTCACCTAGTTCGTTGGATTGGTCGCTTAGCTTCATCAGCTTATCATGTACCCACTTTTGGGGCACATATCTCTTCTATATGAGGCTGGCCGTAATCTACCACGCGGGGACATATACCAACCCAGACACACTGGGTATGGGTTGGTAGATGCTACAAGTCTTCGAATTTTTGGACATACCGCTTTTCTCACGATGGTTTTCCTTCAGCATTTCTTCAGGGGCAATTAGCTCTGGGCCTTCACAGTACTACTCCATGATTCATCTGCGATCGCTTTGATAAAGTCTATGCAATGCGAAATTCGAACTGCTCCAAAAAAAAGATTACGGCCCATCAGATGTCCGGAATCTCAAATGGGATTAAGATTGTCTTAAGATTGGGTAGCATCGTTTGTCAAAGTTAATTGTATCTTCTGGAGAAAGGCATGTTTTCGATCGCGCGTTCGCTAATAATGCGCTTTATCTACTCTTTCATCTGTTAACTTATTTTATAGGTCATTATAATTATTTTTCTTTATTGTTACTTTCTACTGTAATATAACTTTAGTAGATAATTGCTTATAAAGGCAAGATTTACGGAAACTTTTCACGATAACTTTAATGATTCATCTCAATTAATCATCAAATAAAAGCAAAGCATTCTTTTATTTCCGCGTAAGCTAGATCACAAACTCTTAAGGGTAAGACAAACTACATTTCTAATATGAGCTATTAATATCCCGTTGCAGGAAAACGTTCTTCTCATTCTTTAACATACCTCAAAGTTTTTGTAACTTTCCCGCTCATAAAAGAACTTAATGTAATGGAAATCTCGGCGTACCAAACTATCCTATTATTAATCCTTTTATGTCCATTCTTTGTTGAATCTGTGACCAATTTCGATGTCATTATTAAAGTTTAATTTGATGGAGTTGATTCCCATGTTATCAGATGCACAGATGGGACAAAAACATAATGCATTTGTCTATTAAGAACATCTTGGGTGGTTCATGACGAAAGCGGTCTGTTTTCCATAACCGGCTTTCCTGTCCCCCTTGTGCTCCCATATTGACGGCTTTCCTGTGTCATGTACAGTCAGGGACTAAAGTATTTATGGATTTAGTAAAATATTTTAAGGGAGTTTTCCGTATCAATGCAATTAAGAGAAATTGAGACAAAAGTTGGTACGAAAATGCTAAATGCACAACACCTGAATCAATATTTCAGTAGGATATCGATGCTGTATTCCACTCAGAGCATAAACATTGTCTCCTTGAGTGTACCATGAGCTCCCCTGCGGTGACACATGCAGAATTTTGATGGGGCAATGACAAATGAGCAATAAATCAACATGAAAGTTAAGATTCTGTTTATTTTAACTTTTATTGAGGGTTACGGTTATGAATATTTGGGGTCTTGTTTGTTTATCTTATTGAGTAGATTTTTGCAAATGGCGCTTATAAGAAATCACTTCTGGGATTGAGGTAGTTACAGTATTCTCCTCTGTGGTGTGTTAATACTATAAAGAAGCAAACATTCAGATGGATATTTATTAAATAATTGGGATAAAATGGAACACAAGCCCACACAACAAAACCGCCAAAAGCTAAAGTGCTTCATTTTTTTGTCGTATGAAGAGTTCATTATTTCATTATGATTAATTTACATATGCTCGGGACTTTGTTTCACAGCACAGATAATATATTACGTGGGGTCCACACCCATCACGCCACAAATATTAAAACCGCCATCGGTTTTAATTACTTGCCGAACAAATATGCAAAATAAATCCCGAAACGCAAATATCAACGCATGTGCGCTTTCGTGCTTCGACGTTATTTACACCCACTCATAAGAAATGTGTGTAAATAACAATATAGGTAACCGAGGGTGCCCGGACATAGTGATCTATATGCAAATGTTATAACCCGATTATTATATTTTCCGGACGGAGAACAGTAAGCCGTGGAAGTAAACCCTGCGATACTCCATCAAAATTTATTGAGGGTTCCGTGTGGCCTCAGCTTTACAATATATTCGTATCCCGGTGTGCCTCTTCTCTGGCTTTATGAAAAACATGTTTTCCTGCGATGTCCCAATTTGTTTAAATTGATTGATGGAGTCCCGATTGCTGTTTAGATTATAAAACATTACAAAGCTTCTTCTTTTGAGGTTTTTGACACATGTTTTGCGTGTCTAGAAAACATGGACGGTTTTATTAAATAGGTCGAAATATTTAGACTACAGTCTAAAGATATTTTTGTAAACTCCGCGTGTGGTTTCATGAACTTTTTGGTCTATCGCAAATGTTTTAAAAATAAGTACCTACAGCTAATTTCTTATGAATACTTAGAAATGATTTAATAAATAAGACTTCTAACGTTCTAAAATATAATTACGTTGTTGGTAACAAAAAAGGAATTTATATAAAAAGCTACGACTTTTTTACGAAAACAAACCAATTTTCTCCTAAAAATAGTCTTGCTAACAATATAAGGAAAATTAACCTAGCAACTAATAATACATAATGAAAGGTTATTCAGTTTTTTGGCCGTATCGGTTATTTCGATTCACCAACATCGGTTATTGATGCGTGATTTCCCCTCACTACATACAAAGGTACGCATTTGTTGTGCGAATTCCACATTCAAATTAAATACACTCGAGCATCAAAGAGTCTTCATGCGGTTGCGGATATACGAGTTTACGGTTCACTTATTAGAAATTACACACGGAAATGTGCCATTTCATTTCGTCCTTCTACGTCATTTGCACATATAATTAATTCGTCGATAAATTAAAAGTAAATTCGAAATTAATGCACTTCAATGTTGTTCATTGATTCACACATTGCGAGTTTAAAAAGGAAGTTTCCGATGCGGGAACTTTTTGTGTTGTGTTTTTTGTTTTGTCCTTGACTACATATTACTACATATTATATGTGATTTTATAGAAACTATTCTCTTTTAATGAAGAATTCATTTTTATTTCTAGTTACTTACTGGCTTTTACGTCTTAAATCAATACTGCTATAAAATTACTAAGAAAAGAAAAGAATACATTTAACTCGCTGTAATGCCTTCATAAAAAAACTCACAATATTCTTCAAACACAACTACTGCACAAACAATTCGCTTAGAAAACGTGCAATTATAACACGTAAAATGGTAGGCAATATAAAATAATTATGCTATTGTAAAATCAAATAGGATAGTGAAAAAATGAGCCGCGAAGTTTTGAATGGGCATCGAAAGCGACAATAGGTGAAAGGAAATTGCTGAGGGTAGGACAAGATCGCCAGTGTATTTTTATGTCCCGACTGTGAAAGCGTCTTAACGAATTAATCAACCGATCCGAGCGGATTCACTAGATACTGCTTCCGTTTGTAGCCATTTCGGATTGTTCCAAGTTGTGTGCAACTTTTACTTGACCGATTTTCAGGTGTGCGTTTGCAAAAAGGCTACAAAAGGTCGCATGACGTGACTTCCCCACACTATTGCAATTTCACGCATCGATTTCAATGAGTCTTATCTTTGAGCATTTCTATGAGAAATCGGACCATGTTATTACGCGAAATTTATACGTGCCCGATTCGACTTTATTATCTAGCTTTGAACGTCGGAATAATAGAAATTGCGAATTTGTTCTGCCCAACAATTTAGTCGGGGTAATCGCAAGCGTGCGCTATTCCTTAAATTCCCCTTAGTTTGGGACGCCCCTACCGGAATTCCTTATTCATTTGTGGCATTAGATTAGGCGTATTGTCCCAAAATGAGACGTTGAAAGAAAATACAAATGGCGTCTTTTATTGAGTTTCCGGAATGCGTTATGTTGTAAAATTGTTTGAGACGCTCGTTTTACGGGCTTTAAATGGAGCTACGGCAATTAAAAGATCCAATGAGGACTTGCTTTGGTGAGACAAGTGTCTTTGCATGTCTATGGGACTACTAGTTATTAACACTTCGCATATCTTATGGAAATTTACGTATAAAAATTGAGTGACGAAGGAAAAAATAGTTAAAATATTAAAGCTATCAGAAGAAATAGATTTGATAACCTAATTCTTAACATGTTTTTAATGAAAACAGCATTAGCAATATTAACTTAAAAAGAATACTCATGAACGACCCTCGAGATCTTCGTTCGGTATTATAGAAGGATTTTTTTTTTCAATCTTTTCTCAAAGTTATTTTAGTCCAGTTCTCTTTAGAAACGTCTATATCACACAATGCTTTCCGTATCGCTGTTCCATTGAGTTATTGAATTTCTTTCTAGAACATTCTATTATTGGTATTTCTGAGGATTGATAATACGGATGGACGGTTTATAAATGTTTATCTTTTTTTTTTAATAATGGCACTAATAACACTTAAATATTTCTCAATTTGAGTTCTTTTATTAATTAAATTAATAAGGAAACTGAAATTATTATATTCGTGCTTTTTCGTAATAGGTAAGTAAAACCTAATTATTTTTCGATGAGAACTATATTGCATAAAACAATTAAAATAACAAAAACTTCAGCTTTCAGGAAGGAACATTTTAATCCCACCTGCCCCTTTTATTTATTCTGAACGAACAGTCAACCTGATTAAACTGAGTTCTTCGTGTGATTAAATATGCGGAATACTCCGCTGTGATTCCGCACGGGGTTGTTGAAAAATATTTTTCGGAATTTTTTCGATGGATCCAATGGAATTCTCGGAACCTTTTTTTTTTTTCCTTTTCCTCTGCAGTGTGCTTGTATAATCGTACATACCTATAATCGATGTGGCCTACATCATAATTAACGCTTCTGATTGACGAAACGTGAGAAAACAAAATGTAAGAAAGATAGTAAGTAATTTTCAAATAAATATTTGAATGAAAAGTTTTATATGGTTAACTGTTTATTAATCAGTAATTAATAATAGATTACCTGAATAGTGAAACTTAAAATCTACTTATTTTTAATTTGACTAAATAATAGATACTTATTATGTATTATGAAAGAAACCACGCAACAATAACACTATACCTCACAATACAAGCTACTCGTACTAATATAAACTTGTGGGGCTTTATTTGAATTGAAAATTGATAATGGTAATTAATATACTAAAAGAAGCCACAAAACGTTATTAATTGGATTCTGTTACGTCACTAGTAGTTTACACGGTCATTGTCAGTTATATTTAACTTACCTGCACACAAAGAATACCCAAGTACAAATTACTAACAGAAGAAAAAATAATCAAGTAGTAGTCAAATAAGTAGGCCTAGATAAACGAAATTCCATCAGCTATCTATAACGATGATCGAAATCGTACATTTTGGTACAAGTGGGGAAAGTTTGTCATTGCAGCCGAGGCACACTTACGAAGAAATAAAAAATAGAACGAAAAGTATTTTTTCAATGAACTTCCTCGAAAACTTTGTTAGATTTAAAATGTGTATTTCACACTCGTGGTTTTTATTTAATTTATTTCTACTAGTGTTTCATTACTCCATATTCATTATCAGAAATACAAAACGCATTAAAAGGGATTGCCATTTGTCCGCCTAGCTCTACCCTAAGACCTAAACCTTATGGACGGCTCCACAGTATAGTCAGCAACAAAAAAACACGCTCTAATTATTTTGAGTTTGTATCTACATACAAGTCCAAACGTCCATATACATAGATAGATTATGATATTGGTGTACCTAGAAAGGAGATCATTGGTAACTAAGAGGTCTGTCAATTTAGATGTATAGTCGTATGGAAGAAAACAAATTAGATTTATAAGGATAAAGAATGGGGCCACGAAGATAATCGATTACACGTTTACGCAGATTCATTGAAAAAACGAAAAACACTCGGTTTCAAAATAACACCAGTTGAATGTGAAATGTCAATATAGAAATCTAAACATTGATATTGCCGTATTTGTTAGTCGGACTTTTTATTGTTATGTTTCAATTGAAAAATGTATACGATTCGAAACGGTAACCAATATCGTTATTTATAACTGTGTGTAATAAAATAAATCTTCCTTTCAGTCATTCATCATGACTTTTGAAACTATATTTATTTACATAACACCTTATAATTTCTGTTTCTTTTTTATACTACTGTCAGTTAAAAGTAAATCGTGTTTATGTGTTACTAGCGGATACCCGGCGTAAGCTACTACGACTTAGTGCCTAATGCATTGTATAAGTGGTTTAAAACCATCTTCACATTTTTGCCGTACTAATGAAACCGTGTAAAGAAAATGTGTGATGTGCCCCACACATCATACATTTTCTTTAGATTTACAGATCCAAATCTCATTAGTGTTATATAAATTCAAAGTACTTTGATTAAAAAATGTGTGACTTTCCAACCAAGTATCTCCACTATGTCAGTTACAAAGATTCTACATCAAAACACCAAAATTCAAGCCCGAAACATGAAAAAATATGGTACCCGTTTTTCATCCACCGTTGCCAAATAAGAAAGACCTCCATACGTTCCCCCTGCCTGAAGCTAATCTTACCATCCTTGGATAAATCAACTGGAAAATTGAAAACCGGGGAATCCTCGGATACCCGGTGCAAAACTTAAGACTAACTTTGATTAACCGGATCCCGGATACACCTGATTAAAATTCGTGCCAGGTGCAATTAAATATGAATTTTGTAATTATTTTACGGTGTTTTGTTCATATTTTATTGTAATTTTTGATTTAGGATCGAAGTTTTGGTAGATTTTGGGAATCATCTTGAAGTTCAGATTTCGGAATCTATTTTTGGGGCATGCATCATATGCTGGGGATTGGTTTTGTAAATAGCACAACATCACGCCTGTAATTCCCGTAGGGTTAGGCAGAGGTGTACCTAAATAGTACACCCCAATTTCGCCAGTTATGTTTTAAGTCCCATATAATAGGAGGCGAGCCTATTGCCATCAACCGGGCACGAGTTTTATCCAGACTCTGTGGCTGCGACTGAGATATGCCTGATGGAAAAAACTTGCTAGCACTTTGCTCGATCCGGGAGCAAAGTGCTAGCAAGCTTGCTCACAGTGGCGACTTGCGACCCAAACCAAAGAGACGAGTCAGTCAAAGCAGTGATTTTGTTAATATAGGGCTGTAATCATCTAGAGGTTAAATCGGGATCAAAATACGAGTAAAACACCATTCAATTAGATACCAATAATGTAAATAACAAGGATATATTGCAACAAGATTGATACTCAACGTTAGTTTTGTTTCTGTTGCGAGACCGGATTGCTTACTCAACGCTTAGATACATACAGAACTTTCCTCATACAATGGAAAGGTACGCTTGACTTAACAGACCTAATAAGAGACTTGTACTCTTTCGAGCGATTTATTGACTAAGGAAAATACAGAGAGTCGTAAATCAATGTGTTTTCTAAGTGCACCAACAATTGTCGTTCTATAAGAACGTGTTCCAAACACGCGACCACAAAAGTACGACAGCATTTTCCATTATAAGTCAACACAATTGTATAAATAGATAGCATCGTTGCCTTATCTTTCCATACGTGTCGATATAAAATAGAATTGCGATGTTTCTATCACGATACAATCGCATAAAAGGGCAAGCGACTTGATTCTGCGACTTCTTCAGATGAAATTTAGATAAGGACGCGTCCTCACGCAGCTTCGTATACTGTAAGTAATTGGATGGGGCGGGCGTGGGGCCGGACTTATCGACACTCGTCAATCGCAATAAAACTCGGCAAATCGCAGTGTGTGGATGGTTACTTATTCGATTTAAAGATAGAGGAGTGATGACTGCCTCGAGTTGATCTAGTGGTCGTAAGCGCGATTGCTGAGTATGAAGTCTTCGGTTCGATTCCCAGATCGGACAAAATGTTATTGGGGTTTTCCATCAGGATTTAATTGCAGCCTCGGATTCTGGATTTGTGCTCGGTTGAAGGCAATAAGTTCGCTCTCTATAACATGGGACTTAAAACATAACTAGTGAAATATGGACGTACTAATAGGTACCTGCCCCTGTGCCTAGCCCTTAGGGGATTACAAGCTTGATATTTTGTTATAGAGAAATAATGTCTACTCTTACTCGTCGCAGTTATTACTGTATTCTCGAAATCAAATGCATTTATCGGTTTGCGGTTAAATTCCCGCTAAAGCTTGTTCGAAATGTCGTTTTGTGCTAAATTGCTAAATAATGCGCTTAGTTGGTATTACGATTGCGTATTGTAGAAGTTTATGGAGTTATGTCTATATTTGTTATCGTTGAAATATTTAGATTAGATTTGTACTTTACCTTTTAAAGATATTTCTGGTCGTTATTTAAATGCCTCTTAGCGTTTCGATGGCAATCTAATTTGTGTCGGCTCAGAATTGAGCCACGAGTTTGGCGTCTTAAATGGCGTCCATCAGATCCTGTAATTAAAAAACAATAGGACACGCAATTAAGTGCTTCACCGATGTGCTGTCCACCAATTAATGTCCTTATTTATTCAAACCGACAAGTGCCAGGCAAAAATTCGAATTTGTAAGTTTCTTGCATAGTTTTCTGTTTAATTCAACCGCACTTGTCTTAAAAATATTATAACAAGCAAGAAATATTTTCGTATAATGTTTTCTTCAGCAAGTGAAGCTATGGTTGGTGTAAAGTACCCGTTACAGGCAGTCCGAAAGTCGACCGACCATTAGTGTAAGTAACCTTAGTAGAGATCAGTATTTCCCAGTAATTGGGTTGTGGGATTCCGTTGGCGCCCGCTGTTAAACTATACAGGCGTATTTATTTGGACTAGTTTCCCAGACCCAATTTAATTAAGATCACGAAGATTAAAAAGTATTTTTTTTATGCTTTTTCAATACGTTGATTCTATAGATTGTAAATAAATTAGAACCATATTATAATTGTATTAGTAAACCAACCTTAAGGATCGTAACAATATCAAATTAACACGTTTTGAAAAATATAGTTAAGTAATTTATTTTTCAAACTTAATTATTCCAGGCATGATAGAAACTAATTTAATTTGTAGGAATAATCTTAATTTGTTTTTACTTTCAAATTAAACTAAGCGAAGATTAATGATTACAAAGTTATTGTTGTTTTTAATTAACTTAGCACTTCGTTTTACTTTAATTATTTTTGTACGTTATTCTAACTGTATACTTTATTGTTACAGGTATGTATTATGAACTTGATATGAAATGCTCAACGAAGAGAAACAGGTCATCATCATGGACCTAGACTTTACCCAACTATGTTGGGGTTGGTTACCAGTCTAACCGGATGCAGCTGAATACCAGTATTTAACATAAAACTAATGTTTAATCAACCAAACGCAGGTAAAACATTGAATAAGTTATCTAAGAATTGTTTCGTCTCATCTCAAGTGTTCTGCAATTATGATAAGATTAACTCCACAGTGTGCTACAAATTAGTCGTATCGCAAGCCGCGCACTCGTAAAGCTCGGCGCACACTCACGATAACCCGCTGGAGTTTTAGCGCCCGACTATAAATAGTTGGTAATAAATTTGTCGTTACACAAGAGTATCTAACGCGCAGGAAATCACTGCTTCACTTGATGACCCTTATTTTTACTTCGTCCAAATTGAGAACTCACACGGTTTTAATTAACATTTCCTAATGAATCCTCATTTCATGTAGGCACAGCTTCATTAATTTTTACTTTCGGTACCGCAGAATACAGACCCGCTAAATAAGGTTGCGTACAGTTTAAATGAGTACCTATGCTCTTAAAAATGTGGGGAATAATTTATGGACCATAATTTTACATAGTAACTTTGAAGAACGCAAAATGGGAACGAAACACAACGAACGCTTATAAAATATGCACAAAGTCCCAGTCAATATAATTTTATTACAACATTCGACAATCAACAAAAGAACTCGAGACAAAGGACCTTTTTTGACGGCTCATAAAACTTAATTTGAACTCCCCCCAACTATAAATAACCACAAACATAGTTTTGCTAGAGCACTCAAAGAGTCACAGCTCTATTATTACAAATGTGTTCGAAAATTGAAGTCCGTTAACGGATTTTTACCATTTTGAACAAAGAATGGTTCGTTCTATTTTCTAATTTCGGTTCCGATTACGTCACAGGGAAACAAAGACTTGTTGATGCAACTCATAAACAGATGCAGGCAATGAATGAAATGTGCATTTTGTTAAACTACCCACATGTTTTTGTGAAGGGATTTAAATTAAAACGGTTGTGTCAATTGATAAGGATATTTATCGGTTTGGTAATGGAAGTATGAGAAGAGTTAAGATTAATTATTGGAATTTATCATTTCCTGTTGGCGCCCGTTTCCGTTTTAACGTAGAGCTATTGACATATTTAACACTGCAAAGAAAGAAATGAAAGATTAAAATATTTTTGGGTTCATGTAAACATAAACCTAGGATTTCATTATCAGTTATCAAAATACCACACTAATATTGGCATTCAACAAAAACAATGCACACCTTATCGCCCCAACACAAAAAAACCACGATATTTTCCTTCCATTCACGATGTAATAAAACTCCGCATGAACGCACGACTGTATTACGTTTTCTTGTTAACGACAATTATGTCGCACATTTCGGGGCCCAACAAAATATGTGGCGGGCATTAAAATTATTTTTATTGTTCTTCGTAACAGCGGGACCACGTGTAAGTTCCATTGTACGAAACGTACCAATCGTACGATTACTTAATACCGTGCAGATGTACGATTTCGTAATATCGGATTAAATGTTCGACGGATGATGGCCGTGTGAACACGTGTCTGGGTTGTTATTAGATAATTATGTCACTTCGGAGATGGCTGGATGTTTTATTACGCACGAGTAGCGATTAATAAGGGCGTCGTATGGGCTTTGATGTTGTGAGTGTAACTGTTTTATTTGCTTTTGTTCTCAGTATGAAAGTTTAATTAAAACTGTTACACAATGTTATGACAATAAAAAAGAAGGGTATGGGTTACATTTCATAATTTTATGTATACCGGATCCAATATGGCTACGTCTTGCTACAAATTGAAAGCCAAATGTCAGCCGTGTAATTTCAGCGTCCTCATTTACATAATTTAGCGTCAAATACCTAATCATTATTACAAAAGCATCCCACTATGATTAAATGCCGGAAATTATCCGCACTATCGCTACCGATTATTTAAATTTAAACCTTAATCTTTTTATTAAAAAGCCTTTTTTCCTGCTTTACCAAATTGTAGATAAAATGATTCATCGCTTTCAACACTTAACATGAATAATACGAGATGAGTCTATTTTTCATAAAGATCCAACAAAAAATGTGTGACGTAATGCTCTTAATATTAAACGCCATACTTTCACATTGTCGTCACTTTGAAAGAAAGATTGCCTTTTACGAGAGGATGCGTACCAGATGATTACGTTTTCTGTCGTCGGTTGAACGTACCCATTTCGGATTATATGATTTACATGGGAAGTTTGGCGACGAGCTTAATAAAAAACAGTAGACAGGTACATCACTTTCAATCAGAGTTCGAAGTGAGACTTATCCTTGAAGATTATTTTGAGAAAAACAAAAACTGTAAAGTAAATAAACTTTACAAACGCGTAGTGTCAATTTAAAAAATAAAATAGTCACAAACAATGTGTTTAATTAATCAACTAACAGAATGATTGGTACTCGTACATTTGTGTTAAAACTAAAGAATAAAACAATTACATATGTCTTTCTTTGTGTTAGTGTGTGAGTTATTATCATGATAATTCCGAACCCTGCTTTCAATAGAAAATTTCTCTTGCAATCTCCATTGCTAATAGAATCAGAAGAACAATACGTCAATAAGCAAGTCACTGTACAGTGGTTTTTTAATCTAATATCCGTCTTCGCGATAATAAACTCACATTACGGAACTTTTCGTTGTAATTTGATAGTAAAACTTTTACTTACGTACGTCGTAAAATATCTCGGTTGGTAGAAAGGTTCCCTTGATTACCCGTCATTAAATTATTTAGTTCAACTATTTCAATCAATATTTCTAGAACAAAGGAAAGTATTCTGTCGATTCTAATTCTTAATTTCATATTATTATCGTTGATCGATCTGAAAATGGTATCGGAAGAAAAAGTGAGTTTGTGCAAATGATTATCTCGCAAAAACTTGATAAAAACCGTATAAAAAGTTATCCAATCTCATCGATTTCAAAAGGCTCCCAAGTTTCTATTATAAATAAGTTTTGAATAGGAAACCATAATAAATGTAGTATCAGTGGGTATTCGTTGAATTACCCTACAGGGGGCGCGTCTTCCCCGCAGGGAGCCTGACTCATTCGGGGTAAGGGAACTTTGTTAATGCACTTTACGTCACATGAGTTTATTTGTTTAGCTACGATTCCACATAGAATAACTTTATTACTGTGACATTAAGTTTTTGAGTGCGGGGACAGCGGCGACAAATTAGAACTTTAACATGTACCTAACATTGAAACTTCGTTGGATTCTTCGTTGATTGCAAAATTAAGATGATTATAATTAGATACTAAAAGAATAAGTGTCCTTCCAGCTAATGAAATAAACTCGTACTAGGGTACTAAGCTTCAGATTTAATTAATATAGTATTAAACGCTTAAGGATAATGCCAACAGTTTTTTCCTCTAAAATATAATTGAAAATGTCTACTAAATTTTTCCGTTAGCATGTTCTCTTTGATCAAACTTTTCTTATAAACCACATTCTCGCGTATCTACAGAAATCAGATCCTTTTCAAAACGCACTTACATATTTTCATACGTTGGCGTATTATTGAAGTGTGCTTCTTTGAATTGCAAATAGGCTGGTCCTGCGGCGAGCTCCATTGAAATGTCAATTTGTTTTCTATTGGGGTGGCTTGTTTGGCAACCTCCAGACATATCGTCTTACTATTGTGTGTTTTGGCCTGAGGATCTTACGCTTTCCCGTGTGACGAGGATGTTTGCTGTGGATATGCGTGAGATACATTTTTATTTCAGGGTTTCGTTTAGAGGGAGAACTTGTATGTTGAAAGTGTTTTGCTTCTTAGCGTGTTGTCGGCCTAAAGTTTGGCTACAAGTCTTCAATATCGTCCATCAGTTCTTGTGTTCTGTGCGTTACAAAAACTGATGATGAAAGCCAAAGGACTGCTAGTCATTAAAGTTAAAATAGACTTGAAATTATGTAAGATGTTTCCGAAGCTGTCTACGTAAGCTAAAGTCAATATTTTATCAGAAGTAGATCCTATATTAAGACTTTCAATCATGTTATTAGAATAACTTGAGTATGTAAACGGTAAACTGTGTCACGATGTAATAAAGTGAAGGATATGGAACTTAAATCGATAAAACAAATAAGAACTGAAGGTATCTCCCTAGATACCTTCAGTTCTTATTTATTTTATCGATTTAGTTATTTCGTGTTTAACTCCCTAGTTATTTCATGTTTGGCGGCCATTAATAACAAAGAAAACAATTTTGAGAAATTGTAATTCATGTTATACAAAGACGGATATTATTTAATTAGTACCTACATACATAACCTACTTTCTTCATATTATAAATGAATTTGCATAAAGATCGAAGTGAGACCAGTAAATATTTTGTACACAGTGCGTCAGTTTCTTTGCAATGTACAACAGATATAGGTATATTGTGTTGTTGACTACTACAGAACGAGAAATAGGCAGTATACCTAATGTTTATACAGGCAGGACAGCCACCCACTCTACCGGAGCCAACCCTCAAACGATAAAGCCAACAAAAACGGCTCGAAAATTTAAAACTTCGTACTTTATGAAGTGGGCTCTAAATTTTGGGGGTTTCTCGTTTTTTTGCGGACAAAAAGTGTAGTCGCCGTGTTCGGTATCGCGGTATCCGGAATCCGGTTTTTATTAGTGGCGGATATCGAGTGGCTTCCGAGGGCTTTGTGGGGCGATTTGGTACCGAACGCCCATTGTGCTACGTTGTGGTACAGAACGCCCTATTGTCAGCAAGATGTCGCCGGCTTTGTCGTTCAATGGCTCAAACGTTTAGCACAATGAACTATGCTTAACTGCATATCGTTATTGATTGTTTGATTTTTTTTCAAGTGACAGTTTTTGTTGAGCTTAATTTTGGGGTGGTATTGTTTTGTGTTTTTATCGATGTTGGAGCCTTACAGTGGCTTAATAGAACTCTTAAAGATTTCTTTCGCTCTCGAAGCTAATATACTTGTAAAAAAAACTTTTTTGCAAAAAAAAAAACCGACTTCCAAAGAAAACACTAAAAAAGTGGAAAATAACTTTACTTTCGGAAGTCGGTGGCAAAAAAGTCAATGAAACAAACAATAGTCGCATCACACACAAATCCTTGTCAAGTATCAATTTCGCAATTTCTTTTACTTGGATGACTATTTCTTGTTTGATTTTATTTTCCAGCTATTTTGATTTCAAAACCAAACTGCTGAACCGATTTTGATGAAATTTCTATGGGACCAATCGGGAAGTAGATCCATTCAGCTAAAAGAAAAAAAAATTCAAATCGGTTCATAAATGACAAAGATATGAGGTAACAAACACAAAAATTTCCAGCTATTTTCATTTCAAAACCAAACTGCTGAACCGATTTTGATGAAATTTCTATGGGACCAATCGGGAAGTAGATCCATTCAGATAAAAGAAGAATTTTTAACAAACACAAAAAAAAAAAACATACAACCGAATTGAGAACCTCCTCCTTTTTTTAGAAGTCGGTTAAAACATGTCAGGCGTTCTAGTCGGTTAACCCGCTCTCTTGTAAAGTGTCCAGTAAAAACAACGTGACAAGAATTTAAACAACACATTGCTTCTTAATTTCGCATAATCGAACTTTAAAATTCTCGATTGTTTGGAGATTTACGGTGATCTTATCGCAGCTAAACGTTTCGTTTCTATTTGTTATTAAAAGCACGTCTAGTTGTTTCTCGACACTTGTTTGTTATATCGATAAAAAACAATAAAACAATGATGATTAATGGCCTCAAAAACAATACAATACGAAATAATATCGGTACGAAAATAACACAGAATGCCGATTGGGAAACGATTTTTTTCACTCGTACATTGAACGAATGCTGTAGGCAATGGCTTTACAATAGATTAATACTGCCAATGAATTTCTGCTGCGAAATAAAGTTGAACGACAATTTAATAATAAAACAGACTTAAAAAATGTCGAATATCTACCCTATTTTTTTACTGAATATTATCTACTTCTACCCTGAGTTTGAATGATCTAAACCAAATCAAGAGTGCAAGGAACATAACATAAAATCACTGTCTGTAAAACCCGAAGGGTTAGGCAGAGGTTCACCTAAAAGTACACCTACACATCGCCAATGATGTTGTAAGTCCGCTGTAATAGGGGGTGAGCCTATTCACATCAACCGCACACAAATCCAGTCTCCGTGACTGCTACTGAGAAATTCCTGATTGAAAAACCCAATAACACTTTGCTGACCCGGGAATCGAACCCAAGACTTCATGCTCAGCCGTCCACTTCACCAGCGCTTGCGACCACTCGACCGACGAGACAGTCAAAGTCAAGGAAATCAAGTAATACCTAACTATCGACTCAGTATTTCTGGAAAACACTTCGTTCAAGGAAGTAAAACAAAACTGTCGATTCGATTCAAACGGTATAACTATTTACGTTATCGGAATCGTTTCGCAGAATTCAAATCCTACAGAATGAAGTCAAAAAACTACTTATTCAACCTATTTTATTAGTTTACTGTAAAAACAATTTACCGAGTTCAAGATACTGTAAACAACAAATGAGTAAAGAGTTTAAATCGTTTAATTTTGGCGCCGTCTATTTTATTACTAGGGTTGGGCACACCGCGGAGGAAACTTAAAATCTCGAACATTTCGAATAAAAATGTGTGCCGAATTTATACGAACGACTGAGTTTGGAACAGGCAGTGTCCAGTAGAAATGGGAAATGCTGGGAAAGCGAAACGGAACAGAATGTATAGGATTTGTTTTAAAAAAGACGCAGCGCGATTTGCAGTTGGGTCGCTCAAAGCAACAAAGTTGATTGATGGAAACCAATTCTTTTTGTACTGTTGTCTCTCGAAATGCAAAGAAATGTTACTTCCTGGCTTCGGAAAAGATTTTACTTACTTTTCATGGCTACTGAAAAAGAAAGAGCAATTTGAAATAAATCATACAATAAACTTTATGTTCTCGTAGTTAAGTAGTGCAAAGACCAGGTTTATTAAAGAATATGCATGAGGCATAAGGTTCTGGGTTCGATTCCCGGATCGGGTAAAGTGTTATTGGGTTTTGCCATCAGGAATTTCTCAGTAGCAGCTACGGAGTCTGGATTTGTGCCTGGTTGATGGCAACAGGCTCGCCCCCTTTTACATGGGACTTAAAACATAACTGGCGAAATTTGGGTGTACTATTAGGTAACCTCTGCTTAAACCCTTCGCAGATTACAGGCGTGATGTTATGTGTATAAGTTTTCCTAAAATTGTAACTAAGGGATCAAGTGAACGCCGGCAACCGACAACCCTATTTCAGATCCATTGAAATTTAGATTAACGTGCATTAAGATTCAGTCCGGAACGCGGAGTCAGTTAAAATGTTTTTGTTGTTCATTGCTGCCATCGAATTAATGGTCCGCCTTTGTGTCGCTTGATTACATCGATTACTATCGCATAAAAAAAAACAGTTTATTCGATTATTCGAACTTCCATTCAAGGAAAAATATTCGCAATCATTATTGAATCTGCATCAGCTCATCCATACCCATTGAAGTGTTGGCCAGAATAACTTTAAATTAGTTACCAAAGAAAATCTGAAGTTAGACGTAACGTTAAACGCGTGTAGCGTAGTTTTTAATAAAACTGCCGAAGAAAACTGCATAAGTAATACTTCAGTCGGAAGGGAGAAAAAGTTGTCTTTTAACATTTTAATTTCTTATACACTTAATCCAAAGTATCTATCTTACATTTTATCATGAAAAAGTTACATTTAAAAACGGGCAGGTTATTTTAAGTGGAATATTTTTAACATTTTTATTATTCGTTTCTTTTTGTTTTCACAGCAAAACTAGCTTCTGGCTATAAGAGCCAATGAACTTGCAATCCAACTGGGAATGTTTACGTTTGCCCATGGTACTCGGCTGTGGGAAACAGCCGGTTATTTTTGCACAAACGCTATTTTGAGCACAGCACTACCGCCTGTGTTGGCATAATTTTATCCTTGTTTGTAGCGTAAATTAAGTAGCAGTTTTATTTTAACGCCAGGAACACTGTTGGTTTAGATTTGGATAAAGTAATTTATCAAAAAAATTAATAATCTACAATCCTCATTTTCCTCATTTTATGTGTTGAGCTATTTTCGCAAAGACGAGTACATTAATGTTCCTTTTATTTTGCTTTAGGATGAAAAGAAAATATTATGAGCTTGTAAAATACGACCGTTTAAAACAGAATACTAACCATTCTTAATGAGACTGGGATGTGGTAGAAAAATAATGTGTAAGTGAGCATAAAATAAACATACTACTGACAACTCGAGTGGAGTTTACTGCAAGCTATACAAAAAAGTCTTCTGCTAGCTATACCAGGAGACCAGAATGAATAGGTATCAGCAAAATGGAAAATGTTGGTCGAAATGTAAGAGCAGTTCCAAGTTAAAACATCCAAGTCACAAGGGACTCCTCTTTTAAAGCTCATTGTTAGTGGGTTAGTGATTCGTTCGGTAACCCTGTTCCCACTGGGTTTCACGAATAAAACGGGAGCCATTGGAATGTTGCAAATAAACCTCCGTTCTGTTTAGAGAAACGTTCAATGTTTATGTTCGCACACGAGGTACGATGTTTACGATTCTTTTGTAGGACAACACTTTATTTGCTCAAAAGGTTCATGTTTGATACATGTTTTATTAGGTCAAAGTATTTACACTTTACAGTATCGTGCCGTAAAACTTGGCCATCAAGCGTTAGAAACAGACTGTCACTTACATAAGTGTGAGTGACTGAGACAATGTTCTAAAGAGCTGAGCGTTTTTCTAAGTGTACCTAGACTAGATACTATTTTATGAGGAACATGTAAAGTTTTGAAATGTGTGATCGATCTGTCTGCTTGACGGATGGGTGGCCAATCCAAATGAGACGTGACGACCCCAAAGACTATGCGCCTTGATTCAGCTTGCTACATAAAAAAAGTAAACGTGCAAATCCTTTTTTTTAGTTTACTATTCTCGTGTCGGGAATTTAAGGAATGCGTGGTATACAATACCACTGGTACTGGAATTTGCTTTCTTTCTTTATTTTTTTTTTATTAAATACTTGTGTAAGTGCTTTGCTCGATTCGCTATTAATAGGTACTTGTGATTTCCTTTAATTTCTAAGTCCGAGTAGATATTTCAGATTTCTCCCATCAATAAACTGTTTTCTAGATCTAATCGCCGATCACTGGGATAGGTGTAACAGGTAAACTGTAGCAGGTAGGTCAATAATGTTTGAGATAAAATATATTGTTTGTACCGAAAATTCGAAATTATGTAGTATCAATTTTTTTCACGTAGCTATGTTATTTTCACGTTTATTTTTTTCTAACGAACAACCTGGCTTTATCACAACACGTTGTCTACAGAGAAAAGCTAAAAAGATATCGCTTTTACACTTTTACTATGTCCATAAAAACTCATGGCTAACTAGCTATCAAATCGTGACACACAGTAGTAAATCGAACGCCATAACAAAAATCGTGCGTCAATCACGTTAACGGCTTCAAAAGAGATTTTCTCATAACTTTTCACACATACTTTCACATTCATGTAGTACATTGTGCCTGTTTCTCCCCTTCACGTCGTGTCAGTCAACTGTCCAGTGCCCATGGTGGATTAATGACTCTAAAACCAGAGGTTACTAATGGACGCGGGACAGATTAGTCGAAGTCACTTAAAGAAAGTGATGCTTTCGCGTGATTCGAAACAATATCAAAGGAGGTTTAAGTTGGGTCATCAATACAATGTAATGTTCAAAGACTGGCAACAACGGAACCTAAAAAATTCAATTGAAAGTTAATACTACCATTTTTTTTTTTCATAAACCAAAGTGTTCATATGTTACAATAAAGCTTTAACTAATGTTTTAATTCGGACAGTAATGTTTTCATACAGTCATTACTTGGCAGAATTGTATATTGTTACAAATATTAAAAGACAGAAACACGGTTAAAACATTTTTATAGCAGTAATAAAAGTAATTATCCCAAGTTACACAAAACATTTTCATTTAGTCCACTGAAAGATAACAGAGGGCCTCGAATGTGAAATATAATAAACAAAATGCATTTAACCCGTACATGTTACGAATTCCCAAAGCGCTGTGGGTATCAGCCGTCAGTCCCAGGACAAACTGACTAACTTTAATATCAGGACACGTCTGATACACGATGACGCGCGGTTTTACATTAAAACTGTTTTGTTCGAACGTAGCTGGTTTTATTCTGATACAGATGAATATGTTCAGGTAAATATTTGAACAGTTTTAATTAGCACTCTAGAGAATTTTATTCAACTTCTACTATTTATTCTTTCACATTTTTCTTTACCTCATTACGGAAAATATATTTTTAAACATAAAACCAGATGGCTACTTAAACATTGAACGTGCCAAGATCCTTATCCGTTAGCTAAGTGCAATGATTATAGCAATTAACGATACGGTCCATGGGGAGCACCGTGCAGAGCTGACGTCAAGGCAGATAATGTCTGATGTTGCTAATTGTGTAAAATTAAGATTGACTCCGATCCCTCGACTGGTTTGCGTCCAATTACCGTATCGTAGTAATCATAATGGACAAGTGAGACCAAATCTAAGACAAGACCATGGATCAAGCTCGAAGATAACATAACATCACGGTTGTAAACCTCGAAGGGTTAAGCCCTTATAATAGGGGACAAGGGCCTTCAACTGGGCATAAACCTAGACGCAACGACTGCTACTGAGAAACCCCCGATGGAAAAACCCAATAACATTTTGCCCGACCTGGGATTAGAATCCAAGACTTCATGCTCATCAGTCGCTCATCAGACCAAGAAGATGCAGGTTTGAAGATAAAGGTCAATAATGACAAATGTGTGAATCTCGGAAATGCTAAATCAGTATCTCATTTCACAGCAGCCCGTCTTGAAACCCAACATCCCGCAACAACACTTGAGGGTGACACGTGCAAACGACACAATTAATCAACAATTACAATGGAAACATAAATTAAATTAAAGTAGTTCGCAATTCAGCGTGGCTGTCCTACTTAAGCGGGCTCTCTACGATCCGTCATGTCGTACGAAACATCGCATGATATATGACCGACGGAAGTTTCAATTGCGATGTTAAGCCCTTCATACTCAAATAATTATTAATTTATTTACTGTCTTTGTTTGTTGTTACGTATATCCGCTGCTTTGTCTGATTGTGATTATTCAGTGATGTGAACTTGAACTAGTTTAATGTTTATGCTCTTCTATGAAATCGTTTTCATTTTTCAAATGAAAACAGTGGCATTTCGTTAACAGTAAAAGTTGTGCTGTATTTAAATTGGCTCATGCTATTGTAAACTGATTCTGTATTGTAAAATAATGAGTTTTCAGCTGAATCGATTACTTGATTAAATTCTTTGATTGCATTGACATTCTTCCAGTTAACAATCTTATAGCTAGTTATAGCTTTATACGATTTAGCATGCCTAGATTAGATAGTATAGAAAGCATTGAATCTGTAACTAGTTTATAGTTATAAAAGTCACGCTGGTATGAACTGCAAATCACTTTCGCATTTTGACATGACATTCAAATGAGTTCCAAAAATAACAATAAGAGCAATGTCGCTAAGTGCTCGCTGCTCGGTCCCCTATTCTGAATAATGGCGTAACAAAACGACATCGGAGGGAAGACTTTCCGTAAAATGATTGTGTAGTACTCCTCCCTTATTAAATGTAAATAGTTATTGATCCTATAAAGATAAAATGTGATCGGTGTAGGTGAGCGAAATTAAGGAAAAGATAAGAGTAATATTATGTAACATTTTGTTGATGGTAAAATATTGTTCCTATAGTTATTCAAAATGAATCATAGAGTTCTTCTCCATTGTGATCTACGCTTTGGAATGGGCAACTACAGTACTTTCACAGTTATTATGTCTTGTGACTGGGACTGTAGCTTCATTTTTTATTGCTGTCTTTGTTTCGACAAAGTGCAATCTTAATTATTTTGCATGTTGCAATTCGGAAGAGCCATATCAAAGTAGTGTTCAAAAACATTTTCATTTTTTATACCGAAAAGAATATTACAACATGAATCACAGGCAAAACGCACACAAAAGTAAATACACGAAACCATTTACTTTTCTCGCCTCACAAAGTTATGCGATACGCTTTATTTTTAATAATAAAGATATATGAAGCGTGGAAATAAATAAAATATTCCGCGCCGTTGAACAGAAGTCACGTATAGACGCCACTGTATGGGGCGTGAGACGAACTCAAGAAATTGAATGTCAGTGACTTGCGTGCTTTGAAAGCCATCACAGAAAAGCCGCAAATACACATGCCTGTAACGTGCATGAAAAGTACCGTTAAAGATAGCTTGCATGCCACTGAAAAATTAAGAAAGATTGATTCTTCTGCTGCTCTAGCGTCTCTTCAATTACCGATTGTTTGATATCATTTCCGAATTTTTCTTCTTGCCTTTTTGATTGTTGATTTTATGCAAGCTACTTGCATAGTTTTATGCAAGTTATTGGCATGTAATTATCGTTATTAACTGCCTCCATCATACATTATGAGCAAAGCTGCGTAGCAATTGATGTGTATGATACATAACCAATAAAGACTGTAAGATCTGTGGTAAAGGTTAATTACAAACCAGCAAGGCTTAAAATTATGGCATTTAGGTCTGCTGAAAGTCCAGCCATCTTTTTCTGGCTTAGCTTCACCGCTTTGCTGCAATTCGCACACATTTTGTCGAAAGTCAGCCTTACGGCAGTGAAATCTATGAAGACAGATGGGATTTATATTCCTTCATATACCCATGTAAATTTCCGCGCATTTTATAATAGTGCGATAAAGTAACTACGTCCATGAATAAAACATAGCATAGTATACTCTGAATATTAAAGACTTAAAGTAGGTGTCATACTAGGAGATCATATATCTTGCGTTATTATCTCATGAGGCATCCACTACAAGGAAATGGATTACATTTTTGATCGTTTCCATTCCATCGCGTTCCTTGTCTTGGGGATCGTGTTATGTGACTGATGATATCCATCTACCGTTGTTTCTTTGATTAATATTTTTTGTTTTTTTGTTCTGTACATAAATCTTCAGATATCTTATTTGCAAATAAGGAAAATTTATGGAGATTATGGTAACTAAATTGCTGAACGTTTATTTTATGAGACAGAGCGAAACAATTTGATTTGATTTTAACTGTATAACTACTTCGATAAACTGGCAAATTGGATTCGGATCACTTTTTTATGTTTTCGTCAGTAATCAAAAAAATGTGTAATTTTCCTGTTGTAATGAGAAATCCGCGACACCGCAAGTTGGAAAATGTTCCGAAAAGGCGACTTACCTATTAAAGTATAAAATGCATAAATTAAACAATAACTAATGTAAAAAAAATATCAAATACCCAATAGCAAAATTACCCAGCTAAAATAAAGCATCCGGGAAAACCTTGTTAGATTACCCACACTTTCCTAACCATCTTAATTTATTGTACCCAACTAGGACTTTTTGTAATCCTCTTGATCGCAGCGAAAAATCCGACAATCATCGCGTACCCAAACTTATGTCATTAAAAGATTGAAAGATTACTTGTTCGCTTGCTTGGGGTAAAAATCTACCCCAAGGTTGGAGATTTATCTCATTAGTTAAATGGCCCGTTGGCTAGACGCGAGATCAAGGTTTGGTATTCCGACAACTCGAATAAGAATATTTATATTTCTTTGCTTTCAAGGGTTAATTCAAAATAAATTAGAGAACAATTTTGTTAAACGTCGTAGCTGAATTATTGCTACGTTATTATGGATACTAAAATAAAGATTAACGATAGTAATGTTTATGTGTTCACGCGAAGTAATGATATTAAAAATGCTGGTTATGATAATATTCCTTAGTCATGCGAGATATAGTGTCATTTTATCAGTAAATTGGTGTTATGGTAGGTTATATTTTATTTATAAATCCATTTTATATAGCAATATTGACTGTATCAACTGATATTATACGCTACAAAACGCTAAAATCAATGGCCCAAAGATAGCTCCCTGAGGGACCCTTGAGCGACGAACTCACAACGCCTACAGAATGCATTGAACTTTTTAATCCATTATGCTATTGCATGGTCAAGGATTATCAATAGTGCCCCAAGGCTTACATATCCAAAACCAAGCCTGTAGCAGACGAACCTCGTACATTCAAGTCCGTGACTCGTTCTGCAAACATTTACGATGGTGGTGAAGGAATGCATCTGTGGGGGACGCTTATTGGAAAAGTTTTAACTGGATTAGATTTGATTAGAGCGTTCGAGTCTCCCTGTCACTTTGCTTTATGGCTTGTAAGTAAGTTGTTAGCTAATTTAAAGTTTTGATGACATTTTTATACTGTCACGGAGTAAATTATGCTTTAACCATGGACGTTTGTCATAATTTTTATTACCTATGGTACTTTTATGGTTGCACTAAGTATGTATCGTTGAGACTCGCGCAGACCTGGGAAGAATGACACAAAAGAAAGGAGGAGGTGTATACATATGTATGTCAGCAGTGGGTCGAACAGGGCTGCTAATAATAATGATGATGTACTTTTATATAACGTCGTGAATATACTCTTGTGTAAATGTCATGAATTTATGATGTGTAGTAAAAGGAACAAGATACAAATTGAAGGCAAGCTTTAATTAATTCTAATGGAGATTATTATCTTGATGTGGATTCTTCAACGGTTTATGTATTTAGAACACAGACGTTTCTTGGTAGTGAGATGACTAGTATTGTCTATTTAATTGTTAGGGTTTATTTTTAGATATGTCTCAACAGTAAACTGTTGCATAAAGATTGTTTGAGCTGATGTTGTACTTTGAACATAATTTAGTATTTTCTGAACACTTGAAGATCGTAAATCAGAACGAGCTTGACTGAAATCCGATTAAAAAAAAATAAACTTAACTTTAACCTTACAAGTGGACGTCTATATATCCATAAATCGATCACCGCAATAAACACAAGTACTTGTTTGTGTTTATTGTTTATAAGTTACCGTAAACTTTGTTCAAATTAGCATAAACATTGTTTTTAGGCTCCTTAACCTGATTATAATTTGTTTGTAATATCACGTTTACATTAACCGTCTGATCGCTGGGCCGTATAAGCAAGCGATTGAAGGCGTCGATTACTGACACAATGAGTCTCAAGCGTAGCACAGACAGGTTAATGAGGCGTCACAGTAACTACGTTATTTTACAGTTTAACGGGTTACTCATAACTGTTACGTTACTGTTAATGATAGTTTGTAGACTTAGGAGTTCTATTTTGGTAACTGCTTCTTGTTGCTTGCGAAATAATTACTTAGATAAATTAACAAGTTTAATGTGGTCTTGTTATTGTTAACTGTTTTATTTTGCTTTTTATAACTTTGCAACTACTAATGATCTCTTGTTCATACTCAAGTATAACTTGAGTAGGAACGTAATTAAAAGAGTGCTTTCCTGAAAGAGGAAGTTAGGTATATCAATAAAATAAGTAGGTCCAGCGGGCGAATCACATATAACTGAAATAATTTAAGAGCATGATAAAAATGTTTCAGTTTAACTTCCAGTTCGAACGTATCCTTTTAATAATTTACTTCAAATACTCTCAGGTAAGCAAACATACACTGCCAAGTTATTGCATAACTTACTCGCAAATGTTAATTCTATATTTAAAATGTTCAAAGTGCTCGGACGAAGCCTCATAACTCACGGATACCATTTGTGCAAGCGCACCAAAATGTCACAAAAGAATCGGGCAGACGAAGAAAAGAAGCGAACAAAAGTGGAGTAGGAATTACTTTAAAACCCCCTGTAAATATCAAACAGAAGAAAATGCATTTGAAATCCATATTCCCGGCATCCAGCAGTCTAGGATGGCAAACATTCCTAGGCCAAATAATAATAACAGTAAAAGTCCTTAAGTCCACCTTCCGCTTCACCGTTTGTCTTACAAAGATGCAAGTGAGAAGCGGAAGTAATGGCGGGTAATATGATGTTCTTAATGTTGATCGTACAATTTAATATTACATACATAATAACATAAAATCACGCCTGTAATCCCCGAAGGGTTAGGCAGAGGTGTACCTAACGGTACACTCAAATTTCGCCAGTTATGTTAATAGTATATGTTTAAACCAAACAAAACGATAATTGTATAGTATGATAGATAATTAAAGATGATAAAGTTGAAAGAGAAGTATAAAAAGCACATTTTAATTAAATACTTATACTATTTCATATTTACAAAAGTAAAATTTGAAATGATTGTTTGGTAAATGAAAACCTATTAAATTAAACACTCGATGAAGTTCAGACATGGAATGTATCTTTTCACTCGACTTCCTTTCCACACAGCAAACGAGCACCAATGGAGTTTATATTCCGTCTCTCATTAAACAGAATATTCTAAGTACTGCATCTCCTTTTACGTTAACAAACAAACATAAATGGGAGTAAAAGCAAATATTTTCCACCCGCTCGTCGCCGATCCTTTGCGCCAGCTTGGAAACTAGCTTTACCAAGGAAAAGTAAACATTTTGTACGTGTTCACACCATTCTCTAGCATTCTCACGGCTACCACGGAGTTTGCTTGCGGCACCCGCTTTTAAATTCGGGGCTTTGCAGTCCACTCTAGCAACTTGAGGAGCAAAAGTTTCAAGTAAATAAAACCAACCGTCTCCAGTAATTAACGGAATACGAATAATATAATTGAGGCGGCATTCTTGTTTTGTTTCTTTAATTAAAATTTATCTTATATTAAATTTTGATTTTTAATTAAAATTGTAGGTTTTTCATGTCATGATCATCAACCTAGGCTTTTTTCAACTACACATTAATATGTACATTGGAGTCGGTTTCCAGTTTTACTGGATTCAGCCAAATACCGGATCGTACCAAAATCATACCATCATCGATGTAAAATTCCTCATAGTTGAAACTTGGAACTGAATCTACAGTGCAAGAAGCGGCATTTAAGAAAGCAATTTCAACTGAAGTTGCTCCTGAGCTCAAAATGACACCTGTTTTTTCTCAGTTGGTCGTCACGACTTGCTTTGCTATCCGGAGATTCAGCAAAAACATTTCATTCAAATGTTCTTACGTGGGTTAGGATTTTAGAGGCATGACATCGTTTTAAATTTCATTAGCATCACTTATATATTCTCTTGTTTCTTCTTATGCAGGTGTGAAGATAATCATAGCTTTGTGGTTTTCCCTAGAATTATTAATAAATACTTATTCAAGATCCAGCAAAAACTTGTCAAATAAATGTTCACCAGTGGATTAGATTTGAAGAGCGTTGTGACAAAATAGCTACATTATAAAGGTTAGCGTCACTATCTCCTAATGCAGGTGTAAAGATTATAAATTATCATTGCTTTGTGGTTACCCTAGAATGATACTAAATACTTATTCAATAGTTACGATGAGTTTCAATAGCAAAGGTCATAGGTATTCAGTTTCTGTATCTGTGTTAATTGTAAGATGAGACAAATCTATGCGGTTTGTATATTCAATACCCATCAACAGGTCAGGCTCATTGGAGACAGCCGTATTCATAATAAATGCATTTATATATAATCAAACATCATCATCAACATAATTTTATCTTTATCTACATTTTCATCATTCATTATTCAATTGTTTTTCATTAACTCATTGCTTAGAATACCACCCTCAATATTTATATCATTTAATTTTGAAGCTGCAGTTACTGGTTTTATTCTACAGTTACATGTTACTCCTTTTCCAAACCCATTCAACAAAAAAATCTAAATGAATAAAACAAGTATTTTCAATTACATTTATTTTGCTCCTAAATTGTGTATTGTTGTTCTGTTTTCTGCCAATTGTCTCACTACATTGTTTTGATCTGAATTTCATTTTTAATTAAAGGATAATAAAATGAATGCATTCGGTTTAAATACATATGAATAGAAACGGTTATAAATCATTGGAGCTCAGTGTAACAATTGCGATTCTTGCCAATTCTCTATATGACCACAGTTATAGATTTTGAAGTAATTCTTCATGACTAAAGCATAAGCAAATGTACGACATGTTACATGGTAAACTTGAACATAAATAGCCATTAAAAACAGCTCAAAGCCTTTTTACTCTCAGACATGTTTTCAAGCAAAAATGAGGTAAATGGGTCATTGCTGAACCCAAAGGGCCCGAGTCGACAAGACAACCTCTTTTAAGAGCAACACAACATAATTATACCTAGGCATGTTGGATTTACGCTACATGTCGGAGCTACATAAATATTTACCAAACAAATTTTTGCCAAAATTATTCTACAAGCTTCAAAATATTAAAGCTCGTTGTCATGCGCTGTATTTTGCATTTGCGACATCTTCCCTCTTATTACAAAGCAACATCCTGCTCCATCTGTATTGCCCATAATTTTCGGGCCAAATATCACGCAGGTGCACCGGTTATCATTAGTGGAGGATTATATTTCTCCTGCTTTTGTCTCTTTCACTCTTTCACTTATTCATTCCTTCTAACCTTCTCATTCGCATGAATGGTTACCGACAAAATTATCGCGGGGAAGAAATATGGTCGGTTCTGTTTTTTTTTGTTTCGCTTAAGAAGCCGTATTATTACCAGATTGAGTTACCGTTTACCCCTTTTGTTTGTGGTTGGAAGAGCCAACTTTGCTGGCCAGTCGCGTTTTGTTTTAAACTTTTAGGTTAAGCACATAAATGTAATCTGTCCTTATTTATTTCGTTTTTATGAAGAGGAATGAAGTTTAATTTTGTGTTTTCCTCTTTTATTTGACTTGTAAGCATTTGCTGTCTCCATTTAGCAACATTGTGAAATAACTCTTTCTTCAAAAATATTTTATGCAAGAATTTGTCTGTTACGTCCTAGCAAGAAGAATGAAGCAATCAGGCTAGCCTTGTCTAAAGCGTCCTCATCTGTTTGCATAGCTGTTTTCTACTAAAAAAATGTTTGAGCTGAGTCACGTAGAGAGCAACTTTTATCTTATTTTCCTTTGACACTCAAAGCGCGGGGGGGTAACTTTTTCGCCTTTTAATTTGGGGAAGGTAAATTTTGACGGAGATAATACCGTTGTACAGCTTAATTAAGTTTATTAGAATTTATTTTGGCGAGACGTGCCGACGTTATCCGAGCCCTTTTATACTGATTATAGGGAACGGCCAAAGCGTTTCGGTCATTGAGTTTGATATATTTTAAAGTAACCTCGTTAACTAAGTCAGTAATATTATGATGGCATTATTTGAAAAATTAATTAGACGCGCTTTTACTCAAACATGATAAAATATAAACAGTAGATGAATCGGTACAAAATGAATTACTTCCGCTGGAGCGACTTATCGAAGTAACGCATATATCTTGATTAAAAATTAATTCAAAGCAACAGTTATTAGCTGCCGTACTTGAGATGGGCTATTAATAATTCAAATTTCATCGAGCATTAGTTCTAATGTTATAATATTAATGCAAGTTAAAAGTAGTTCGACCCGGATGCATTAGGAGCCAAACAAATACACGTACACTGATGCATGGTTAGCAGCTGATGTGTTGTTTCTTAGAAATCAAAGGGCACAATTACTTTGTTGATCAAGCATTGCTCTAATTTAAGATATACATATTTATTTAATTTGAAAAGGTGCTTCCATAAAACTCATCTTACATACATATTTATACATATAATAAAATTGTAACACGCCGATGTCATTAGAGCAACAGAAGCCAAAACATCAGTTTTTTGAATTTTTGTCTGTCTGTATGTTTGTGCGTGCATCACGCAAAAACTACTGCATGGATTTGAACGCAGTTTTCACCGCTCTACTGTTAGGCGCCTAACTTAAAATATAGGCTGCAATTTACCACAGAAAAAGGTTTTTTCCCCCCTCTTTTTCTTCTAGATTCTAAGTACCACACGTACGAAGTCGCGGGTAAAAGCTAGTCATCAATTTCATCAATGTTTTTTGTATTGTATTACAGATACGTTTTATATAAATTGATTCCACAGACAGGGAGAGAGTAAATTAAATGCAGGTACTTGACGTAAAATGAGCAAGGGGTTCTTTGTAAGTGAGCGCATAATATTACTTCCCTGATTGTTTAAACGTTTTCCCCTTGCAGACATAACGTTTAATGGAAATTTTATTCTATTTGTTTCAGAAATGTACAGGTAGAGTATTAAATTCTGATGATTGATGCCGGAGGTCCAAAAAGTAGTACATTTTGTCCAAGATAAAAAATCATCTTATTACTTTCGATTATCTATATTGTTACGAGCTGTCGAACTTTACTAAAATTGAATAAACACGAAACCTGTAGACACTACAGTAATAAAGCATGCATCAACAAGCAACATGGTCAGTAATCCCCAAAGACAGAATCGATAAGGTATCAGTCAACAAAGCAGACGACTAATCCTATAGTCAGGCTCAGGCTAGCCGCATATTTTATTCAAAGGACCACGCATGCTCCATCTGACCAGGTCTAAGACAAAGCCCGTGATTTAATATGGACGTGTAAGAGGCACCGATGTTTGCCAAGCCTCCCGACGTAGCCCATTAGTCAGTGCCCTGCCCGTGTTCCTACGGTTTGTTCCCCCTGACAACCGAATTATTTGACCATCATTTTGCATTCTGGGCATGGCGGTCTTTCACTTTTATTTAGCCGTCATTTGTATTTTGGAGTCCAAGGAGGATTTTTGTTGTGGTTGTCTTTTTGTTATCTTTCAATTCTTTCTCTGCTTTTGAGTTTAGTTTATCATGTTAGTTTTTAAACTGGATTTCTTTAAACTGATAGGCTGTACAGTTAGGTGGAATAGCATTTTAAACCACACTTTCTAAAATAAAGTGCATCATCGACAAGTTTTTCTTCGTAAAAGGTGAATCACGGTTTGGTATTTTACTTTTAGTGATCGTGATATAAAATAAAACAGTCAAAGATACAGATACTGTTGTTCTTTTATTTTATAAATGATTGATGACGCATGATGACTAAAGCCGACTTAAGAAGGAGTTGCATTTGCATACCGTTATATTTTATGGATTCTCCACAGCTTACAAGAAGTCGTTTGAGTGTGAAATCACAGTTATAAAATATGTTTATGGAGTTGACATTAAAACCAAACGATTGTCTGACCGATAATCTGAATTCAAGTAACGAATTGTTTTCTCTTTTCAGGTAAATAATGATCCTACGAGATACTGCAGTCGTCAACGACGAGAAACTTAAGTATCTACCACCATACATCAGACATTTAGCAAGTATCTTTTGACTACTATTGGATTTAGTGACCGTAAGCGCGGCCGCTGTACTTGCAACCAGGTTTGGTACCTATGTATATCGCTGAGTGTTATAGGGTTTTGCCATCAGATTAGATAGCTGTGTGTATTAGGCTCACCATTATAAATTACTTGGGATTAAGACGTAACTGACGAAGCCTTACTGTACTACTATTAATAAACTTATGTCTACATCTTCCTCGAAGGTATGATGCTGTATCAAACACATTAGCAATATTCCTAATCACATACTCATTGTACACATGTGTACGTGATGTCTACAAAATCAGTGATTATTCTCACGCTTGCTTAAGTAATTCCTTCCACAAATATATGTATAACGTGACGTCATATTCAACCCTCGTAAAGGCTCCATTGCTGTAAGGAAGATTATGTAAACTGAAGTAACCCTTTGTTGTTTTAAGCAGGTTTCGGTAAGCACTTACGTTAGAAGGGAATTCAGCGGGGTAGGAAAAGTTGCATTTTGTCTCGTTTTAACTTCGGCTTTTTTGGACTCTTCATTGTTTGATCTTTCTTAGACCTAAGGATATTTTTATTTTATTTTTAGGGTTCCGTACCTCAAAAGGAAAAAGCGGAACCCTTATAAGATCACTTTGTTGTCCGTCCGTCCGTCCGTCCGTCCGTCCGTCCGTCCGTCCGTCCGTCTGTCAAGACCGTTTTTCTCAGGAACGCGTTCTATATGATACTTAGTTCTACTGTCCCTGGAAGCTGTAGAAAAATCAACCTTCTAAGTCAACGCAATCAAAAGATACAGCCACTTAGGCCGCAAATTTCCGCAAATTTTCGAAACTCGCACGGGAATCAAAACCTACAGGGTACTTCCCGTGAACTTAGAATCTTGATATTTTGTACGAAGTCACGTCTTATAGTACAGATATAGGAAAAATTACGAAAACCGTAAATTTTTAGTTTCGTCATATAAAAAAAAAGTTATATACCCACAGGTTTGTACGGAACCCTCGGTGCGCGAGTCCAACTCGCACTTGACCGGTTTTTTAGGTAAGGAAAAGACAAAAACATATTGGATTGAAAATAGAATTCCGATGGAAGTCGTTTTAGTTATATGAAACCCAATTGCCACTTGTCGACACCTATGTATGTACGTCTGAAAGATTTCATGATTGTCACTTGTCGACGCCCACGTCTGAAGAGGTCGTGTTATTCATGCTTTAAAAATAGGTGAAACATATTTTATTGCGATTGTCAATGATGTCAATATTTGTCACAGTTGTCCCTTGTTACGTAAAATTAAGAGAATTAGCGGTAATCGTTAACGATGTATCATGATCAATTATCGATATTTCACTACTCTCTGAGTGACTGAATATTGTTAACCACAGCGAGAAAATTTCGTTAAGCACAGTTTTAATATGGCATTAATTATTCGAAGAGCGTCCATTTGGGGTGGAATAATTATTTATTGGATAGTTATTAATTACTAGCTTTTGCCCACGACTTCGTACGCGTGGTACTGATAATCTATATATACATATATATAATAAAATTGTAACAGACCGATGTCTGTACATTGAAGACGTTGAAAAAATAAATTATATTGGGGTTTTTATTCAAGCAACAGAAGCCAAAACAACAGTCTTTAGAATTTTTGTCTGTCTGTCTTTCTGTCTGTATGTTTGTACGCGCATCACGCAAAAACTACTGCATGGATTTGAACGCAGTTCACCGCTCTACTGCTAGATGCCTAGCTTAAAATATAAGCAACATTTTACTACAGAAATTATCTTTTTTTAATTCTTATTACCAAGTCGTACGAAGTCGCGGGCAAAGGTTAGTCTAGAATAAAAAGATCATTTCCCGATTTGTGTTTATATTCATATTTGATCTCCCAGAGCGATCGAATATGAATATAAACACATTTTTTTAAGTTTTTAAACAGACATGGTCACTAACACTGAAAATCGGAATCATCACGAACTCAGAACAAAAAGAAAACATGGTGAATATCCCGTTTTCAGTGTGAATGACAAAAACAAATGTTTGCTAAAATTTAATTAAAAAAATAACAACCAATATTGGGTAAGTTATCGTTAGTACGTAGTGATAAAACAGCTTACTATCAACAATTTAACACATAATCACCCAATAAAACCGAACTTTACGAGAACACCCCTAATTATCTGAAAATGAGGATTGATAGAAAAAGGTCGAAATCGAGTCGCCCGGGTCGGCAACATTTGGCATACCTGCAATATGTCTGCGCACCCTTATCCCGGTGAAACGCTAATAAAACGTTAATAAATTGCAACAGGTAGGTACAGCCAGGGGTTTGCACCGAAGGTTGACCAAACCTGCCATTAATCTGGATTAGTCTGCGCTGATACGTTTAAAACAAAGGTAAACAAATTGTTGTTGGTGGTATAGTTTCTATTATAGCCGAGTGTTAGTGTAACCATCGGGGCCTAACGAACCGCGGCGAAATTCTGATAATACTATCGTGTGTGATTTATTTTCATTACAGAACTAAAACCAGATTATGGGATGTACAGTTACATAAATGTGCTTATTCTGTGATTCTGAAACCATTTGACCATTCCGATATTGTTTCAGATTTAGGGACAAACTGGGCTTATTATGTATTGAAAACGTATTTAGAGCTCTGTTGGGTTACGTTTCGTAAGAATTTATAGTGTAAGGCAATTATTTGTCTCACGTTTTTAGCCCTTATATACTTTTGCTTTCGTTGAAATCCTAATTAAAGAGACTTAGACAAGGGGAATCCGTCTCCCAAAAATGGCGGACTCGTTATATTTTATGCACCCCCATGATATGTGTATCAATTAAAAGGGTTTGCTGAGAAGAATACGAATAAAAAATGACCTATATAAGCTTGTTGTCTTCTCCATCACCGTAATCGCTGACCGGGCAGATTCTGCATACAAAGCTCGAAACTGCGCTTTAAAACCAGAACTTGAATCGCTTGTCAAAATGTCAAGTGTCACCAGTTGTATTTCTTTCTGAAGACATATTTGCAATCCCAGAGGAAACAGGTGTGCGCCTGAAACTGACAGTTCACAGATGTCGTGAGAATAGACTGCACAATGTTTGTTTTACTTTTTTTATGTAGCCCTGACGATGTTCAGGTTCCGCTTTTGTTTTTGTAACAGAAGACATATACAAAAATAATATGGTGCGTGTGAGATTTTTATTGAGTGTGTCGTGTTATGAATAAAATACCGGCCAAGTGCGAGTCAGACACGCGCACCAAGGGTTCCGTACAAACCTTTAGGTATATAAGTAAAAGTTCACCCATCACGACAATCAACAAAAAATTTACGGTTTTCGCAATTTTTCCTTTATCTGTGCTATAAGACGTTGTTTCGTACCAAATTTCAAGATTCTGAGTTCACGGGAAGTACCCTGTAGGTTTTGATTCCCTTGCGAGTGTCAAAATTTGCGGCATAAACGGCTGTATCTTTTGATTGCGTTGGCTTAGAAGTGATTTTTTCACAGCTCCAAGGGACAGTAGACCTAAGTATTCGATATAAATTCAAGCTTGATACCTCCACGCGTTCCTGAGAAAAAGGGTCTTGACAGACAGACGGACGGAGGGACAACAAAGTGATCCTATAAGGGTTCCGTTTTTTCCTTTCGAGGTACGGTACCCTAAAAAGAAGTATTGATTGTGTATCTAAAAAAATGAGTCGAGCCTAGGCAAACCCATCTATTAATCTACTGCAAGAGCCAACTGGTGGCTCAAAAGTAACGTATCAAACTTGGCACTTATCAATGTCATTTTGCTATAATTACGGCGTATATACACTCACGGAATCAGTTTTGTTAAATGAAAGCTCTTCTGATAGCCAATCAATGTTACCTTTTTCTTAGAGTCTAGGTAGCCGAATCTTGTTTTTAAGGCTTATTAACACTACAAGTAGTTAATCCGAAATTCTTACTAAATACGAAAACCCTACTAAAATCCTTTCATAATCCTCACCAACTTTGCTAATAACTTCATTATAAGCCTTAAACAACCCCTAGCAAATACAACTTAAAGTTTAAACCGACCACGTGATCCACCCTGGTGGTGCCAGTGTACTCTTGACAAATTAAGCGAGTATGCACCTGAACCTGAGATAGTCGGGACTTGTCTCAGGGACATATGGCACGCTCAGGGGGTGTGACACGACCGTACATCACCATTGTCCATCTAGCACTATGGCAGAGACAGAAGGCTCACTAACAATGCCAGGTAACAAACATGACGTATAAACACTGGTTACGGTATGAGAAATGGAATATTCTAGAACTAGAACGTAGATTGTAAGCGGTTTATTACGAATTCGGATTTGGTAAACAATTGTTCGCGTGAGACAATGCTTTAATATTATTTTGTGGAAATAATTTTGATAGGATCGAATACTATAAAAAACAGAGAATGTATCAGCATTTAAATTATTAAGCGGTAAAGTTTATAATCGTAATTTAGCAAAACTGTTAGATAAGTGATTATTCAGGGTGTTCAGATCGGTCGAACTTCGAAATTAAATAACTAAGAAAAGATTAGAATTACCTAGTCTTACCCTGCATCTTAGGGATACTGTGCTCTATTACTTTTAAATTATACACTAGCTTTCGTCGTGCCTTCGCCAGTGTGAAGGTAAGAAACTATTTCACAGTAGTGCGATCTCGTGAGACAAATACCGAAGCCCACGCAGGCAAAGCAGCGGACATAAGCTAGTATTTCATACTTTGAATCCCTTACTTTAGTAATTCATTACTGTCGTGGTATACTTACTCGCTACAATTCCAATGCAATGTCTGTTTAGATAACGCATGTTAGCGGGAAATGTATTTCGGTTGATACATCGCTCGATTGCCTAATACGTTAATTTGCGTCCGTGTAACTGTGCTGCGTAAATTATTGTGTTCCAACTGAAGCCGGATCGGTTTACTCGGAAGCTGCGTGTAACATAATGATCACAGGACCTAGCAGGAACGCGTGATGTTAACGTAACGTAAAACAATATAAGTAAGTGAATAAAAAGTTCAACTATTTTGTAGCATCTTGGTTGATGATTAAAATGGTGTCCCTATTTTAATCATCAACCAAGATGTTTTAGCATAACCCATAGATGTGAACGAAATATTAAAACTATGTAAACATTATGTGCGATACGAGTATTTTCTATTTTATACATACATAAACTCATGCTTATTTCCCATCGGGGATGACAGAAACTACATAACGCCACCTGCTACGATCCTTCAATTTTATACTCGTTTGAATTCACTTTAAGTTTAGCAGTACTAAATACAGTTGCAGTCGTAATGTTGAATCAGTTAAACGTTTTCTTTTTATTAGAGAAGACTTTCTTTCTCACGGTGCAGACGTTACAATGCGACAGACAGACAGTCTCGGATTCTTGAATAGCCGGGGTTTTCATAGCAAAAAAAATCTTCACAGAAAAAATATCAACATTCATTATAACAGTCCGGCCTCAAAATATTCTTAGATATTTTCATAATGAAAGGTATAAATCCTCGTTGAAATATTTAATCCGTTTGCCTCGGATTTGTGAAGTAATCGTGTTTATTTAACACCCAGACGACGGATTTTAGCGTCTGAGAACACAGAATAAATCTTTATCGTATTTTGCTGTTGGAAATAAAAGATGAAAATATCAAGAGATTTTATGTTAGGCTGATATATTGGAAAATTTTCAACGCCTGCTGCCTCGCGATACGATACCTACGCTTTCAAGAAACTAACAGGCTTTCATATTGCCAACTTTTTGCCTGTACCTACTTACTCCTTTATTTTTAGCTTCACAACTGGCTTTTATTGCAGGGTATTCTTTTTTGTTTGACTCTTACTTATTTTGCTAACTTTCTTTTCAAAATTATTCAGGAGTTATATAAGCGTTTTCCACTATAACCACCACTGTTTTTGCTTTGTATATTGATAAAGTAAGAATTGTCTAGTTTGCCATATATTATATCTCCTATTAGACCATGTTCAACATTATGATTTTCTATGAGCTCAACACCTCACATCCCTTTACATCAAGCTCAACTTGTAAAAAGGTTGAATCTACGATGCTGTAGTACAAGCAAGACTGAGCCTTGCATCCCATCACTCATGCACTGCGATGTAAGCCTCACACGTCTTACGAAAGTAGCTCGAGAAGGCACATTTTGGCACAGACCCAAAAGGCACCAACCGTGCTCTATTTCATTCCTTGGGCAGAAAATATTGCGATGCATATAAAATATAGCAATAACTGCGTCGAAAGTTGGATGGAAAAATGGAATTTATTTTCTTTTCTTTCATGTCAGTCAGGGGCCTTCGTGAACTCAAATTTGTAGAGATTAAAGCGAAATACGAACCACACAGGACTCATTAGCTCAAAATCAAGTTCAATGATTAGTTAAAATTCTTTGATTACTTTACTGTATTTGAGATTCGGTTTTCGCTGTATTCACATCACACAGAGACTTCTCATTATTCTACTTCAACATGTCACGACTGAGAAATCTATTTACTTTTTTATTTGGCTTCATATCATTTGGTCCCAGTAGTTGGCTACGTCAATAACAGCGCCTATCGATTCACTGTCGCTAACTCACAGAAACGTGACGTTACAAAAATCTAAACAATTGCAAACATTGATTCGTATCAAAAGATCACTCGGGTCAATGTCCTGTGCTCACGTCACAACAATGAACTGGATTCGTCGATATTTATTAGTGCAACAATTCCAACCTTGGCTCGTATTTGGCACATTAGTTTCGTAGGCAAATCGTTTAGCACTAGACCTGGAACAAGGCTCCTAATTTATTGATTGACGGACAATCTTAATGTGCCTGTTATCGACTGGTAAATGGTCTGTGGTTGTTTCTAGATAGTGTTTGGTCTAAAAAGGTCGTACCTAATGGTTTTGATAGGTGTGTAATATTGTAGTTTGATGTGGGTTAACTACATTGATGAATGTTCTGGTTTTCATTTTCATAATGCTCGTTTAAATTCCATCTACAGCGGTTATTGTAATTTGCGAATTTATGTCAAGTACTCGAGTATTGAAGTTTGTATGGTACTGTTTTACGATTACACTCTATATTTTACCACAATGAGAGATAAATCATAATCCATAGATTATGATTTCTCTGCATATGGCTACATTACAACTATATGAAGTTACATTGCAAATAGAACAGTCTTTTCAACAGTCAACCAGTTTTCAGTTTCAGTTTTGTCAACGTTTATTTCTACAAAAGTTTCTTTAATATAGATAAATGCTATATTCATTCAATATCGTCCTAGCCGAAAAAACGCAATTATCATCGTCTACCCATACAAAATAGTTTCAATACATGTGTCGCGAACGTGCGGAACAAAGTACAGTCATCAAAAGAGTTTAGTAGCTATGCAAAAAAATTTTAACACTCTCTACGCTGGCAATATAATTATCGTTTCTGTGCAGATAGCTTCAGATGCAGTACTTTTACAGTTATTTACCATACCTCTATCAGATATCGTCAAATAACTGCGATTAGGCTCCATTTTTCCAATATGGCGGCGCGAGCGGCAATGATACGAGGAGGTAAAGTTGAAATTCGGAAAAAAATCAATTTTCAAAAAACTTCGCAGGTAACCTCTTTTTTTTGAACCAAATGACTGTACTAGGTTGCTTCTGGATTGCAGCTGTCAAAGGTAAAATAACTGTACACAAATACTCGCAATGTCAAAGTCCGCACCATACACCGGACGCACAAAACGGATTAAAGAGCGAGTTGTTGTGGTCTGTTTTCAGGCTCATCTCTTTTGTTGTCTGTACCTACATAAAGTTCCGCGTCGTCACGCGTGTGGGGGCGCCACCGTCGCGCCGCCTCGTTATGGCGAACTACGTGACGAGACTCAGCGTGGGCTCTGTTTTGGTTGTTTCGTACTATGGTATAGACTGAAATAGAATAGGTTTTTAATTTATGGATTCTTGGACGAGATGAGTAATTTAATAGACTACTGACAGTCTTAACTCATGAAGGTTTGGATGTGAAGCGCTGCAGAGGATTCCGAGTCGAAACCTAATGTCACTAAGTTTATTTTCCCTCAGTTGTTTTATAACAGGTGGTCAGTCAGTACTACCTACTCGCACGCAAACGGCGTGCTTGTATGACCAGATGTATGAACGTGGACGAGGCAAAAGGAATACATACATATGTTAGGTTAGTAGCAGATGGCGCTCTGTGGTTTCTGCCTATCCCCATGAGAATAAGGCGTGAGTTTATGTATGTATGTTATTTTATAATACAAACTTACTAAAGTTAGTTAGTTGTTAAAGGACTTCAGCTTCAAATTTTTGCCTAGATCTTATTCATAATCCCACAATTCAGTTGGCGAGCGAAACTACCCACTGATTTTATTCCGCAAAGAACGCCCATTCTACCCCAAAAAGAGCGTGAAAATACATTTTCCTCGGTCCACTTTTTCTATTTGCTCGGGATAATCATTAATATAATATGATCCGATGTAATACGTCGATGTGTATTATCCCTTCGGACACGAAACTGGAGATTTTATGAAACATGTTTTTAGGCCTTCGGGATGAAAGAGAGGTCAGGCGTGTTTCTTTTGTTCTTATTCATTACTGAACCCGCATTTTATTATGATTTATTCCGAGAATTATCCAATATTTATGTGTTATTCGAGTAGAAATAAATAAACTTCCCGTGAGATGAGGAAAAATTTATCAGTTGGAAAACGAAACAAAACAAGAGCACGGAACTTGTAAGTAATAGCGGCCCACTTTTAAAAGCAATAAATAGGGTGCTCGACTTTTTGTTCGAATTTTCGTGAATTAAAAAGAAGGCGTGCTTGCGATTAACTTTATTAGAATTCATTTGGACGTTGGGAGCTTGCTAATCAGCCCTTAATCCCTTTCTGAACAAATCATTGAAGTAAGTATACATAAAAAGTACTTGAATACTCGCATTTAAGCTTTCCAAAGTAGACAGCTTTAAGCTCAAAGATACATAGGTGCACCGCCGAAGTTGAAAATGTGTAACTTCCAACTTATACTTTCAGTTAAAGCTCCACATACTATTGACTTTTTGAGAGAACTGGTTTGTCGAAATGTTAAACCTGGAATGTATGAAAGTTTGCGATGTTTGGGTGTTTGTATGTCACGTAATTGGCCGGTAATTATTCATTTCATTTGATATAATGTAATTTGTAGATCATCAATTAGTTGATTACTGTAAAAATGCAATGCAATTCCTCTTAGGATGGTTACTAGCGGTCTATTTGTCTGTTCATTTAAGCGGTTTTTGGTCTTTAGTCTAACACCCGCATCTAATATATTCAAGTTAAGGAAATTACTTAAGTTTAAGTAATTACTTATGCAACCATTTTTATGGAATAGACAAGATTTTGAACGAAGTAAGCACCGTCAAAGAAAGCAAAGCTAAGATTTCAAACTTTTGACAGTTCTAAACTTCAAGCAATTACTAAACTACAGAATAAAAATCGTATCTTAAATAAAATTACTTTTACTCAAGTAATCACTTTGACTTGTTTATAGATACGGGTGTAAGTCTTACACCCGTTTCTATAACAGGTCCACTGGTGCTTTTTGTATCTGTCGAGGCATTTGTTAGCGATTACGATGATGAAAAAGTCGCACTTCAACCAACTTAGCGGTGCAGGCGGAAACACACAGAACAAAAATAAATGTTCCAAGTTTGACATATGTTCGCCACCTTGAACTGCACACTTAAAGTGGTCATTATGTCTACGCTACCGAACTCTTCACTCGAAAAACTAGTAAGGGTTTAAAATAAAACCACCAAATTATCAGCACTTGCTGCTCGGAATAAGTGAGGACTAGTTGACACGGAACCTTAAAGCTCACGCTACGTTTATTAGTTATATCACGTATGTGAATCCTTTTGAAAGACGCTGAGTAAATACGAAAAGCTGAAAAGTTGTTTTTTCTTTATTAGGTGCCTAAGATAAAAATAAAAGTCTTACTAATTACATACTATTACTGAACAACAAAAATACATTTGCCATTATAAAGTTCGTCTATGCGGTCCCTAACACTTATCAAGACATTTCTGTAAATCGTGAGTGACGGCGTGACGGCTTGTTGTCCCAGTCTCCCAGAGGTAGCCTTCTCAATTTGCAAGGGATGACAAGCAACAAAAATAACTCTAACAACATTATTCTTGTTCGTCCTTTCACGTGTCAGTTTCTTAGAAATTGTTACAAGAAAATATTATATGACCGATATCTTTATTTAAAAATTAACTTTTATCGTATTGTTTTATTCTACAGTATGCCTATGTTTCATGTAGGTATTTTTTATCATTTATTGAGTAGCCTACGTTCAACAATTGGTAAGGTCAGTGGGTGTCATGGTTGTGTGGATCTCAGCAATTAGGCCACCTGCTATCGAATCTTGTTTGTTTGCCATCTGGGATTCATCGAAGATATACGCAGTGTCCTCTTATATGTTGACGACAAATACTGCCAGTAAGCAATCCGTCTACCAGGCGTTGATTTTTCCAATATCCTTTCGTTCATTAGGGTCCTTGTCCACACCAAACTGTTGACTTTCCCTCACAATCTGAACTAGAAAAAACAAGAAAGAAAATCTTCGCCAGAAAACTTGCAAACGAGACCTTTCTCCATTTCCTAATCTCACGATTTTAAACAGACATTTTATCATTGTTCCTCTAGGGAAAATATTAATTCCGTGAAAGCGAATTGTAGACCGAATCCCGTCGGCACGCCGAGACAGGCTTATTTAACTTATTTTATTATTATGCGTCTTCCCTAGTGCTTAAGAACTCATTTGCATGTGATATGATATAACATACTTCAAATTAATACAGTTAGGGATTTGATCTACCAATAACTTCTCAATTAGCTGTTGTGGTGAAATGTGTGGAGGTGTCGTTGATTCTTTAGTTTGATAAATCCGATTAAGTAACCTTTTTTGTATATTTAATTTCACGAAATAATTTTTGTGACTTTTATATCTTAATAGTACGGTACTACTAATAAGAGCTACCTATCTACTAACACTAGCTTTTTGAAGTAAATTGTTACTAACCCTATGGGCTTTGTCTGAAATAAAAGTTGTATTTATTTATTAATGTCTTTTTTTTAAACTCATATCGTCATTTTGCATTGTTGTGTAAATGTAGCCTCATCCTACATTTTGCGACTCAAAATATCAAGCCTTAAAACAAATAGATCCGATCCTACTGTAGTAAGAATATAAATCTCCATGTAAAGTGTAATTAAGAGCTGAAAAAGATCGATACAATGCCGCTGTCTCTCAGCCTTTTTGTGGAATACTTGGAAAGCTTCTTGTGTGACTGCTTCCCTAGTACCGTCCTGCAAGCGATTAAAATACAGTTTCTGGGAAAATTACCATTCATTCTGTGATTGAGGGTAAAAAAAAAGAAATGTTACCAGAAGCTAATGCTACCCATCCTATTATAATGTTAATAGATAATAACGACCGGTATAAAACATAATCTGGTAACAAAAAAGTACCACACATTAATTTCGATAGAGGCTTTCACTGGGAGTGTAAATAACTGTTATTAGGTGCTATCATCACGCAATTGTGTTTATTTAGATGCCTTTGTAATTATTTTGGACCAGTGGGTGGGCTTATAAAGCATTTGATGAAGACCACATGCTAGACATGTTTGAAAATGATCATCACGAATCTGATAGTGATATGATTTATTTAAGTTAGACTAAGTCTCATTTTTGACGTCACATAAAAATTACATGATTATGACAGTCCTCAATAACGCTCGCCCTTCACCACTTCTTAGTATTTTAGCTGGGAGTAAGAAATGGTGGAAAAGTCTCCAGCATAAATAAGAAAGTTACGTAAAACTAATTTATTTTAAAGATACCACCTCAGTCATCTCTCGGACCTATTAATATTTTACTACCATTTCTAATTAAAGCCAAACAAATACAACGCTCATTTGACTTCCAATAGCACTAAACACCATCAATATTCTGAACAAACGAGGACGCTAGCTGACGGAATGTCAGCGGACGATCGCAATTTGCAATGTCTAACTCGAATTAATTGCTTTTTTTATTGTATACCCATTAATGTTCATTTCCTACACTTCCGTCTTAAAACATTAAGAGCTGAATTCGATTAATCAATCGATCTGGAAGTTCGTGATGTACCTATTTAATCAGTCATCTATGGGAACTAAAAAAGAGATCAATTCTCAAGCTATGCTATAGGTCAGTTCATTTGTTAGCTAAGTGTGTTTTTTTTACAAGTGATGACGCTAATAACGGAAATCGACAATTGATTTTATGGTGTAAAATTTTATGATAAAATTATAATGAAGCTCCAAACGGTATTTATATAATTTTATAGATAAGTAGCTGTATCGTCTTTGGTTTCAAAGTTCATTAAAAGTCTCGTTAAAATTCTTTAGAATTTCTACCTACATGCAGAAAATCGTATACAATAGACAAAAATAAACAATAAATCGTTAAAAAATATAAACTTTTTAGTAGTATAAGCCTATCATCGAAACTTTAACCGAATTCTTTTAGTCTTGATTAAAATCCTCACCGCCCAGCACAAAGAGCGAAACCCACAATAACTTTTTGATAGGTGCCTAATCTACATAGAAACAATCTTCATAGTTAACCAAGTTCATCAAGTTAATCGTACAAATAAACCCAATCAAAACATAACCCTCAATCGCTCAGTTAGACAAACAGCTACCCGAAGCGTTAATTTCCAAAGTGCGATAACTCGAATTGCGAATAGGAATTTTCGGGGTGTTGAGCCCTACCGCGGCAGACGGGTTGGTTTTCACGCCAAGATACACGGGGTGCGAAACAGTGCGAGCGAAACAACTAACACAGCTAATTTTGTTGCTGAGATTTACCCGGACGGTACCCGGATTAATGTTATGCTGCGCTAGAATTTCTAGGAGTTCAGAGATTATTTTGCAGGTTGAGATTTAAAGTTGTTGTGAAGTTGTGTTTTTTTTTAAGTTTTTAGTAAATTTCTTGAATATCTTACACATTTTTTTAATGTTATTTTTTTTGTAAGTTGATTTTTTTTCCTTATGACTTCGAGAATTTAAGTAATGTTCTTTCTATCCTTACTAATATTATAAACGCGAAAGTTTGTGTGTATGGATGTTTGTTACTCTTTCACGCAAAACTATTGAACGGATTTAGATGAAATTTGGTACACAGATAGTTTATTATCTGGATTAACATATAGGATACTTTTTATCCCTGTAGTACGATCCCGTGAGACAGTAACCGAACTCCACGAAGGCAAAGCCGCGTTCATAAGCTAGTAAAAATAATTTAGATTGAATAAGATGACCCTTTAAGTGACTTGAATTTGATGAACTATTTAAAGAAGAAAAATGCTTCAGTGCTGGAATTTCAAATAAAATTCAAATTAATAAATACACAGCAACTAAGAAATAGGGTACACAAGGCAACAACGATCCTAATACCTCTATGCAATGTTATTATGACATCGTTCTGTTATAAGTACGAAAGCAGAAAGTTCTTTGCTTACAGTCATAAATTAGCTCATGTTTGCTCGAAAAGCTAAAGTGAAGATACACCGACTACAGCAACGCTAGTAGTAGCTTTAGAACTAATTTTGTACCAAGTGCAAGCGAGGCGAAAATTAATATAGTGCTGTTATATTTATAAACTTTGCATCTTACTCATGCGTGTTATAAACTAGTTTGCTCTGTGACTACATAAAGTTTTGTGTAGGGAATATTATTCATCAGTTTTGGCTTGGGTGCAACTATATTTTTTTTTAAATTTTATATCTCTTGGTGTCTGTAACTCGCCCGTGCGCGTGTTTTGCGTACCATTGGGACAATTCGGGCATTCGTTACATTCTTACTCCTCTTCTAAGAAACACTTTTTGGGGTATATTTTAGTCTGTTTGGCACTTTTAGTTGATAACACCACATTCACATTTAGGTAGCTGATTTTCAAATCGGCCAACATAATTACAAAGTTTTTGATCATTCATTGAAAAGTACAATTCTTCAAAACAGGCAGTCAGTTAAAAGCAAACGGTTTCTACTAATAAGGATTTTCTATTCACGTTTTTTTCAACACTGCTCAATCGGATTGTATCCCACAAAACACTATAAAAGCGCGAAGCCGTGAAAATGCTCTGCATTTGCGGTTCGTCGACGCACTAACTCAAACAAACACGAGCTTCAATAATCTTTCCAGCTGAATTTATCCCTTCGGCGTTGAAATGTATGCACAACCATGCCCCCTGTTTGCGAACCCGTGATACTGCTAAAATTAGCTGTTCTCACATCCCCCGTGTTTTGCCAGTTTACGCCTCGTTGGATGACGCTGTCTGTCAACATAGATGTTCACCGGTTCTGCGAGTAATTTCGTTTTGGAGTGGCATATTTTTCTGATAACCACAGGTGGATTTTACTAACAGAATGTGTTTAAGCATTGTTTTTAGGGTCTGATATCAATACTTTAAACACGCCAATACTTTTTTGTACAGGTTTATGACTTATCTACGGATATTGAAACGTTTATGTCGCATCTACACCAATGCCATAATATGGATTGCAGTTTTCTCTGATTTTTATTTACGAAAATTGCATCGGAAGAATTGACAATCATGCGTAGCCGTTATTACAATATTGCTCGCATGTCACAAAATAACATATGTACGTTTCATTAGCATTTTTCGTTTTCCATTTAAATATTCACACAAAAAGCTTTTAACACGTCATATTGATGAAAAAACTTATCCGGCCATCATACGCGTCTCTTATGAAAACATTCCTCGCAAACAAAAAGCTGGTAATTTGTGTTCACCTGACTTTTGCAGTATAATAAATAGATCCTCGGCTAGGGGAGGTTTCGTAGGGCTGCATTTGACGAGAGCCGTGGGCGACATGACGGAAAATTGGACGGGAAATATAATTGGAAAATTATAAGGGTTCGCCACTTCCCTGCTAGTGCACCTACGGGTTGGACCCAGGGGCGGATGACTTTTCTTAGTTACTGCCTCTTGGCATGTTGGAATTGGAAAATAATTGCATTCTAACCGAAAAACCACGGGACAGACGGATCAGGACTGTTGACAAGTAGTATCTACATTTTGAAAAGTTTTGAGAGTAATTTCGGTCCACCTTTGTGTTTACATTACATTTATAAAAAGTTTTCGGAGTTATTTAAACATAATCGGGATACAAATGCTAAATTATAATATGTGTTTCATTTACTTTAATAAAAGGTTTCAAAATGTTCTCATTATTATCACATTTATTTCAATTACATCAGCATAATTCCTATTCCCAGAGCCAAGATTACCAACGCAATAAGGCAATGTTTACACCGCGTTACAAACCGCCACTGCGGTACTCGTTGAAGCAGATTTACTGTTCCACGAGTCTGATAGGGATACGTGGTGGCTTAATACACGTTACACGGCGCAAACTGTGTTGTCACGCGTAAAGGCGGCTACTGTATGCTTAGCTTCAAAAGACGAAGTATGTACTTCAACTTAGTTTTAGTGAAATTGAAAAACCACGAGACAGACGAATCAAGATCGATGTCAGATAATACTACATTTATTTTTGTAAAATTTGTGAGTTGTTTTGGGCTAGCTTATTTTTTTTTCGTTGTTTTTTGTTTTTGTTTTAGGTTCGTCGATACTGTGTTTATTTCAATAACATGACCAAAACACCAATTTCCATAGCCAAGATTCTACACTCTAAGGCAATGTTCACACCACGCTAAAAACCACCACTGCGGTGCTCGTTGAAGTAGATTTACTGTTCCACGAGTCTGATAGGGATACGTGGTGGCTTAATACATGTTACACGGCGCAAACTGTGTTGTCACGCGTAAAGGCGGCTAGTGTTCGCTTAATTTCGGTGGCTCCGAAATTAAGTATGTAGTTCACGATTAACTACATTCTTCTCATTCTGTGGAAAGTGAAAATAAATGGCTTATCTCCAACTATTTCTTGCCCGCTGTGACGGTCAAGTCCTACTGGAATAAAAGTAAAAAACTTATGTTCTAAAACAGGTAATGGTCTATCTGTCTGCCAATTTAATCGAAATGCATGCCGCTAAAGTTTTAGAGTTACCGTCGCATTTATGGTATTTGCATGGCTTTCAAATTGATTAATGACTGACATGATAAACTCACGCTTTTGTACCATGGGACTACTCCCACCACAAATAGGTGATACGATCTACAAAAGATACAGACATCATTAATAAGGAAAATTATTAATAAGCTAGTGTATTGCTAAAGATTTACCTCTCCAAATTCTACCACAATAGTCACGTCAGTGCTCTCGTTTACGCACCTACTCCACAGCGGATGCTCATCCTTCCAATATAAATGCGTCGAGTAATTTGAAGGCACCCACGAGGAGTGCGCTACATACCGGGATCCGTGACTAATTTGTTTGTGACTTGTTGTAACTGTACAAGGTTTAGTTTAGTTTTATTATCATGAAACCAATCAATTCCGTTGAGAGCGTTTTAATCTTGAAGGACGTCGAATCTAAAAATAAATTCCATTACGAGACCTGTCAGAAGCAATCTTTATATTATCGACGCTATTGTCAGTTTTGAATCACATTTTTTAATATCATTTTAGTAACTTCAATAGTTCCATCCACCACCCATCCGCTTGCCTTGCCTTGCCTTGCGGATGGGTGACCAGCCCATACATACCCAGTTTCCTTCGTGCCTCGGAAAGAAGCCGTTGGTCCCGGCTGTCAATAGTACATCTTTGAGAGTCGTTACAGGTAGTCAGTGGCCCGAAAATCTGACAAACAGTCTTACCAAGGGGTATCGTATTGCCCAGTACTAACTGGGTTGTGGAGGTCAGATAGGCAGTCGCCCCATGTAAAATACTATATAAATAATGGTATTCAGCTGCATCCGGTTAGACTGGAAGCCGTCTCCAATATAGTTGGGAAAAGGCTAGGCAGATTATGATGATTTTTGTAACTTCAATAACTCGCAAGTTTTCCTGTCAGGCTGAATATTTGGAATTTCCACTACGTTTCACCGTTCCACATTTCTCTTTTTTTGGCTCACACGTCAGTATTTCCAATTTTCTGCTGGTGCGATTGTCACACAACGTAACGGAGAATTTTCTAATAAAGTTGTTCCATACAAATGGTTCTGTGGTTCCATTTTGCTGAAGTTGACTGCGACTATAGCTTCGTATATTCAACATGTAGGGTTTCAACTAAAGGAGTCTCTTTCACTTGTGTTGTTGTTTTCCTATTCTTTGTTATAGAGGTCTTGTCTGAGGATGATATTGTTTCATCTTTTATTATATTTTTTCCTGTTTCCAATAGAGCAAAATGATAAAGAATTTTCTCATAATATCGTAATACCGTCTCGAATGCAATGATACGGTCATTTAATTCAACCTTTTGTTCTAAAATTCAACAAATTTATAAAATATACGGCACAAACACTAGTGAATAACACACAATTTCCGTAATTTCATGCTATTTAAGTACTTGTCGCCTAACACTCTTAGCGGCTTGTGTTTACGCGTGCAGCAAAATTTGTTAATTGAATTCCCTTTACGCAACGAATCCTTATTCACGGACGGCCGCGAAGGATTCCAAATATAATTACTAACCGGAACAGTCTCCAGAGATACGGTGTCTTATGATAGAAACGGATAATAAATCTCGAGTACCACGCTCCGGGTACAGTTTGTGTACGTCAACAAAGCGTGTTGAATCCGTTAAAAGCTCCAATTTGTCTTTATAATCCACTATGCTAGCGTGTAAACAGCGCGGCGTAACTTCGCTTTTCTCCACTGATATTTTAAGTGACGTGTATTGCTCTCGCGGCGCTCTTAATTTTGAACGATCGACAAACAATGCGTGATTATATACGTTAACAGCAGATCTATGAGAGGAACTCACAGTTTCATGTAATTCTTGAGTAATGTTTAGTTTAGGATTTGCTAGCGTTGCAGGCTTAATAGTTCTTGTGTATGGAAGCGTACAAAGTAAATGTTTGGTTTCGCATGCAGACGCGTCATGTTTTTCTACTTCACTTTCATTCTCTCAACAGCAGCATAAAGTAATATGAAACATAGCATTTGGATTTGCTTCAAGATAAGCACAAATTCTCTGTGTGATCAATTTGCTGCCTTCCTGAAAGATTTTAAGTACAACGCTACTTAGTACCGCATTTACTCAAACATTTAACAGGCAATTCATATTTAACGAGGAACAGTCGAAAATACAGCACATTGCGGGATCGTTCCTCCAGAAATTATGAATTTCGAGAAAATTTTCCACGTCCCATCAAAGTTTAAATTACTCTTGCCTTATTGAGATTTAGGTATCTTTTGGCTTCACGCGGCTGTTCGTTATAATCAGTAAGGCGTATCACGGCTGAACAAATTGTGTGATGTCAAAGATTTATAGTGAAAAGTCAGGGTTGGTTGGCTTATTGGCAAACATGGGAGGGTGGTGGATAATTAATCTGGCCAGACGGATGGGTGAGAGGTGCGGAATACAAATCGGTGGTGACGGGACGTGCTGTTGTTATTCATGGGGATACTTGTTATATATTTGGCAGGAATTTTAATTTATCAAACATTGGATGTGGACGGTTTTTGGTGTAGTTGAATTTTGTATGTAAAACCAACGTAAGTGGTAATAGAATTCCCGTAGGCGTATGTTTTAAAAGTCAGCTAAAGACACATACAATACTGCAAGATTTTACCAAAAACACACCTAAATAAAATTTCCCATACTGACTTGAAAATATAGACCGTTTCCACCGTTTACTCGTGGTCGGTTTCCACGATTCCACTCTACGTACCTTTTTTGTCCGTTTGTGTGAGCTTCTGATATTGTGGCGTAGATTAAAACACGCTCCAGAATCCCATTGTTCAACTTGAATGTACGGCAAGTGTCCGACTTGTAAAAAAACGGAGCTTAGCGCTGTATAAAGTCGCTTTGTGGATATTTGAAGCTGAACGTTCAATAGTAACTTTTTGATGTTTTGATTTAGTTGAGGTTTTGTACTGGTTGAAATATATGCTTTATACTTAAATTATTTTTGTATTTTATTGTTATAGCTGTATTAGAATCTTTTGGCGTGTGGTTAAAATTGGAACTGCTGCCATTCTGTGTTTTTAAAATACATTTCGCAACACAGTTCGACGGGTGCTTTCAAACAGCATCCCTTCATTGAAACGTCAAAACATCCTTGCACAAAGTTGACCGCAGACAGCTACATCATAATATACATTATTAAAAAGGATAATGTTTTGTATTTAATCACTTTTCGAATAAAGAGCGCAGTACAAATCCAATGATTACAATGTACTCTTCTAAAACAGGTTTGATTGGTTACATGGAATTTTTCAATAAATACGATCAGACTGAAATACAGCAGGTGCAATTTACTACATATTTCTTAAATAAACAAGTTTACCAATCTTGTGAAGTATGTTACATTCTCAATCGCATTTACTTCCAAATGAAGCTTCTCCACAAGGTAAAGACAGACCGCTATCTACAAATAAAATTAAATCGTGAAGTACGTTTCAAACGAAATTGGCATTCCTTCAGGCTTGGTATTTTCTCTTTGAAAACTTTTATATACATTGAGCCTGTTTTCTCTTGAAGGCGAATGTGGCTTTGTATCAAAAGATGGACTTTGATTAATTTAACAATACGATTGCTAAGGTCTTCATTTTCTTTTATTGGCACGAACTATAAATATGTATAAGATTTGTGGTAAAAACTAATAATGCCAGTCAGCAAGGTGGTAAGGGTGCCCTTGACTCACTGACGCATCGCTTGTGAGAGCCGTTTTTTATCCACTGTCCCTAATACCTAGTTTCTCACTGACTAACTGTACACCACTCTGAATACTAATAAATAGAATGAATCAATACATAGGTACAACACAATTTCCCAAATTTCTTTTTTCATTAACTTGACCCATTTATTCTTTTCTTTGTACCGTTTTATTTTCTCTAGTTTATTCATGAAAATTCCAGGAACAGTTCTGGATTTTTCATTGAAAAGTTAGAAATGAGTCCCTATAGTAAGAACGTTTCGCAGCTAAGTCGTTGTTTAAGGTAAGATGAAATTTTCAAGCAATTTTGCGACGAAGGCTTAGCGTAAAAGGCTGCCACCGTCCACACCAGGACAACATAGTCTTGTATAAGAGCTGTATAAGAGAACGTAGTTTTTGCAACAGTTCTTTAGCACTTTTTAATAAGGTAGGGCTTCGTTATAATATTCATAAAATTTCCTGCCACTTAGAGTGCAGAAAAACACTCACGGAATATGAAGTTACTCCTTTTGACATAGCATTATTTATCTTTTAACTAAATGAGTCACATAAGTCCTTATTTAAACATGATTTTAACTGCCCATGTGACCCCCTAGTTTGTAGGTGTGAATAGGTAATCAGTAAGCATATTTACATCGGTTTCGCGACCAGTGTAACCGGTTCCAAATAGCGAGCATCGTGAATTGAATCTAATAGTGCGCGTAGGCAGACCACTTGCTCATCGTTATGTAGAGTTACGACAAACTTACGTCAGCGAACCGGACAATGACTTTGAACAGAGCAAACTACACTAGCTACAATCTTTTCATTGAATATTCCTTCGAATTTAAAATGCATCCGGATACTCGGAGAAAAAATCTCAAAGAATATTTAATAACTCTCTGCCTCATTAATGAACCAAACCGTTCGTCTTATTTACCTAGCCGTTCAAAGATTTCCATAATAACCTGCAACCGCTTGCCTCTAAAATGAAAGATATTCAAAACTTTCCGGTGAAGTCAATTAAAGATGAGATGAAAACTTTACAAGAGGTAATAAACAACGCGGGGTGAAATGATGTCGGTTTGTTTGCGGGCTATAAAATGAGGAGCAGGCTTCAAGGGGCCTACCAGGCACCAACCAGTAATTAATGTTCTGCCGAGGGGCGGCCGGGGAGAAATCGGACCAATTTTCTGGCTATTCTTCGTTCCAAAGGGTGCGCTATTGGCAAATAAACATTGATTAGGCTAAGGAATTCCTTTGTCTATAGTTTTTTTATCTTGGTAATTCGAAGCTGTTGTTTAGTTACTTCGAAGTTGGGATCTGAAGAATGACCGTTTTAACTTATCTACATAAATACAATGCGGCGTTGTTGTGGTTATTTTCAAAATGCAACCCAAATTTACTGAGCCCATGGGACGCCATAAATATCCAAAGCAATAAAGGAGTCCAAAAACTCTCCATAAAAATTCTACGAATTCAGCACATATTGAGTGGTCTCGAACAGTTTTAAGTATAGGAAGCGCGGTGTAGGTAGCATCCGACCCCCGTATTTAGCTATTGTTTTAAGTGGGCTACACTTCGTTACGCCCCTACCGTTAGGCGAATTTTTGAGATCGGCTTTTTTATATTCCTTCTTTTTTTTAGCCGAAGAGCCCTCACGCTAAACTGATAATGACGCCGACCTCGGGGGGAATTCGAATGTACGCGGAGTTTAGCAAGGCTTTAACGATGAAAATTTATTGTAACGGTTGTAATGCTTTTCTTTACTCGTAATAGCACCGTTAACGGTAATCCTAAGAACTGAAACACCTGGGTCTGCGTTGTTGGAAGTGTTCCGAATAAATACGCTGACTTATAAAACGGCCCTATAAAAGAGTGGCGTTAGCATAACCCGTGGAAATAACATCAAGAAATCAAAACATGAAAAGACCTTTGTTTCTTTTTAGGAGCTGTTAGAGGAAAAACTTACTACAATAACTTTATCGGTATGTGTGATATTTGTCGCGGAAGTTTTGTCGTTACCGTGCGACATCAGGTTTCAACAAATGTTTTGCTACATGAGTCACAAACGAGTGTTTCCTCGGGCTGTTCGTCTCCCCTTTCAGAGCTCGAACAATCCGCAAGAGTAATTTATCTCATTTCCCTCAATTACGTGCTTTTCACTAGCGATGGAGTCACATGTCAAATGGGGTGAACTTGCTCGTCGAAGTGTGCATACATATTTTATGTGTACGCGGTTAGAATGATTAAGTTATAGGTGTTCGTTTTATAATCAGATTGTGTTCATATCAATGTTTGGTTTTGTGGGATATCCACTCAATTATAGTTCCAAACGTGTTTTCAAGCGCACCCCTTTCAGCGTTGTCAGATAATTTGCAGCATGGATTACATTTCTAAGTTATTTGAACAGGCATTCTCTCTTCTATTTGTTATAGAAATAACTCTACCCTTCTAATTTGCGTTCAGCGTTAATTCAACAGATTTTCCGATTTTCTCAGCTGAAGTTGGCCCATTTGTATTTGTTTCAAGTTCGCAGACACTCCCTCGGGCGACGCATTCATCGTGAGGGGAAGGTGGGCTTAATTAGGAAATAATGCCTAAGCGATTAATCACAATACCCCTACGAAGGTTGTACCTACATAGACAGTCTTTTGTTTCTAAATTGTGTGAACCCGACCCGGTCTTGAAGCTGATTTCCAATGGGAAGTGGAGACGGAGGGACGTCTCCGCCAGACCTGAAACTGTGACGGTTCGTTTCACATCCCCGTATTGCTGTTTGCCTATTATTCTAAAAGTCAGAGGTGAAATTGAGGGACGGCCATGGGTGAAAATATGTTTCCAACTTTTAAATTTACGGTCTGAGAGATTTTATGGCGGAAATAATTTGGCCCCGTTTATTTATTTCACTGGCCAAGAAGATGATAATGTTTGGATATGTCTGTAGGTGTTTGTCTTATGGATATTATTCTTTTTAATTTATGAAAATAAATATCTTATTTAATCTATGCCTTTTTTATCACATACGTATTTATTACCATTAGGGTTTCATAATTATAATTTGACTAGCTTATGCCAGCGGCTCCGCCCGCGTGGAGTTCGATATTGATCCACGGGATCTTCCTACCGGGATGAAAAGTAGCCTATGTGCTATTTCAAACTATAATCTATCTCTGTGCCAAATTTCATCCACATCCGTTCAGCCGTTCTGGCGTGATTGAGTAACAAACATTCATGCATCCATCCAAACTTTCGCTTTATTTAGTATATATAGATTAATAGAGTTTTTTACTTTATGAGTTAAGCTCACGTTTGAGATAAGTTTACAAGAGACAATTTAAGCACACCTCTTTGTTGTTAATGAATTTTGTGGCACAGACAAATCCACCCAAACAGCTTGTTATGAATTAAATGAAAATAATTGGTAATACAAAACCGCTAGGGGACGCAGGGTTGTTATGAAGCACACAAATTTTCCGCAAACCCTTTAATCCCGCGCTCGCTTATTTCACTTGGCCCCTCGTTGTCGAATGTCCCCTATCTCCCTATGCTACTTGATGAAATTTTGGGTGATGCCTCAAAGGTATAAACTGTAAAATTCATGGCAAGCATTAGATGCGGCAGTTTCTGTATTATGCGATATAGGTACGCAATGGGACGCAAGGGAACAAAGAATAATGTGGCATTGTTATTTTAATGTAATGATACTATTTCACTTTAAATTTTCCACTCTACCTTTGTTTTGCTACATTTTTTGTGATATTTTTATGTAAATTTTGAAACTACAAAACGCAATGCCGCAGGGCCATGTTGCATGCATAGATACTAAGTACTTTTAGTTTTTCCGGGTTCATGAAAAAAGGAACAGAATGCAGCAGCTGTTCCCGTTGTGAAAGTTTCAGAGGCAGTCGGTAAAGTTGCATACTTAGTGCAGTAGTGGGATAAATGACGCAACTGCTATCTGCTTTTGTATGTTTTAATTAGCAGTATATCTGTCTTACAACGGAAATTTTGTGTAACTCATTTTTCGTTTTCACGCATACAACACGGTTTTGTTATAGGTCCGCAACAATCTGGAGCGAATCTAACTAAAATAAATTAAGAAAAAAGGTACGTTTTCGATGTCATTTAGTACAGATGAAAATTTGTTTACATACAGCCAAGCAACGAGTTTTTTCACAAAAGATACGTAGTCAAGAATAGATACGTCGAACGAGGATCCCTCGCAATGCTTCAGTATCCACATGGGACTCTATACAAATTCCCTCAACCAATCTACATGAGGTCGCGTAACCTATTTTTATGTAAAAAGTACAAAAAATCAACCCACTGAGAATATCTTTATGATATAACGCTCAAATCTACTCAGATTTTACCTTTTATTTTTATATTTTGGGAAACAGTGTCAGCTTTATTTTTGTAAGATTAATGAGCACAAAAACGAATTTGGTTGGAAAATTACCGAGATAAAAACAATAAAATTTGCTCTAGTAAACAATTGGGCAGATTATTTAAATGAGCCATTTATCCGTTGCCGATGGTCCAAAAAATTGGCCGAACGTTTATCGTTCCGGATAAAAGGTTACAAACAATACACAGACAGTTTCAAAGAAAACATAACCCGTACAAATTCACGCTCCTTATTTATGAACCTAGGCAAAAGCTATAGAAAACCAAGTGTAACAATTCATAGAAAAGTAACAAGATATTGACTCACTGCTTCGTCCACTTTCACACATTCGGTCAAATATCGCACATATTTGACCGAATGTGTGAAAGTACTCGCCTACCGTTACAGTATTCGTGAAAATTATACATGCAGTAAATTGACAGCGGGACCGTTACAACGCACATAAACATAATGTCTTAGTTGGAATTACCACTAGGTACACTGTTAGGTATTTGTAAAGGCCACCTGTACCAAATTAGTGGTTAGTATACTGTTAAGGCACTAGCTACTGCCGATAAATATTAGCAACGAGTTGGCGAGGTACGAACGCGCGTAGTAAAGGAAACCAACTTCTAAAGATTGAATTTCTTATATGTTTATACATCGTGCGTTCGTCCCTACGACTAGTCTTAGGCCGAAGATGCACGGTTTATTATTCCTTCAGCTTAAAAACCTAGAAAATGCAATACAAGCTCAAAGAAGTATCGTATAAAATGCAACCGACGCAGTTGTTGGTAAACTCAGGGATAAAACGAAGGGTCGGCGCGTGGCCTGCATACCTAAAAACTTTGTAAAAAATTCTATGCGTCTCCCGCCTACCAAAAGAGATATATAGGTACTATGTCCACATGTGTAGATACTGCGGATTTTATAGGGAACGGATCAGCCTTTTCAGATGTGATGATGTTCGTACATGTTTTATTTATTTGGCATATGTACATAAAGGCAAGGATCAGAAAATGTGGTAGGATGAAAGGACACCGCTGGATAATTCGCGGAATGATGTTGATTTGTAGATATGATCAGGAATATAAATAATATGTTTCGACTGTCTGCTTTAGATTGATTTCAAAATTCGTGGAATGAAATACATATGCCAAACACGGTTTCCAGCAGTGCCATTTACAAATCCCGGCGTTTGATTATTAAATTAACAAAGCCAGGAATTTAATGCTTTCATGTCGGTATTATTACATTACCTATCAAAAGCAAATAATGAATCTAGAAGTCTGTAACTAATTATGATTCCGGAAATTATGATGGAGTTGGTAGACCAACAAATGATTTGTTGTTTAACAGGTTTTATTTACTTCCCAAGATCTGGCATATCAGTGTTCAAAAGCTAATAAATATTAATGGAATCCAGCTTACAGTACACCACGTAAAATTTAATTTCAGTAACTTTTAATTAATTTCTAATTTTACACTTTTAAGGGCCCTACAGACTCACGCCGAGAACCCAGGAGAACACCCGAGAAGCGTGAATGTGGTAGGTTTCTCGTCATCTCATCCTCATTGAGAACAAGTCTCCGCGAGCCTTCTCGCCGAGAATTCTCGCGTGAGTCTGTAGGGCGTATAACGTAAAGGTTTTTGTTCTAAAACTTTGTGTTCCTCTATGTTCGTGTAATTTACATTGTTATTTACGGTTATGATAGAATGTAATCTGTTGTGTAGGAAACTTTTGAAATTAGTAGTCTAACTAATACATCATAAGCTTTCGCGTGTTTTGGGGTCGGTTTCCAATCTAAATGATAAATATCTATTACGTAGTCTGTTTCCAACTAGGTAGTAGTGTAGTCAAATTAAGCATTAGAAAATGTTAACTCGTTCAAACTTTAACTTATAAAAGCTTTGCCAAAAAAGGAGTTACTACTTTGAGCCAATAACACAAAAAAGTCAACTCCAAAATAACTCAAGATGTCGCTCCCAAAAGAAACTTCGCATCCCTTACCCATTTTTTCGAGATGACCCTAAAAAATAAATTGTGAGCGGGAACCGAGAGGCGACGGCTCGAAATCCCTGCAATAACGAGACGTGCCCACATGAATAGACTTGACAACACTCGAGTTGATGCGTCAGATATACGACGTGGAAGATAGCGTAGCACATCACTGTAGCATGATCTACAGAGACGCAGATGGCACTGAAAAACTGTGCAGTTGTATTTAGATTTTAAATATTTTCACAAAATCGTTGGTTTGAATATAGTCGTTACTCATTGGAAATGTTTATGGTTAATCAGATTACTTTTACCTTAAAATTACGATAAAATTAATATTACTTATCTCTCTAGAACCATCAAGATTAAACTTTCTACACCCTTTCTCTACCGACTTTATTAGTAACATCATCTTCATTATCAAACTTGTTATTAACTTCGGGGGTTTTGGTCATGCACGACTTATATGCACATCGTGTAATTAACGGTGCGGTCACTGAGGGACGTATGAAGACCTCTAATAAACATCATGGTCACGTGCCACCGAATAAATTGCGGTAAACTTAATTAAAGAGTTATGCTTCTGCAACAAGGCGGGACCGCAGCCTATGTGTGTTTATTTTGCATTAGATGAAGTTAATTTTGTATTAGCATTGCAAATTTCTGTTACACGTGTATATTTTAGAATAACACACGAAATTTATTGACATTGGAAAAGTTATTACAATCATATTTGTTTGAACTTCGGACAAACATGACTGTAGGCAGTAAGCAATTTTTTAATAAACAAACATGATGATTCCGTATACTTTTTATTTTTCGAGAAGTTTGAAAGAAGATGACATGCTGTGACTACCCCAAATAAATTTGGATAAGAGCAAGAAGATGATGATGATGTTTTCGTAATATGTCTCTAATTTTGCCTTTTCTTTTGCAGGATGTGCAGCACAGACCCTGAGGATATTCCCTATGCAGAAGCAGCAGACGGTGGCTGTGGGCAAGTCAGTGGTGCTCACATGTCAGGTAGATGCTCCGGATCCAGCGCTTGTCACGCAGCCGCAGTGGAAAGACCCTAAAGGATTCGTCATTAATGAGGCGGCGTAAGTGTTGGAGGATGAGATAAAGTAATGATAGATCTTGACTTTAAACTACGGTACTTACTTTTCCAGTTAGTTGTCAGCGAAAATGATTTCTTAGCGATGTGACTACCAACTTAAATTGTTGTCATGTTTTCCATTAGCAGTCGTTTAAAGTGGCTATGTTACCACGTATTGATGTAGTGAACCAGTCAGCTTAGCAGTAATATCTAGTAAGGCTGTCACCTTTACAAGTTTTTGTGCAAGTTGTTTAATTTTCAATTCTGATACTTACATAATATATCATACACCGATGCCAGTTAGACCAGCCTTGTCCGATCTCCAGTCACGAAAGGAGACTATATTAATACGAAAGTTACTAGATCCTAGAATATTATAAAGTCAACTTCTTATCAATCAAAATCAATAACCTTCTTCCCCACAGAACCGGCACCCGACCTGAGATATACACGGAGCCAATGCCGGCGAAGCAGCTGCAACTGCTGTACATATCGTCGATCACGCCGGCCATGGCTGGCAACTACACCTGCGTCGCCACTTACACTAACATGCCACTGAGCGCCAGCGTCGTACTCGATACGTTCAGTAAGTAATTTATAAGATTACAAGAAATTGTACGGTTGTTTCGATGTAACTGCGTATGGGTAGAATATTTGAATAGTGATATTTTTGAAGTCCAACCAACTGGTTGGGTGCAAATAATTTTGCATAGTCATCATTGTCTTTTATGACGACTCAAATGAGATAAAATTTAATGGATACGAAATCATTAAAAAATAAAGAATAAAGGGAAATAATGTATTTTCCTACAGAAATGTTTACGTATTAATAGTGCTAGCAGTATTGATACTTCGTTCTTTGAGAACGAAATTACCGACGTTTATTTATGTGCTAAATTTTATGAGATACTTGACATTAATTGAAATGTTATTTTTATTTTAGTTGCAATTACTTGGACAAACGCTAATGAGAATCAATACGCTACCAAAGGAAAAGATTTTAAAATAATGTGCGAAGTTACTGCCGAACCTGCGCCATCAGTTGATTGGTTCAAGGAAGGAAATCCTGTAAGCAGCAACAATACTTAAATATTGTATCTTTAACAAAAAGCTAAAGAAGGTCTTGAAATTCATTATAATATATTTTCTTAGGTGGCAACCGGTGACAGATATGTTATTCACGCAAATGGACTGATGATCAAGGGTGTAGAAGAAAGTGACGATGGAACTTATACTTGCCGTGCCGTGGTCATCCAAACCGGTGAACTAGCTGAACGAAACATCAAACTTGAAGTAAGTGAAGATCAAAACAATTGTAACGTAAACACAGTTATTTTAGAAACGATTCTGAAACTGAGTGTTTTTAACAAATGTTGCTTTTACCAGGTTTACACAGCACCAGAAATGGAAGAAAGGGAATCAAGAGTTGAAATCAAGGAAGGCGAAAGTGCTGCAATCTCATGCAAAGCTAGAGGAAAACCTCTGCCAACTTATTCTTGGATCAAAGCTTCAACACGAGAGGTAAATATCAACATGGTTTAAAACAAATAATTTAGGGCATTAATGGTGGTGGATGGTGGTGATTAATTTTTAAATAGATTTTTGTTTCATAAATGAAAGGTACTAAAAACAATATTCCCTGTTTTAGAATTTGGCAAGTACATCCCGCTTCAGCGTCAACGAAAACAGTGGCCTCTTGAAAATCGACCGCGTAGAAGCCGGTGACTATGGCAAATACATATGCAGCGCCGTCAACCAAGCTGGTCAAAACGAAACCGAAATCGAAGTGGAAGTGCTGGTCAAGCCCAGAATATTCGAACTGTTCAATAAAACAGCTGATGAGAAGCAGGAGGGTAGATTAGAGTGCAAGGCAACGGGTAGGCCCGCGCCTCGCATTAGTTTCCGCAAATTGAGCAACCCAGACCGCTTCCTGAATGGACCAAACGACGAGGGCAGGTAAGATTGCCTATAACAATGGTGTTTTACTATCTTAATTGACACAGGTACCGTATTAGGGTTGGCAAGTTATATTTGAGCGGTATTTAGTTAGAATAAACGATCAAATAAGTCTTTTGAAATTGAACGAATTCAATCTTGATAAGTCGATTTTGTTTTATAAAAACACTCTTCGTCGTTTATTATAGGAGATTACCGGCATAAAAACTTTTTGTGAGTTGCCGAGTCGGAAAATGAAAGCTTTTTCAAGTTCAGATACACTTTGTTTTTATAGATCGTTAGGAAGTTTATAAAATAACTCCTTTTTTGCAGGATTACGATCGAAACGAGCAGTCGGCAGACAGGTGATCAGATGGAATCCAGTGGAGTTATCACAATTTCTAAACTGAACAGAACTGATGATGGTCTCTACGAATGTTTTGCTGAGAATGCTGGTAAGCAATATTAGGCTTTAGAACCAGTAATGTTTCTACTCTTCCTGTATTGTCTTAATTATTTATTTCTTTTGTTTCGTCTACCGCAGTTTGCTTTAGTGACTTGACATGACCAAAGAGAGGTGCCAAGTTGCAGTATAACTTATCTTTTCCATGAACTTGAATAAAACTGAATAATATGAAAGCAATTTGTGTTCCTTTTACGAAATGATTATTTTTTATGTTTTAACCATTTCATAATAATTTAGGTGGTGAGGCAAGAAAGAACGGACATCTAACAGTTAATTTCAAGCCAACATTCGAGCACATGCCGACTATCCCTATCTGGAGTTGGAACAGTCGTCCCGCCAATTTAAGTTGTACGGCCGAGAGTATCCCCAACGCCACCATTAAATGGAGGTAAGTGCGTTAAAACAAAGGAAAGGCTCTAATGCAGTCTTTTCGCTTTGTTCTGCACTGTTAGGTGAATTTATGACTTGATCAATGTTAGAACAAGATTCTCTTTCCTATGACAAATGTTCACATGATAATTGTTGTGAGAGTTAATGATGGTATGTTACTTCGATTTTTATGAATCCATCTCAATGTTTAGTAATACGGTACATACATGCATACGTACGGCGAACTAACTGGTAATTTATATGTATGGCTACGGAGCGTGATCTGTAAGCTTCACACACAATCGCCAATCCTTCTGCCAAGTTAAAATTCTTGCATAAAAAGCGTAAGGTGAACCGTAAGATCCCTACATAAACTAAGTTCCAATTTATAGGTTCCGCGACCTGGACTTGGTAGAAACTCCCCAGGTGAAGATCTACGGCTCTGGACCTTCGAGCTACGTCATCGTCACACCAACAGACAAAGGCCTGTACGGCATTTACAAATGCGTTGCTACCAACACTCTTGGTGAAGCCGAACACATAATTCAGTTCAGGGAAGCTTTTCCACCGGGACCTGTTGTTCAAGTAAGTGAAAAAATAATTACAGCTCAATTGCTTGGTGGGTATTTGGACGGTAAAAATCGAGCCGAATAAATATCACAATGGCGCCAGACTGCGGGTTGAGGGATAATTCCGAATTGGGGTAATGGATTTAAATTTGGAATAGAGTCGATTGGTCAGTGTTGACCTAGTTCTTATGTAGACTAGACTCGGTTTTAGGGTTGTTTTAAAAATGGGCAAAGTTGTTTTTAGTTTCTTGACCAAAGTGTATCTTTCATAACACACTTTACTCATTTTATTTTTACAACACATTTGAAACTTCCTTCAATTACCAATTACTATTCATATTAAAAGTTACTCAAGATATCGACATACATATAATATTACAGTTCAACACCATCGTCCCAATAATAAACTTGGAGCTCAAAACTTTTCCGTGATCCTTTAAGTTATACCGAATCCCTTTTATTTCGTAGGCTCGCCAAGAAACAATAACAGCGACATCAGTATCATTCAATATCGTTGGACCGGCTGAAGAAATGGGACCACCAATATTGGCCTACACAGCCCAATACAAGGAAAACGGCAATTTCGATTGGAATCTCGCCCAGAACAGGACTTGGTCTGCCAATTCGCCGTACATTGTGGAGAATTTGAGGCCGATGTTCACTTATGATTTTCGATTCGCTGCCGTCAATCGTGTCGGGCCTGGCAGCTGGGGTGCGCCTATTACCGTCATTATGCCTAGGAGGTAAGGTTCTGTTTGCTTTTGACCGATTTGTAAGTAAGAGTTTATAAAGTCGTCTGTGTAACTATGGTTTGATAACGTCTCAAGAGTTAGTAGATGCTTTTGTACGGTTACCAAATTTTCAGAAGTTCAAGCAAACATTTAAATTACATAATAAAAATAACTTCGAATAAAACTAAATCACAAAATCAACATTTTATCATTACTATTCATATCTTATTTTTAGATCGCCACCGGAGCAACCAAAATGGTGGGAAAACGAAAGCCCAGAATCGCTTATTCATGGTAAATACGCAGATAGATACGAGCTGAGATGGCGCGTACCCGCCAACAATGGCGAACCCATCGATATGTATGAGATCAGCTACTGCCCCGTAAGTTTTTTATTGTGTTGTACCATCTCATAATATTCCCATTTCCGCACACAATACATACGCTTTCATTAGATTTGTTTGGATGATTTATATCGCTTTTCATACCACGTACATAGGATCCGATAAACTTATTACTTATCATAGTCTTTTATACATTTCTAAAATATTGCTTTAAGATAAATGTTTCATGAGTATTCCGTTACCGAATAAGAAAGATGATCCTAAAATCTGTATTACGGAGCAACATTTTAATGTAAATTCACGAATTTATTTAGGTGCTGAAAGTAAGTGGAGAATGGCGCATCGCATCTGAATCTCAATGTATCGTTGAGGAGCTTAAGTCTCTAGAGGCAATCAGTTACGAAGTACGTGGTCTCCACCCAGACACCCGGTACAGGATGCACGTTCGGGCACACAACGTCCTCGGCTATTCCCTGCCTGCACAACTTTACGTCCAAACGGCTCTCGGTGAGTACAATCAGGAGAGTAATGAAGTCCCCGTAAGGGCTGGCTTCTACGACGTTTACACCGCCTCAGAATCAATATACAATTCGAAAGCAACGACCATCTATTCCTTCAGCCTGTTCACCTTTGTTTTGTGTTTGGTTTTGTGAACTCAGACCTCAAACTAGTGTTTTGTGCGTCTTTATTTATTTTGTCGTGCTCCTGTAAAATATTATTTTACAACGAATTTATTTACCTGTCATGTGTTTCCAGTGGTTCTATGTTTTTTTTTGCTTTTCTTTGATCAAGTACTGTAGTATTCATAGTTTAGGTCATCCGCTTGTTAACCATTTTTTTTTTGTGTTATTTATTTTTCTGCATATTTTTAGTGGTTTTTATGACATACTAATTTATCACTCACATTTTTTAATTTTTATTGTAAAATCTTGCCTATACAAAATAAAATTAACATAAATAACTTTTAAAATGTACAAATACTTTTAAAATATTGCAAATATCAATTGTGAGGAGTGTGTGAAACTGTTGTATTTTGGCATGCGTTTTCTATAATTTTTATATGATTTTTAAAATTACTTTTAGATTTTGAGTACAATTATGATTTGAAGTTAGTTATGATGTACTTTTATAGTTTTATAAATTTCGTATTGACGATTTTATATTATGTTGGTGTTAATTTATTACCAGTGGTAAGTTTGAATTACCTATAATTTATTTGTTGATTTCTTATGTAGAACATTTTTATTTGCCTTATTAACTATACGTATTTATCATTATCAAATATTTTCTAGGTAACCCAAATGGATGTCCAAGTCATTTCAGATGGGCTCACACTAAAATGGAAGTCTTAGCGTCGATATTAATAATGTTTTACATAATATAAAGTAATAGTTAAACTCTAAAAATAATCTTCTAAATTAAGCAAGTCCAAAGATGACTGTTGTTATTTAGGGAAAATACTTGTTGTGATAATGCAATTTGTTGATGTGTAAATAAGTGTAAATGTTATTTGTGTTTGAAAATATCATCAAATGATTTTTGAACTTTAGTGATTCCAATTGTGTGTCTTTACTATTAAATAATTAAAAGTTTAATATGATTTGATCGAATTTCGGAATGGCGTTTTGAATTATACTGAAAACTTATTCCACACTTGTTTAAAAGCTAAATATAATCGTATGTAGGTAATTAACGGCTAATAAATTAACACTGCCAAATTATAAAATCGTAAGTTAGTGTTAATTAAGAAAAAAAAATGCCAAAAATTAAGGCATCCATAACATTTTATCATAGAACGTTGTATAAGAATTCATAAGATTTGTGTACGAATTTTTGATGACTATTTTGTCTTTTTGATATAGAATAAAGGTGGGAAAAGAAATCGTCCATCTTAATGATAAAATGGTGTTCGAAGGGAATATGAATGTTGACTGTTGAGGGTTGAAAATATAATGTAGTTAGCCAAAAGTTCTACTATAATTGCAAGGAGTTCGAATTGTGATCTGTTAGGAGAAAAAAAATATGACCAATGTGAAAAATAATAAATGTTTTCAAAACAATGATTGCCATTTGTAGTTTTCTGTATAGTGCATAAAATGAATGAAGTTCCAATCACTAGCTGTAAATAGTCATTTAAATACTGTATGGTGTAAGGTACTGGTATACATTGCAAAAACTTCATTCATTTTCAAAATGTAACTACCATCACCAAAATCCATGAAATTAGAATAACCCTCATCCTTTAATGTACCCCATGAAACTAATGATTAACTGTAATAAGAGATCAAAAAGAAAGCTGTCAAGATGCTTATCAAAGGAATCCATAACTTAACCCTTTGAATGTTGTCCGTTACACAAGTGTGTATGTGTCGCCCTGACTGAAATTTGGGTAAATATAATTTTACTTAATATGATATTTTTAATAGTTAATAATCCTGCTGCTAGTTTCCTTTGGAATGTACTAATTACTTGCATGACCTTCATGTACACCCTTCAAACGCTGAATAATTCACATTGTCCCAATAGCATGGTCCAAACATTGACGACTCAACATTATATCAATCCCTATTTCGAATATATTTTCAGTCTTTATCATTTTAATTATAATATCTTAGTAGTCATGATAGATGACAATGTTTATAGAATTTATATTTTCGATTTTGAAATTACCCTAGTCGTGCCGGTTTCTTTTTTCCAAGCATGGATGGTGTAATCTATGAAACTGCCAAAACGATCCCGATCATTTATTGTCTTGCTACCGAAACTACCTGTCCATCGGCTGCTTCCATTAGCAGTTTCCTTGCCTTATTGGCAGTTTCACCAGGTTTTAGGATTTCCTACTAGAAATATATAAAAAAAAAACAATTGTTGCTTGAAAAATTGACAAGTATTTGACTACGTTTTTAATGTCTCCTGAGATTGATCCAACGTTTTTCAAACAGCAATTAATATTTTCTTAAAATTATGACTATATGTGTACTGAGGTGATGGTTAATAGAGTTCCATCCAATATTTAGTTGTTTTAAAACATTATTATTGTTCCAAATTATTATTCTTATTATACGTTTACATTAGATTCTGATACCGCTTCAATAGAAAAAAAAACTTGTCATGGGGTTTGAACATTTATTTTGCGATAAAGAAAATCATTTGGAATGTTTGCATCTTGACAACTTTTCTTTCTTATGATTATTATATTGTTATCATTAATTTTAAGGTCTTCGATTTATGCATCATCATCTTTCGTTTCTGTCGTTCGTCATCTTTCATTTTTCATTCAAACCCCATTTCATTCTAGCGAACAGCTTTCTTCCAAACTGTTTGACGAGTCTTTATTGATAGAATAGTTGCCGGTGATTGGGTGCACGATTTCTTTATCTTAAAGCACTCCCTGTTTGTCACCAATTTGCTGATTGCAATCAATGTCTGTATTGCTGTGTACAGTTTGTACAAAACTGAAATTTACTTCTACGTACACAAGTAAAACTGCATTGATTATAATCACTTCCATGTCATCTAACATCTTCAGCTTCTGTGACATGATGCATAAACTAACAATAACAAGAGCAGTAGATACATTTACCATGTAATTTGCAGATCACACTTTGGCTTTGTCATTTTATAGCAAATGGTATCCTGCTTCTACTGCTCTTAAATGTGATGCAAGAAATATATCGAAACAATGTTTTTTAACAGGCGTCGAACGTTCCGGATTTGCTCCACCGCAACTTTTGTCAAGTGGTTCCATTATTGGACTGGCATTGGCTGGAGTTTTCATCTGTCTTCTCATCGTGGACCTCCTTCTCCTGTGCTTCAGACGGCAGGGAGTCATTGCGACTATCTGTGGGAAACGAGGAAAGAAACACAACGACGATGAAGCCAAGTTGGGAAGGTAAGGCTTTTACTATTCCTTATTCTTCTTGAGACGATAATTCGTATCTATGTTATCAAAATTCTCTAAAACAAACAGTTCATCCAAAAGCACTTCATCGACATCATAACCGTTACACTCCAGTCTTCCATTGACTTTAATAATTACCTATCTATATGTATTTTCCTTATGTTTAATTGTGTCAGAGCCTATCCCTTTGTGTCCCGTGTTCCAAGTCAAGTGTTAGTGTCGATGAGAGATGTTTCTGCCCGCTAGTCTGTACGGTTGGCGCTTCCCGCTCCCTTATTGCAGCACGAAGCCGCGCGCGCCGCCCTCCCCCGCGCCCCTGCCGCCACCGGTCAAGCTCGTGCCGACCCCTACGTAAGGCACCACACAATTGCCATACCAAACCTTGAGACTGCCTGCATGCTTTGTTTGTGCGGAAGATATGGTTCGGCCCTTGTGAGGAGGAACTATCCTGAACCGAACAATCATTTGGTTTGGACGGACAATTAAGTTTTTAAATAAAGGGGATGATGTATGTATAAGACTTTTCGCTGGGGCTGAGCAGTTTGTACATATCAAAGACAAAAAGCTTCGCGATTTGCCTTATGTATATAGCTATGGAGATGATCATAGAAACCGTAATGCTTTGGATTGAAGACTGTAAAAGTGTTGTAGTTGTGAAGTAGTGTACAGTGCCGCTTTTTGAAGGTAACTAATTTAATAGCAGCAGAGATTTGTATATTTTTTAATTGGAAGCAGGTGCCACGTCTTTTGTATCCGAAAACTTCCGCAAAGTTCTGTTAAACTGGAACATCTCTTACGACAATTTTTCGTTCGTGTTTCTTTTTAAATTTATTTGTTTATTAATCCTATCATTACCTTGTGTTTAACTCTTCCCCAAGCACTTATATCACGGGTTTTACAGTTTGACTTTTAGATTTGATTATTTGCACTATCCACTAACAAGTATTATTTGTCTTTCCCAATGCTGCCCATTTCAACCACGTGTAGCTATGTACCGACCACGCCAGTGTAAGACATTCAAATATATCATACAACTTTATCCTAATTACCAGTTTTTGTTTGTGCCTTGTGTTCTGTGATTGCAGTGTCTGCCAAACTGTATTCTGCATTAATTCCTTGGCTTTCTGTTGTGTTCGCTTTATTTACCTTCAATCATCTATCATCACATTCGTGTAACTTATATCTCGCATCATACATCCATTAATGCGCGTAGTTTTGATTGGTCATTGTTTAAAGTTGCATAGTTATTTACAATTTTAGGAACGGACGATTTGCGTAAGTTGCTACGGACAAGGGCATATACAGCTAAATACTACTGCGGAATCTATCAGAACCCGGTGTTCGTGAATTGTTCGTACCAATTTAACCGATTTGTATAAACGTTTATAGAAAACAGATGCAACTCTAAACAGCTGACTTGCTGTAAATAAAGCCTTGGTACCATTTGAACTAAAAGCAAGACCTAATCACAATCTATATATCACAGGGACGAAAAGGAACCCCTGAAGGACACCAACGATGACGCTATCAAGAGGAACTCTTCAGTTGAATTCGACGGACACCGAGTATATGCAACCAGTGGTGGTCCAATCATCGGCAAGAATTCCGCCGTATAAAGACCATGTAGTATTAAAAAGGAGATTTAAATGATCATGAATGTTTAATCGTCAAAACTTGGTGTTACATTCGATATGCTTGTGTATATGTGAGAGCGACCAGTATTTAAACTGCCAAAAGTTTACTTAAGTATTCAGCTTTACTATCTCTACTTTCTTCATCATCACATATTCCCTAAATATTTTTATAACGTCTAAAAATCTAAATATAATCATGCAAAACATATTTTATACTATTTTCTAGAGTTTTGTTATTAGAGGCAATGTTCTTGTCTTTATCAATGGAACTATAATGCACTCTATACATTTCTTGAAAGATACAGCCGCTTCTAGAGGTACTATATGTGCCTTTTAGTATATTTCTTGTAATGAGGGTATTATATTTTAGTGTATATAGGATAATGTAACGATACACGTCACAATATTATTTTTATCAGTAAATATTATATCAATGACTATTTAAAAGACATTTATTTTTATATTTTTCTCTATTTCTATTTCTTGTTCATATATTTTTAAGTACTTACTGTTCTCATAGAATCAATATAAATCTTAACCATCATGATATTAACATAAAAATGAAATGGATGAAAGGAACTTGACACTATATTTTGCCTAATTGTTTTTATTTTAGTTAAGTGAGATGCCTTTAATTTTAGTGAAGAAATCTGAAACTATAGTATTATAAGTTAATGTTAGGCTTTGTACATAAATAGTTAAGACTGTAAATATTTTATATTCTAACTGTTTTAACGTCTCATTATTCGATTACAATCTCAAAGAAAGTTAAATGAGGGAAGGAGCCAGTTAATTACTGTTATTAATTTTTCCAAATATGTGAGACATTTTAGTAAGACGCTTACTTATGTTAGTATAAGCTGCCTAGGTGTCATGTTTAATTTTATAAACAAAATCGTTAGTTAGGTAATGTATACCTGTTAGATAATTTAAGACTATTTAGATATTCCTACTTATTGTAATGATTTAGGTATTACAAAGCACAATACACATAAGGAATAGCAGTATTTTAATATACACGTATGCAGTCATCACAATGCAATGGACTTTAGTACTTAATACACTTTGATACACTTCAAATTTTGATGTACTTATCTACACATATTTTATCCTTCTGATCTCGATATTAGTTTTAATATTCTACTTCTTAGATTTAAGATTTTATTATAGGTACTTCTGTTTCTTATGTGTATTGTCTCAGCTCGATTGAATCCGACTGCTAAATTAAATCAAGTGAACCACCATGTTTTTTAAAGTCATCAAATAATTTAGCAGTCGCTTCTAATAGAGCGAAAACGTTTTTATAACCGCTTAATATATTTAAGATATTTTATCTACATCTTGTACCTAAACTTTCTAAATGTTTATGTTTTTTTTAAATTTCATACAGCGCCTTTGATAAAAAAAAAAGAATTTATAATGTAAACGCAGACGTACTTTGGAAGTAAATGTAAAGAATCTAGTTGCTGATATATTCATTGTTTGTTAATGCAGCTATTGACGTCATATTTGAAAAGGCATTCGAAGTACAATAGTTTAAGAAGTTTCTAAAACTCGTAAACCTGGAAACCCTCAGAACTGTTAACTGAAGTCTTGAGTCGTCTTCAAACTATAATAACAGGCATTAAACTTGTCTTGTTGTAAATCCAACAATCGATTCCAATTTATCCATCAAATAGCAACTAAGTCTGCCTCGATAGACACAATTTAGGCCAATCGAATTACGTGTTTCATTGAACAAATTGCGAATTGAAGAGTTACAAAAACTTCAGCATAGTTATATGCTTCCTTATGTACAAGCTTAAATGTTATTCGTATGTAAGGTATGACTGTCTGCTTTTAGTGGCCGGGTAATCGAAAGAAGGGAGAGCGCATTTTTATATGAAAATAAATGTATTGAAAATGTTTCTGCGTATCATTTATGGACATCCTAATTAGGTAATTTCCTGGGGTATTAGATGTGGGTCTACCAGCTTATTGCTAAGGAAATGACGCCAATATAAAAAGCCATTCGTAATTTAGATTTGTAAAGAAATTGTAAAGGTGAAAACATATCTTATTTTACGGTTCATTAATATTAATTTGCGTTATAAATAGAGCTATTATATAAAACAGGACGCCCAAAAAATTTGTCGACAAAGAGACATGATTTATTCTTGTTACTGTAACTTTATAAAATGGTATGCTTTTTAATCGTTATTGTAGTAACAATGTAATCTTTAGTGAGGGGACGGGATGAACAGACGGGGTCCGGGGCCCGCAGTTTGCGGACAATGAAGCAAATGTTGTGCAACAACACTTAGGAACGTATTAACTCTAGTGATGGGTTTGGTTACGCTGGTCGATTTGAGCTTTTTGGCTGATTGGAAAATTGGTTGGAAAGTTATAATTGACATTCAACTTAGTAGTAATAATATCCACTTAAAATGAGATGCTTTTAAAGATATCGGCTGAGTTTGGCAGAGGTTTACCTATTACTAATAGTATAGCTACATTCCACCGGTTATGTTTAAGTCCCATGTAATAGGGGGTGAACCTATTGCCATCAGTCGGGCACATATTCAGACTAAATAATTGTTTCTCACTGTAAGAAAAAAGTAAAATACTCAGGAAGGCTTGAATTCCACTAATCTATTTAAACAAAAATAATGGACTTACTGACTGACTCGCTTTATCTTAAGAAGCCAAATTTCCATCTTTACTTATATCTTTGTACAATGTTACTGAACAAAGACACAAAGCAATTTCTCATCAAAAACATTTGATAAAATATGTAAGGCTAACCAGTCAACTAGAACACAATTTATTGAATGCCATAGAACCTATAGACTTTCCATGAGCCGTGACGCAGTTAACAGCACTATTTCGCGAAAGCAATGCGTCACGCTTGATCCACAGGGTGCAGTCAATCTCTGCGGTCTATGCGTGAGGCGAAGGACACAATGACGCACCCTGTTTCTGTTATAATTTATTTTTCACTGACATTTGCTGTAGGGGGGCCACGCGTGCTTTATTTAGCGGGACAGCCGCAAGGAAAAATGGAATGTGGTAAGTATACTTAGTTATAATCTTTAGCCTGAAAATCTTAAGTTGAATGGTCAAACCAAATAAGCATAATTATAACCTATAATGTTCCCATCACTGCAATAAATGCACTTGAGCAGTAATTCATCGCGCGAGTTGGTAGATGTCACATGTCTTCAATTTTTTGGGTCTAGGACATATTTCTCCACGATGTTTCTCTTCACCATTTTGAGAGCAGTGGTAAAGTGAATTAAAGATCGAAAATAGTAGTAAAGCTAGCATAATAAATAAAGAGAAATCCTTAATTGTGTAGATACTTTATCGCGTCAGACATCGACATTAATCATCCCACTTGACAGGTCTGTCATCAACGGATATTGTACTGTCCTAAATGAGGAAAATGACCAAATGAACGTGCGAACGTCGGGAAATAATTTATAATGGAGCTTGGTGATATCTACTTAACCTCTAAAAACAAATTTAATTGTTACCACATTTCTGATTAATTTTATACATAACATAACACCACGTCTAAAATTCCCAAAGGGTTAGACAGCAGAGGTGTACCCACAGTACACCCACATTCAAACAATTATTTTTAAGTCCCATATAACAAGGGGCGAGTTTATTACCTTCAACCAGGCTAAGAATACTTAGAAATTCCTGATGGAATATAACACTATCCGCAGGTACCTGATTAATTTCTTATATTTCGATCCGATAGTAACAATTTCAATTTCATCTCGTAGTCACCCTACGCTAAGCCCATATTGGTTATCGCTGGCAACAATTAGGGCAGTCCACGCGGCCAGCTTATGTTCGCTCCGAATAACTTCCCTTTCAAATAATTGCCCCAGTAGCAGATGATACGGATTACTAACAGGGTAGAGCCCTATTCACAACAGAAAGTAAGTTCAAAGTTTTTTACGTTTGACATAAACCTTATGTCTACGAGAATAGAGGTCACTGTACTGCAAAATCAAAAGTAAAACAACAATGGAAAGACATTAATACAGGTCGACTCATTTCCGATACAAGTTGTCATTACGAAAAAATACACCCCAAAAAAGTTGATGCCCCTTTTTAATTAGGGGTCGTATTAAAAGGATATGTTTAATATTACTTTGAAAGTGATCCCCTGTTTGAAATTAGTTTGCGAAAGTAGTTTTTTTTGAGTAGGTAAGTGATACGATTATTTGATTGGGGAGAAAATTTAATAAAATACATAAAACATCGACGAATTGAAAAATATAGGCACAAAAAAATTGAAACTGAGTTAAAGGCTAGATAGTTCGTGGAAGAAGAAATCAATGCTGCAAATACCCCAAATAAATTAGGATAAGAGCATAAAAAACTTAAATTGGAAAAAATCTGGAAAAGAATAATTATCAACCTTCATTTTTACATCTGCACGGTGGATCCGTCGCGATGGTGATATCCGAGGGGCTGAATCACTGGTGTCATATTTGTTTCTGAACTACACTCATCATCGTCATCAGCCTACAACAGCCCACTGCTGGACATAAGCCTCTTCAATCGGACGCCACTTAACTCGATTCTCGGAAACCCTCATCCAGTTGCTACCAGACACCCTGCGAAACTCGTCGCTCCACCGAGCCTGAGGGCGTCCCGCCTTAGGTTAGCCTTCACTCAAGAACACGTCTACTCCAACGGTCATCGGTTCTACGGCTAATATGGCCGGCCCATTGCCACTTCAGCTTACTTATTCCGTGAGCTATGTCGACCACTCTGGTTTTATGTTGGATCACCTCGTTCTGGAACTAGACTTTTTTTCAATTCATCTAGATCAATAAATGGTGTAAATAGAGGGTCTAACGAAGCCAAAAAGCACTTGTTCTGTCCGTCATTGCGATTTTTTTTTTGTTCCTGACCATACCTGGGAACCTTCTAGTTACAGAGATATTGGAAGTCAAGAGTCAAGGATAAGGGGTCCGCCCTAATGACTAAATTGACTCATAAAGCTGTAACTAACAATCGCCCTTGTCATTAGACATAATAATACATATATCCTCGGAAAAAGCAGAACTCATTTAGTAAATAGCTGCTCTCCGTCTAATTGCTGCAGATTAGTTCAGATTTAGTGCTTTACACGTAGATTCTAGTGAACGGGCGACTAGCCTCGGTTTTGTGGACTGAGTAATCTATCTAGACGACCCTCACGTAAGATTGAATATATTTTTGATTGCAAAGAAAATGTGACTGTGTGTTCAAAGGCCGTACAATTTGTTTTTTGTTTCCCTTTTTTGAAATTCAGAACGGTTACAATAGGTACGTTACTGAATGTTGATCATCGAATACATGAATAATTTAATAAAATACGAAATCCAATGAAAACAGACTTACTAGATACATCTACCTAAATTTAAGATGCCTGTAAAATCAGTACCTACAAATTTTATCATCTCACCCTGTAAATATTCAACTTCCACCAAAACATATTAATTACGCTGTCACCGCGTACATCAAAAAGCAATTGACATAGGTATGAGGCCCAATTCACGGCCTCTACCGATGCGACTAACGTGAAACGACAAACGCGCGTTTCACTTGTTTTCTTCGCTCAAGGATCAGTTCAGACAGAACAGAAAAATACACGAGTAAATTACTGGCTGCATTGAAAATGGTACCGTATTACTATTTTTTCAAGACGCGTGACCGAGTCGTGAGCATTATGGCTCATTTACATTAGGGCGTTTGATTGATTCGGTTGCAGCCCGTATTCATTCGATGAATCAATTCGGTTAAACCGAAAGCGGTCGCCGCATTCGGTGACCGACTTAATGTAAACGCGCCATGCCATGAGCGAGACGACGCTTGACGTCCGCATCGATATTCATACAATTTTCTTCTTTAAACACTCGTAATACGGTTCTATTTTCAATTGCGCGAGGATTTTGTGGCAAACTCAAGACAATTTTTAAGCGACTTCAAAAAAAGGAGGAGGTTCTCAATTCGGCTGTATGTTTTTTTTTTTTTGTGTTTGTTACCTCATATCTCCGTCATTTCTGAACCGATTTGAAAAATTCTTCTTTTATCTGAATGGATCTACTTCTCGATTGGTCCCATAGAAATTTCATCAAAATCGGTTCAGCAGTTTGGTTTTGAAATCAAAATAACTGGAAAAAATGTCATCCAAGTAAAAGAAATTGCGAAATTGATACTTGACAAGGATTTATGTGTGATACGATAACTAAAAAGGGTAAAATAAAAACTTTTCTGCAAAAAAAAACCGACTTCCAAAGAAAACACAAAAAAAGTGGAAAATAACTTTACTTTCGGAAGTCGGGGGCAAAAAAGTCAATGAAACAAACAATAGTCACCGAAGTCGGTTTTTTTTTGCAGAAAAGTTTTTTTCGTTTGCTGTCTTCGCAGGCGCCAGTCGTTGTCGCTTGTGCGTATAACTCGAGGCCTCCACACCGCTAACATCATACTAATTACACTAATAATGCCAGTATATCACAATGTAATCAGATTGTGTATCCGAGCGAAAGATAATATAATTATAATTGGAGAGTGCAGCATACGTGCTCTATCAATTTAGCTCCGATATTGACAAGGAACAACGGTGTGCCATCCATCAATGTGCCAGGCTACCCCTCTGACTGGCGAGGGTGATAAAACACCGTTGATGCAAGGGCTTTGGCGAGTTAACAGAAAAAAACAGCATCAAAATAAAAAAATTGAAAAGTACGTACGTAAGGGCACAGTTATTGAAATGGTTTATTTTTAACCGACTACAAAAAAGGAGGAGGTTCACAATTCGGTTGTGTTTTTTTTGTGTTTGTTACCTCATATCTTCGTCATTTATGAACAGATTTGAAAAATTCTTCGTTTATCTGAAAGGATTATACTTCCCAATTGGTCTCGTTTTTAAATCAAAATAGCTGGAAAAAATGTCATCTAAGTAAAAGAAGTTGCGAAATTGATACTTGACAAGGATTTTTATGTGATAGATAACTGAAAAGGGAAAAATAAAAACTTTTTTTGTAAAAAAATAACCGACTTCCAAAAAAACACAAAAAAAAATGGAAAATAGCTTTACTTTCGGAAGTCGGTGGCAAAGAAGTCAATGAAACAAACAATAGTCACCGATTGGTTATTTTTTTTTGCAAAAAACTTTTTTCATAGATGTTATTACTCGAATTCATGACAGAATTGACAGAGTTATGCTTTTTCCGATTTTCAGAGCTCATTCATGCTATTAAATTCTCTAAACGAATATAATATACAGACATTCCACAGTGCCCCAACCTCTTAAAGAATAAGCTTAAATACTTTTATGCACAGGATACCTGGGAATGACTGTGCAATTTCAGTCACTGGTTTAAGTCATTAAAACGTTCAGCAAGACACAAAAAGAGAATATCCTATGCACTGTAGAAATATCTCGCATTCTAGAGAAGAAAAGGAACGTCTTTAATGCCTCTGAAATTAAACCTAGGAAAATTGTTTTTCCCACATTCTTAGCATTTGAAAGAGACACTAGATCCTTTATAGTCTTGAACAAGAAGGTACCTATGTAGAAGGATGAATAAAAAAATTCATACTTAACATTGATCCCATGGGATCATTTCCGACTTCCATGCGGACGAAACCGTGGGAAAAACTTACATAATATACGATCATACCTGTAATCACCCAAGGATTAGGCAGAAGTGTACCTACCTGTCAACCGGGCTCAAATCCGGGTTTCGTGGCTGCTACTGAGAAATTCCTGATGGAAAAACCCAATAACACTTTACACGACCTGGGAATCGAACCCAGGTCCCCATGCTCTGCAGTGACTACGATCACTAAACCAACAAGGTAGGTAAAGTACAATGAAGTACAATAAAATATACAATAAATGTACAATAAAGTATATTCTATTCTATTCTATTTTTGATAATAGTAGAACCATTCTTTTATCTTTTCATCGTTACTTACCGATTTAACTTATAAGACCACACAGATACACTTTCTAAGAAGAAAACTTATCTTTTTCAAACGTAATGGTAACAGTTCAGCAGCGAACGTTGTCACAGAATGTTATAAAAATGATACACCATCAGTTTTCCAAGATAGCAGATCGCTGCACCTACAGTCTTGTGGAATTTCATACAGTGCTGGAAATGAAAAGGATTTCCTGAAAAAGGTATGAAAATACGTTAGAGGATTACTTTGTAAGATGCTCGTAGCTTTGAGAATAAGGTTTTTCTTCTATCGTCATCAAAAATGTTCATCGCGGTTACTACACTTACAGTATTTTTTATTTTCTAAAGTCTGAAATTCAGTTCTTGCCAACATGTAGGTACATAGGTATTAATAAAAACACAAAATACATTTTTAGAACTTTTAATCTCAATGCATCTCTTTATTCATAGTTTAATACATAAAGTAGTAAGTAAAATAAAATAAAAAAATAATTATTAATAAAATAAAATTTGTTTTTTTACTTTTTTAAATGCAATAAAAAATTTGTTTTTTACTTTTTTAAATGCAATTTGGTAACTTTTTAAGCTCACGAACGAACATTTTTATTATTTTAAGTAAATGCATGAAGGTCCTGGGTTCGATTCCCGGGTCGGGTAAAGTGTTATTGGGTTTTTCCATCAGAAATTTCTCAGTAGCAGACACGGAGTCTGGATTTGTGCCCAGTTGATGGCAATAGGGTCGCCCACAAAGGGTACACATCTGTCTAACCCTTCCAGGATTACAGGCGTGATGTTATTTAGGTATACGACATAAATAGAGTTTTATTAATATTTTTTAATGTCCACCCGGCCGCTCTCCACCCCCGTGGGTACCACAGTGTGACTTAATGCTATGTCAATGAGGTTCATATTCGAAAAAAACCTTTGGCTTGCCACCAATAGAAAAACATTATTTCTAACTGTAGTATCTATATGCATACGACAGGAATATATGTATATGTTTTCCCTCATTTTGCACATACGCCAAACAAAATACGCGATTATCTTATAAACGATAAACGACACAGATACAGCGATCAGAGAAAATTTGTTCGAAATAATGTTCTGAACACGCAACTAAAGTCAGTGCTGACTGTTTGTTAGATACGACACTTAGCCCATATTATATTATGTTTAAGTCCCATGTAATAGGGGGCGTGCCTATTGCCATCAACCGGGCTCAAATCCAGTCTCCGTGGTTGCTACTGAGGAATTCCTGATGGAAAAACCTAATAACACATATCTCGACCCGGGAATCGAAACCAGGTCCTTCATGCCCAGCAGGCGCCACTAGACTAACGAGACAGTGGAATATTAATTTATTATAATAACTAGTCTGTCCTATTAGTCATCTGCCTAGCCTTTTCCCAACTATGTTGGGGTCGGCTTCCAGTCTAACCGGATGCACCTGAATACCAGTATTTTACATGGAGCGACTGCCTATCTGACCTCCATAACCCAGTTAGTACTGGGTAATACGATACCCCTTGGTAAGACTGGTTGTCAGACTTTCGGGCCACTGACTAACTGTTACGACTGTCAACGATGTACAATTGACAGCCGGACCAACGGCTTAACATGCTTTCCGAGGCACGGAGGGAACTCGGTATGTAATAGGTGGTCACCCATCCACGAACCAACCCAGGCAAGCGCGGCTTAATCTGACGATCAACCCGAGCAGCTGTTATTATTTAGCCATGAGCTCCTCTTTTGTATTGTCTGTCCTATTAGTACATAATCAAAATTATTGTAGTTTAACAACAACAATATATTGACACTAATGAGCGTACAAAAATAAACCGTGTTAACAGTTCATTATTACGTTATTGTTATACACAGTATACGCTTTTTATAATGAGTCGAATGATACAATCCGCCCACCCACTTGTCAATTATTATGTCTATTAATATCTTTTGTTGTGGAAAATACCTTATAATTATAGAATTCAGTCACCTTTCTACGTATTTTCATTTAGCTAGACGAAAAACGGCCACCTGATTCTCGTTTTAGGCAAGATTTTCAGCTTCTATTTTTAAAGGAACAATGACATAATATTACAAACCTGCGCAACGTTCACCTTTGTAAAGAAAGCTTAGAATTTTTAATTTCAAATTCCCGTCCCTCATACAACAAGATAAACCAACATGTTGATATGAATAAAAAGCTTTGCACAATCCAAAAATTCTTCACCGTAACAATCTCAACGTAGATAATATTCCATCTGGATGAAACTCATTTGAAACTAGGTAATTAAAATCCTTTAGACGAAAGGTACTCCTAAAAGTTTCATTTTCACAGTGTATTTTACTTCTAGAACAACAACCTCAAGAGAATAAACCGTTTTGATGAAAAATAGAGATACTACGGATTTATTTGCATAGTAGAAATGAATATTCGTTTCTAGATCATTATTGCTTTTATCTTGCGGTTTTATTAAAATTAGTAACAGCTAGGCTGTGGATTAGAAAGCTCCTGTTCTAGGATAGCTAAGTCTATACTTAGCAATATCATTGGAGTTATACTCTATAGTATAACTCCAATGATATTGTCCTAATTAAATAAAACATTTTTATTTTTATCTTGTAAAATAAGCATTGCAACTAATCTTGCAACTGTAGCCCTCTAAACCATTCCTTGTACTGTATACAAGTGTATATATAACTTACGTCAAAATATACTGGTGCGTCATCACTCAAAGGGGATTAAACTTTTTTCTTCGTTGCAGACTTATTGCAGCATTCAATAATTGGCAGTATGGGGAGCCATAGGGAGACGTCTAGTCACTCGTCTAGACACCACGTTTAGAAATAAAGAAAAATGTCGAAAACAAAACGCAATGTTCGGGATAGAAAGCAACGTTGACGCACCCCGTAAATGTTCTTTTCCTGTAAGACTTTCGGGCTCCGAAAATAAAAATGATATCTGTTGAAATCATAACAAATCGGCTCCTCAGCCACACGTTTTATTTTCTGCTATCTGTTTTCATTTTACCAGGAAAATGAAATAAAAACGTACCTAATGGGCTTTATAGAGTGGCTTCGGTTCGTAGTTCTAGCACTTTTTATTGAATTTGCGATGAAGTGTCTCAAGTTATCTTATCAGTTGACGTTCATTGGATTTTCTAAGGTCGAAAGTTATCGATTTTGCTTTAAGGGCTGCCAAGGTAACAATGTCAAACAATGTTTCAGATAAGGTCACTCTCTTACGAATTTTGTGTCGAACTTAGTTTCGAGTTACCTACATGCAAGCAGTAAATTATAGTAAACTAAATAATTTACATTTTGTCATCACATACCCGTAAATGTTATGTGTTAAGTTTATATAATATTATTACCAGTTAAAACAATCTTTTACTGTAAGGCGAATGGATAGCCTATTAAAGTGTCTTAATTTTAGGGTGTTAATATAGCTTAGGGTAAGTGCATTTTGTTATTGTTTATGATAAATAAAGATATTTGAAAACTGAAAAATTGGTTACGAATTGGTCGTGTTGGTATGTTAAAAAAAAATCAACATTATAACGTAGTGTGACGCAGTGGTAGCCCGATGGCTGTGAACTTGAAGGTCTTCGATGTCGACCTACAGACATTGATTGGTCCGAAAATAGGAATGACGTATCCATTTGATTGGGGTGGAAATCGATGGCGAAGAAATTGACGAAGAGTTCAAATTGATTAAAATGCCCTGACCTTTCAGGAAAAGGAGGAATATCTTCCTAGGTACGAAAAACTTGAAGACTTTCAGGGGTAGTTTTATGTATAGCTTACACAGAATGAGGGTTTTTAAAAATACGATAATTAAGAAGTTAAAAACACTTTTACATTTAATAGACCTTATTAACCAAAAACGTAGTAAAGGTACAGTAAAAGTAATGAGTAATAATATTACTTATTATAACTTGGATATAAACTCGAACACCGGTCTCTTCGTGGGTCCTCGGCTGGAGCAGTAAAACTTTGAAAGCTCATTACTCTCGGTTGAATTCCGACATATTTCTACTGAAACGTTGAAATGTTGGTTAGTAAAATTCTGTGATTGAAGAAATTATTACATTTTGAAATTAGGTTGATTCAAACAATTTTCGTCGGATGTCAACCGTTTTTTTTACTACGTTGCTTAGTAAATAGGTTTGTCTGAAAGATTACACAGAATATCTACAAGTAGTCGTAATTTCAAGCGTGTTTTAAATCTTCACTTGAAGTTCATTGCATATCTTGGCTTTATTTAGTTGCTCAGCACGAAAGCCAATTGTGGCATTGACACTTTTCAAGTCTAATAAACTGTGAATACTGTGATGAGCAGAGTTTATATTATTATAGCTAGCCCATGCTGTCCCACTGCTGGGCAAAGGCCACCCTCCATTTCTTCCAACGTTCACAATTCTGTGCTACTTATTTCCAATTCTCAAGGAAGACTTCCAGTTTCGTGGTCTACCGCGACCCCGTGTCACTGTTTCACGGCACCAATCCTGAGCAGAGTTAGTTAAGAGATTAATCCAAACAGTCCTCCCCAAAGCAGCATCATTGTAAACCCACAAAAAGCGGCAACATTTTTTAATTTACCTACTCGAACAAAGGTAACCGAACTAACCCCATATGCATGATGAACAATGCTATAAATTATCGTACACCCAACGTTGGGCTTCATATTAATCTAATCGAGCCGTTGTTTGTCCGGACAAGCCCACCGGACAAACAGAGGGACCCCGGATTATGACGTTACTCTAATTGACACCGTTATTTGGGTCCAAAACCTAAACAACGCACACCCGTTGCGTGATGATGCATCCTGATTAGAATTTCTATTGGTTAAGCCGGCTGTTGAGTGTATTAGCAAAATTGAACGAAGTTTGTACGGGCCGGTTTGAACAGGTGGTGTCAAATCAAAATTTTATCCAGTTTAGCAATTTTCGTTATTGAATTTTGTGGCGTAGGTATTTTCTCTTTGTTTTCTATAATAATTTTCGTCCATTCAGAAAAGTTCTCATTTATGAAAAGCAGTGTTTCGTCAGTTAAATTGAAACAAAACAAAAATAAGGTTATTATTAAACTAAAAGTTTACTTTGATTTAAATTAATTGTTTCGGCCTACTTAACTAACCCTTACAATAATATAATATACGATCGCCCTATATTTCTAAATCCAAATGTATAATTGAGAAGATTTATTACGAGTTTACATTCATACATCACATGCGACAACACAAATCCCACATTACACATCGGCATTCGTTTTCATTGTACTAGGCCCGCATGACGCAAATGAGAATCACCGTGACCAAGCATTTATCAACATCGGCACTTCGGCAATATTCGTACATTTTCGGGCCCTCACGAATCGGACGCAGATGGTCAAGCAATTGACCGGATCTGTTCCTATGAACAAAATCTCACCTAATGCCCGAATATTGCGACCGACAGATGTTCGGCAGTTTGCCTATTGGTAACTGTCGGTAAGTTTGTTTAACAAGCGGTAACTAATGAATACAGATACTGTGTGGAAGTAGGACTAGTAGGTAATTTATGCTGATAAGGTAGCAATTTACCTAATAGATTAGATCGTAATAATAATTGTGATTTTGATTAATATTCCCTAGCAACAAAAAAGTTCTTTAGCTACGCCAATAAATCAAAATACTTAAGAAAAACCTACCGTAAAAGTTTACAAGAAAGATTGAAGCTTGCAGAAAACTGAAACGTTGTTGAGGTTAAAGTTTATAGATAGCCTTTCGCTCAGCGCTGAAAAGTTATCGAAATATAGTTTTCGGAGCACAATTCTTGAGGATCTTTCAGTTTGAAGAAGATTTAAAAATCGATTCTAGACTGAAATAAAAAACATTCAAAAGAACTAAAATAAATCTTCTACAACTTGAACTGATACACAAGCTAATGGTTCTAAAGTGCAAGCTCAAAATCAATAGTCATTTATTCAAATTGGGCTGGAATACAGAACTTTCTATCATTTTATCCTCCTCTTCTTCTGTTCCTCAAACGACTACTTTTGTAACCAAGAAACAACAACATACCAAACAAATACACATAGCTACATACAAACCACTTTTCTTCAAAGGTGTGAAGACGAAACACTAAGAGAACACAAAATAGAACGAAGTGGAAAGAAATGGATGACGCCTTTGCCAAAGTTGGGCAAACAGCAGGGTTGTCGGCGTAACCGACTCACCAGAGTCCAACTATATGCATGTAAACATTCGGTGTCTAAATAATGGCTTACATTATTACAGAACTTTTTGATCGACACAATTACATAAGACAGTCCCAAAAAAACTTCCACCCTTAACCACCTAGTGGTTTAGCTGTGGAGAATAAGTAGAACAACAAAATCAGCAACACGTTTGTCTCCAGTTACAACAATCTGATTCTATACAAGTATGCGTCCACCAGTACATGACCGTACATACAATGAGATACCAAATCCGGTATCACACACCGGTGGTTAGCAACAACAACCACCGTTACCGATCCCCCATGTACGATACCATCTAACAACAGATCAGAAATCCTTTGATTCCAGATCAAACCCTTCGCTTTCGTCACACATACAAATATATGACAATCGTAGCAGCCCAATCCGTATCTAATCGTTACTCGCTTCATTTTTCTGTGAATGGCCTTTGACATGGTCTGTAATCCATTCACAATACGATTTCATATCCAAGTTTATTCACTATAAATACATGTCCTTACTGGCAATAATAATATGACGCTTGTTATGTTGGGTACAATTGAATAAATCGCCGTGCTAATTTTGGAAATGTTCTATTTTTCGGTTAACTTCGTAATGATTATTGTTGCAACAAATTGATGTGGGAAGTTTCGAAATTGGTGGAAGAAATATTTTAATTATCATTTTTTTTTAAATTCTAATAGAATATTTTTATTATGTATTGGAACCTACTGAATGATAGTGAGCAATAGACTGTCGCTAATACTGAGCTAGAAGGGTTGATGCAATTAGCGCAGAGGGGCGAAGATTGATCAGTAGTAATACAGCCAGTAGTAGGTCATTAAAGAGAGACGACTAATTATTATGACATTGATTGTAAATAATAAGATAAGAGAGCTACGATTACTACCCCGACAAAGTAGATGCATAATGTCCATGTATTGTTTAAATGACCTACGTTACACATTTCATACTTATGAAGAAAACGGAGAGTGAAGACTTCACATAAGCTGCTTGCTAAGTGAAGTATCAAGGATGATAAATTAAGTGTTTACGTTTGCAGGCACACTTGAGTTTTTTGCGCTACATTAGAATTTCTCTTGGAGGCACGCAAATTGTGACAGCGTTCATACAAATGACCTAAAACGTTGCTCTTGTAAATAAATTATGTAAATCTAAGGAATTCTCGTGAGCATTTCATGTTTCGTAATGAATCCTTTCCACATAAAACCTACGTGCTCTTTAACTAAAGTGAGTAATAAAACATGGCCACATTTTTCCCGAAAAAATGGGAATGAAGAAGGAAAAGCGAACACACAGGGTCTTTTGGGATGTAGTTTGATGGGGTCACGTACGGAAACTTTCTCGGGTATTTAGCAAAAGGGCAGCTTTTCACGATTTTTACTCATATTGAATTATATGACGCAGAAGTGCTTGAGACGCGAGAGCTTTAGACGTCCGCAATGTTTTGGCTGTCACAGAAAACACACGGGTGCTGCGTGTTTGGCTTATTTTATGAAACTGTGTGGGACATATCGTTGTTCCATCAATTCCATATCGTATTTGAATTGTCCCTTTGTCGTAATAAACCAGAAAATGGAGTTTAGCAAACACTAGCTTTAACAGGAAACGTTGTCCACAAAATAGACGTTACCCAAATATAATTAAATTGTAACGTCCACAATGAGAATCGGTGCTATTTACTTTTACAACGCGGCAATCTTACCACCGAGGTACGAAACAAAATGTAAAAGTTTACAACCCCTTTATATTTGGCACGTAATAAAGTTTTACGATATGGCATTTACTTAACGCATAAGTTGACCCTACCGTGAACCCCGGTTACGAAAGTTTATAATTTAATTATAACACCCTTAGGAGCCGTTAGAGAGAGCTCTCTGCATTTCAAACGTGGATTTGTACTACTATCGGATGAAAGTATAATGATTGTTCAGAATTCTTAATAAGGTAGTTTATGACTTCAGATCTATTTATAAACTTTTGACTAAAGCCGGATAGAAAGGTTCTGTGCCTAATTTTGTCCAACTGGTCAACGATTCAAAAGGTTTTTAACTTTTATTTAAGGTTTAAGTTCAAAAAATGATTTGAATGATTTTAGATTTTTTGATCTATTAAAATTTCTGAATGAAAGTTCATTATGGCTGATTCGTAATTTTGAGTTTAACTTATAAACTAACAATACTTTTCAAGTCATGAACTTTATTAAGAGGCCAGCATTAATTTCTAAGGTAATTCGACCCACTCAATCAAGTTTTGAAACAGTAAGTTTAGACCCGCCAAAGTATCAGATCTCTGGCTTAATTAAGCGATTTTTTAAATCTAAGTCGTGGCGTCTAAAGTATATTCGCTTTGAAGAGCTTTTCTGCTAAAATTGTCTGCCACTTAGAGTAATTCCTTTGAGGGCTATAAATCTCACAAAGAGCTGGACTGAAAAATTCTAGCGCATAAATTAGCTGAAAGTAGTACCTACCTATGCTATTGAATAAATCATACAGGTTTTAAGAAAAATGAAGAATGTTCAGTGTTTAAGAACACCATAATACCCCAATTTTTAGTAAAGTGTAGCCAGGAGATTTAAATTTTTGCTCTGACATTATCATATATAAACACCCACTCGCAATAACTTCAGTTTATCCGTGATCAATAATATCCGTGATAAGATTCAGTACCTCGACTGCAATACATTATTTGTCGTTCTTGATTTCTTCCCTTGAAATACCACAAGAAGTCCGTACAACAGATGACTCTGCAAAGGTCAATCCAAACTCTTTTTTACATTAGATGGGCTTACAATCTTGGCCTTAGAACAGAGATGAAATCGGCGATGGAACGACCCAACCCAAAAGAAGCCTATTAACTCGCGACTTAAATAGATAGGGGTCATATGAACTCGGGAACACCGACTCCATCGTTGCCAAAAAAAAACAACCATTCATAATTACCAAAAAGGACGCTGAAACGTAACAATCCATGCTATATCCAACGTACAATTACAAGTCAGATGCTTACTACCCAAACATAAACACACCACAGGGTTGCCAAATACAAACACTAGTTACTTAAGACTGGCCAAGTGTTAGGGCTGCACGCAAATGGTCGCATTCACTCTCGCTTTGGCCGCACAGCTGAGCCGGAGAAGGGAGGAATGCTTTATTGTACGGCTGTTTACTCCGTGAAAGATACGTTTGTTGTGTTTCAGAAGTTCAGTTTTAAGGGACTCTGAAAAAATTGTTCTGGCGACGTTGTGTTGAGCTTTCTTAAGATATTTCACGAAATTTTCGAACATGAAATATGATTTAATTATAATTATTAAATAGTCTAGTTATTTTTAATTAACACAAAATATGGATTTAACCAACAGTACCTAGGTACTACGCGCTCACTATCGGTCGACCACTTTTCATACATATGATCTCAGTTATAAGATTGAAAATTGGTCAACCGTCAGTGAACGTGGTAGTACCTACTGTTAAATATTGTAATAAAGTGGCAACATTTATATTTTAATAATTAAATTTCGAGTATGGCAACTCCTCCCTTCTTCCAACGCCGGTCAAGGCGGTGTGTCCATTTTTTTGTACTGTGCCTAATAATAAAATTAAACAACGTTTATTCCTTCTCCAAGCCGTTTTATTTCGCTCCATCCACTGCCGATAATAACTGTAAAAGGTTATGGGCCCAGGCATCCGGAGCGAAATAAAGGAATATTGACTTAAAAGCTGTGGTAAAGCGGCGCGTGGTCCTGCGGTCAAGCAGAGGCAAAGGCGGAACAAGATGGACGGCGAGGGCTATATTTTTGGAGCTTCAAATAATCGCATGTTATTAGAAGATGTCGGTAATTGGCATACATGGAAATTTCAAGTAAAAGTCATATTGAAGGCGGTAAATGTCTTTGACTTGGTGGATGGCTCATCAAAATGCCCTGAAAATGAAGATGAAAAATTAACCACATGGAAGAGGTTAGATGCAAAAGCCCAAGGAATCATCGTAGCAAGACTGGGTAACACGGCTATGCTGCATGTTCAAAATTGCGAAACAGCCAAAGAAATGTGGGACAAATTAAATACAGTTTATGAACAAAAATCTGATATGTCACTCCACATATTACAGCAGCGCTTCTTCGAAGAGAAACTTAACAGTTCGGAAGATGTATCTACGTTCATAGCTAAAATAGAAGCCATTGTGACTCAAATAAGGCAAGCAAAGGGCGAAGTTGCCGAAAACATGATTGTTACAAAAATCATAAGTTCGCTAGGTGAAAAGTTCAGACACTTTGTCTCTGCATGGGACTCTGTGCCATTAGAAAAGCGAAATCTTTCGGAGTTGACAGCCAGGCTCATCATAGAAGAACAAAGAAACAAACTGTACCAAAACAGTGAAAACAGTAGTTCCACAGCGTTCAAAACGAACACAAACTCAAGAAAATGCTTTAACTGCGGTAAAGTGGGGCATTATAAAAAGGACTGTAAGGTAAAGAAGCACAAAAGTGATAAAACTGAAAACATCCTATTTTGTAAGCAATGTAAAAAGCGAGGACATACAAAAGAAAAGTGTTGGTATAACAAAGACAATAAACAACAAAGTGAAGATAAAAAACAAAACGCATTTGTCATGTCAGTGGTGTGTGGACTTATATCAAAAAGTAAATATAATGAGTGGTTCTTAGATAGTGGTGCTTCTGAGCATATGTGCTTTACAGTGGACAGTTTCATAAACTATAAAAAGTTATTAGTGCCTAAAGACATTGTTATTGGGGATGGGACAATAATAAAAGCATTAGGTTATGGTGACATTAACCTAGAGGCATATGATGGTGTAAATTGGATTAAAACATCAATAGGCAGTGTGTTACATGTGCCAAGCCTCAAGGCAAACTTATTTTCCATGAGTGCTGCTCTGGATAAAGGTTACAAACTGGAGTCGACTGCTAACGAGTGCCAGTTTATCAAAAACAACAGTGTGTGTGCGGTAGCCCAGAGAAATGGTAAAATGTACACAATGTTGTTCAGACAGTATGAGAATAATGCCATGGTTGGAAAAGTAATGTCAAATCTGAGGGAATGGCATGCCAAACTAGGTCACCAAGACATAAACCAAGTGAAAAGCATCTTGATGAAGCAAGACATTAAGTTCGAAAATAGTGAAGAAGAAACCTGTTTGCCATGTTTGAAAGGAAAACAACATAAGTTTCCCTTCCCATCCAGTACCCATAGGGCAACGAAACCAGGAGAGGTTATCCATATTGACATTGGAGGTCCAGTAGAACAAACTTCACTAGGAGGGGCAAGGTTCTTTCTGCTCATCAAGGATGATTATTCCAAATTTAGAAAGGTGTATTTTCTGAAGAATAAAGGTCAGTCTGTAGAATATTTAAAACAGTATCTGAAAGAAATAAAAGTTAATCCTGGTCACATAGTGAAATACATAAGAAGTGATAATGCAAAGGAATTTATCGGTAAAGAAATGGAAAACTTGCTGAAATCACATGGGATACAACACCAAAGAAGTGTAACATATACTTCACAACAGAATGGTTGTGTAGAGCGTGAGATGAGGACGGTGGTTGAGTCGGCACGAACTATGCTTCTGGAGAGCGGCCTAAACAAAAATATGTGGGCTGAAGCTCTCAACACCGCTGTCTACATAATTAACAGAACAGGTCCTAGTCGTGTGAAAGACAAAACACCATATCAACTTTGGTGGAACAAAGATTTTGATGTCAACGGCCTTCAAGTCTTCGGTAGTCAAGTATCTGTACATATTCCTGATCAAAAACGGTTAAAGTTTGATAGCAAGGCTGAATTAGGCTATTTCATAGGATATGGAGAAAATACAAAAGGATACAGAATATATTTTCCAGAGGAAGACAAAGTAGACATCAAAAGAGACATAGTATTTATAAAACAGTCTATAGAAAACAAAGATAGAGACAGAAGACAAGAAAAGGAGTATCACATAGTTTCTGACACTCAAGAAGAGACAGAACAAGTTTCAGAGGAAAAAGAAAGCCAGTATGAGGATATTGAAAACCCTGAAACAATAGAAAGTGAAAATGAACAGGATTCCATTCATTCTTTTCATGAGGAATCAATACTAGAAGAAGAGGTAGAGGAAGAAATAGAAGAAGAACAGGAAAACTCACAGGAAACTTCAGGACAGACAGAAGAGGCAACAGAAAGATCCAGAAGAGTAAGGAAAAAGCCAAGCTGGTTGAAAGACTATGTACAAGAAGAGGAAAACATGTTCCTGAGCTACTGCTGTGATGAACCTGTTTCCTACCAAGAAGCTATGAAAAGACCAGATAAAACTAAATGGGAGGAAGCCATAAATAAAGAGTTGAAGACACTGGAGGAAAATAATACCTGGGAGGAGGTGACAGAAGTTCCTGATGGAGAAAACATAGTGAGTAGCAAGTGGGTATTTAAAATCAAGGAGGCAGAAGGAAAATCTCTGTATAAAGCTCGCTTAGTAGCCAGAGGATTTGAACAGAAGAACTGCGACAATCAAACATACTCACCTGTCGCCAAGTTAACAACCTTCAAAGCTATGATGGCTGTAGCTACCCAGAAAAGGCAGCCAGTGTATCAAATGGATGTCACGGGAGCATTTCTTTATGGAGACATCAATGAGACAGTTTATATGAGATTACCTAGTAATAAGGTATGTAAACTAAAGAAGTCAATCTATGGTCTTAAAAAATCTCCTAAATACTGGAATGAAAAGTTTAATAATTTTATGTTGAATGAAAATTTTCTAAGATCAAAGAATGACCCATGTTTATATTTCAAACAAATAGGAAATGACTACATTTATGTGTTATTATTTGTAGATGATCTGTTGTATTTTGGTAGTAATAAAAACCAAGTAAGTGACTTTAAAAGTTCCATATGTAAAAACTGTAAAATGAAAGATTTGGGTCTAGCCAGTAATTATCTAGGAATAAATATTAAACAGGATCTTGTTAATTGTGTAACTATAATAAATCAGAAAAGATATTTGTTAAAGCAAGTAGGCACGTACATAGTGTTGAGTTTATAACATTGTTTAAGGTATCTTGTGTATGTAAAGGTTGTTAGGTATTTCTAGATTTAAGGGCTCTGCATATTTGTTTAGAAGTTTAAGGGGAAGCATCTCAGAATTTTTCTTAAGGGGGTGTTAAGAATAAATGTTTTGAATTGTTAAATTAAAGGGTTGTCTGGGAATTAAAATATAATGTTGAGGGGGTGTGTTAAATATTGTAATAAAGTGGCAACATTTATATTTTAATAATTAAATTTCGAGTATGGCAACTCCTCCCTTCTTCCAACGCCGGTCAAGGCGGTGTGTCCATTTTTTTGTACTGTGCCTAATAATAGAATTAAACAACGTTTATTCCTTCTCCAAGCCGTTTTATTTCGCTCCATCCACTGCCGATAATAACTGTAAAACCTACCTACAGAGAAGCAATTCGGCCAAAATATTTTTATTTCAACCTGCCGCATTTTCACTTGAAATATTGAAGCTTAAGTTACCAATATCTATGTATTTGCTAAAGTATCAGTAGCATCTTACCTACTCCGATTCTCCAGTAACGTGCAAAGGGTTTTTCAACTAGTAACCATCAACATCACAGTCTGTGTGCACAGTGCATTCGCCTCTAAACTTGCAAAATAACCGACCATTTTAGCGTAACACGGGATGCGGTGTGTTAGAACTTTGAATTCCCGACCAGCGTTGAAACGCATTGTAAGCACTTATGGTGCATTAGAAGACGAAGTTATTAGTGCCTATAAAGTGATCGCCCTGTTCGCCTAATGGAAAACGTCTGCTTGCCGGAGGTGTGCGTTATTGCTATTAGTAATTGTGCAGGAGTTTTTGGGTGTGAGAGCGTTTTTGTTTGGCACTAATTTGGCAGAGAAGAGATGTGTTTTGCTTTGTGGTTTTGCTACTTATTCATGTTCCATTCTGTTTACTTTTTGTTACAAAAAGATGAGTTTGTATTTACACCCTCATCTTTTTACCTATAAGTACAAGATAGATTTGGTTAATCAAAATCAAAAATAAAACGGACCGTTTAATTAAAATAGACTTTTTCTTGATCTCATTTTACTAAACATGATTGAAGGACAAAAATACTTTTCTCTTACGATACCAGTTATTATCTCCTAAAACAATGCTTTTTTCAAAGTTTATTTTCTGATTTTAAAGATACAATTTTTTTTTTTATATAATATTATTTAAAGAGACAACAATACTTCAAAAAGAAACTACCTTGTACGGCATAAAAATTACGCACCCCGTAATAACATTATACAATTTTCAAAGCAATATTTAATTTTATGGTGTGGAAAAAGCCCACCCCACGAGGGGCTTCCCTTAGACAATGGTATGATTTGTAACTCCTACAGATATCATCTGCGAAGAAAATTCTCATCTCGGAGAGAAGTGTTCAAGCAAACATTATTCTTTTTTTTCTACAATAGCCGTAGTGCTGTGCGTTGAGGCGTTTTTATTAACGTTATTTATGACGTTTTCTTTTGGTCGCGATTATCTTAAACGATCTTTTTTATTGCGTTTATTTAGTAAATTAGGGTAGGACAAGGCATTGTCGTATTCATTCTGTTCGTCGATATTTTGTCTTTTATCACTAACCTAAATAATGAGCTTTCTGGATGGTGCATCTGTGAAACAAAATACCTTTATGTTAATGGACGCTACGGTCAGATAATGGATGGGTGCTATTATAAATTTGGAGGGGGTGATTGTGCTACCCTTGGAAAGTTAATGGAAAATTATTTCAGTATGGGAAAGGTTGCTTATTTTTCATTTTGTGTGTAGTGAAGTGCATTTATTGCGAAGATGAGTTTAATATTAATTCAACAAAACTGCAGAGAGTATACATTAATGCTGTTTAGGAGTGTGTATGTGCAGACAAAATTTGTTGTATGAAAAAGAAAATTCATGTACTTAATTTGTTTTTGTAATTTTTTCTAGATGCTGTTGATGATGAAGTTGTTTTTGGCTTTAAACTATATTATGCACTGTAGTAGACTTAAACTTTGCAGTGTGATTTTTAATTATTATTATTCCATTAAGTTTTCCTAAATCATAACATTAACGAAGAAAGTTCATGACAACTAAAATAAAAGGTTGTAAACTGACTTCTTTTACTCTGCCCTGTCCGCTACCATCTATATATAACGGTATACACTGCAGCAGTTAGACGAGGAGAACTGTAGTCTTTGAATGTAACAACTTGTGTCGCTTGTTTACTTCTTTGAAACCCAACATTGCGCTGTCTCGTGACGTCACGGAGAACAGTTAAAGGGGAGGAGTTGCTTGTTTTGTTTTGAAAAGGAATGAAGATGTTATTCGTAAATATTTTGTTTTGGATTATTTTTTTGAGGAACCAAGGAGCAACAAAGACATTTAAATACCTTGTAAAGATAGACGGCCCAACGCAAAAAAAAACCTACTTGCAATAGTTAAGTGGTTGCTGTCGGTGTCGTATATCAAACTTGGTAACTAAGTCATACATATTTTCTTCTGGTAGTTCCTCAAAATCTCTTTGAGGAATAATCAGATAATGTATTGTATTGGTTGGTATCGAACAGCAACTCCACCACGTATTTTGCTTTTAAAAGACAAGCAAAAAAAGTCAGAAGCTTTAAATTGAATCTGGTCTATTTATGTAGGCAGAATTATCATTTTAGTTACGCGTAGTTTGCCACGTAGTTTAATTTAGTCTTAAAACCGTGACGCACGCCGCGTAAGCTGCATGTTCAACAATTGAAATCGTCACAGATTTTATCAAAATCGCGACCCTTTTACAACCATTAAAACCCCAACTTATCCATAGATCTATACATACATAAATTCAAACCCTCAAATTGGTGCTAATATTTTGAGTGCGCCACGTGCGTCGATTGGTCACGCAGAACAAACTTCATTGCTAATAGTGGAGTGACCCAAGCCCACTGGCCCCGGCCACCCTTTTGTGTTTGTCCACTGATATCCCCATCTTGCTATAATAATTGTCGTCTGATGCACGCACACAAGTGAAACTGTCGATGACATGTTATACAGCAGAGCATTTGGGGTTTCAACATTTTGAATTTGGAAGCAAGGCTGTCAAATTCGATTTTTTTTGTTGGTTTTTTTTTTCACAATTAGCCAGTGTTGACAGACCACCACCTCACAAAATTGTGTATTTTTCTGTGGATCTTTGGTTCTAAGTTTGAATGTCATATTCTTTTGTTTCACAGTATATATACTTATTTGTTCTACCAATTCAGTGTGGAAGGGACACCAACGCTATAACGATTACCACGTATTCTGAACTGCCCACATAGAAAATTTTCGGCGGTTATTAAAAAAAAAGCAGCTGTTTCCTACAAAACTGCAATACCTACACGGTCAAAATGTATGGAACAACTTATTTTTCATCACGACATTATTAAGAAGGCGCTATTGTTAAAGATTTGTAAAATTGTCTGTGGAAATTGAATTGAAAAAACAAGATGGCGGTATTAGTTCCGACTATAGCCACGGTCCAACAGGACTATGCTGCACTCTAGCTGCAGAATCCCGACAAATGCTGCACAAAGGACATCTACATTAGTGTGCGTGCAACAACAACTAATACAGACAGATATGTTCCATATTCACACTATTGAACCTCATTGATTATAACAGCGGAATGGACGTTCCCCTAGCCTCCCTTGGTATTGTCAATTAATTAATTATCCACGTCCGATGGACCGGCGGATTTCAGCTGTGCGCCTACCAAATTCATTATCGAAATTAATGATTGACTTTGATCATATTCATTCATTATGTGATATGGAAAGTGCAGCAATGAATATAGCGTGTGTTTTGTTTTAAAGGGGAAATTAATTAAATCATTCGCAGTAGATATCGTGTGCTATGGAGGTTTGTAATGTTATAAGTGTGAAGTCTAGAGATATTTAGTAAAGACAATGGCCAAGATTGTTGCCTTTTTTTCTAAAAACGAAACTATAAACTGATTTAACCCAGTCCGTACTGAGTTTTGAGTTTTAGCGTCATACAAAATTTCGGGAATATATTCTCTTTATGTTGCTTATGATGAAAAGAAAGATAGGTACGTACTTACGGCACTTATTGTACACTTACGTCATGTAATAGGATTAGGAAAAAATATTATTTCCACACATTTCTTCGTTATTCGTTTTGTATCAATAACAGGCAGTGAGAAAGCTCATTATATTGTAATAGATTCTCTTTTATTGATAGAAAACACAATGTTTGTATTGTGGGTAAAAAAATAAGTTCTTCATTTCTAATATAAATGCTGTAGATAGAATAAAGCATGTTGAAGGCTAAAATTTAATAATAAAATCTTTTATTTACGGCTGTTTATGCCTAGATGAGCTCTGAATTAAAAACACATAACCCTCCTTCTACACTTCGTCGTAGTCGTATTAAAAGAGCAGTTAAGGGTTAGGTACATTCATTAAGGATAATTTGTATGTTTTTAATCTTAAAAGGAATCAATAATAACCTATTTATGAACTTATAAAACGGAATAATCGTTTTCTTGTTGCTATAAAAGAAACTTTTAAGTAGCAACTTTTTAATAGTCACAACAAAACTTTTGTCATTAGTGTAGTCGGAAAAGTTTTACTTTTTTGTGCTTAAAAAACCATGAATTACTCTTTTTATTTATTTTTTAGAAAGATAAATTGTTTCTATGAATAATGTGAAATGTGTAGCAGCTTTCTCGAGATAGGCAAGTACTATTACTATTTATTATGTCATCAACCGTTTCAAATTTAAAAATATTAGTCTACAAATGAGAAGTAATTTCGTATGTCGTATTATTAGAAGTAATGAGCACCTACATAAACGCAAAATGAAAATGTGGCAACGTAAAAAGCCTAGCTGAGAATTTTCACCACATAATTTTCTCTACCTCAAAACCAAAATCCATCACCGCAAAAATGACGTCAAAAACATTGTTTTTCACTTTACGGCTTTCTAAACCAGTATAAAAAGTAAATGTGCCCATGGAGTCTGTGTAAAGTATTTATTAAGGGCGGATGCAGGTAGGGTCCCAGTGCTGATGTCCCTTGTCCGGTGGGACCACCGGCCCGTTCCTTTGTTTTTATGATCTGCCTATAAATAAACGGACAGAATTTCATTAAGTCGGCGAAAAACTGATCTTGTATTGAGAAAAACGGTTCGCTCGTTGTTTTGCACACGTATCGACAGTTTTATAAGTAGAACTCCTTAGGACTTATGAAATATGAGAAAAGTTTTTCATTTTCTTGATATGTGTCTTTGTTCATTAATCCTATAAAGAGAATAATATCTAGAGATTTGGCGGTTTTGCGAAAGAAAATAAGTGGATGATGGTTGTTATCGGAGACTTAATAAAAGCTAAATCCCAACCCAGAAAATCTATGATAACCTAAGGCAAGGTTACACTACGAAGGTTGACAAAAAAAGTATATGGGGAACTATTCAGACCACATTGAGTCATAAATCCTGAAATACATGTAGGTATACTTGACCTGCAATCCAACCATACGTTCAACTTTTACAGCCCCATATAGTTCGGAACATCCCCATAAGTTTACCCCTAACCACAGCTCCTAATAACGGCCCTAAGCACAGCCAAGCTGCGTCCAGAGGTGAACGACCCCGTCTCTCGGGACACCTGCTGGTGTTATTGACAACAAAACCACAGACAAAACTCTGTTGTTTCTTTTATTTCCCGCTGGCAAGGGAGCGGGATTATTTCGTTTGGTGTTGCAGCTATATGGAGGTTGTTGTGATGTATCTGTTGCAAGAAAAACGGAGGGTAAATTCATGAAAGACGTCGTTAAAAATTTCAATGTTTTATTTTAAGTAATAAAATAATAATTGTATTTTTGTTCCCAATTATTTAAACAATTTTCTCCACAAAATAAATGCTGTTTATGCAGAAAATAAATTCGAAAATCAAACCCGAATCCGAATTCGATTGTAGTTGCAGCAGTGAATTCGATATTTCAATTTGAAAATTGGAGGGAAGACGTCGGAAAAATCTTTCAACCTAAAAATTGGGTTGCCATAAATAATATGTTTTTCAAGTATTCTTGGAAAAATACTGTTATTATCATAAAGTATTGCAGTGAAATCTATCGGCAACACTCCCGTGGTAATGCAGTGTATTATTTTGTATGATACTTCAATTTTATTTTATGTTGATCCCAAGCTCCCAAAAATGGCTGCTAAGGGAACCGTAAAGCCGCGGCTTACATCGCGTTTTACTAACCTGGCTTTTCGTACATAAAGAATTCATGGCAAAGAGAATTTTTGAGGTAAGACACACTTGTTTGTGAATTTTACCGTTATGTGACTCTTTTCAATGTTTTCATTCTCTGTTTGAAATGTAAGCGCAGAGAGTGCTTACATACTTCATTTTTGGTGTCTTTCATAAAATTGCATGCTTATGTTTTGGAATCTTTTTGAAGTAGTATCCCTGTATTTTTATTATTCCTGGCATGTTTTACCTGTTTTCATACAATCCTAAAGATACAGTCCTAAAGATTCTAAGTAATATGTTCTCGCACTTTGCCAGACCCGGGAATCGAACCCATGCTCAGCAGTCGCGTTTACGACCACTCGACCAACATGGCAGGGAGGAAATACATTAAATGTGTTTGAAAATGACAACAGTAATCCAACCAAACCATTACAAGGCCTGAGATGCAAACCTGTCGCGCATAATACTTTAGCGCTTTACCCAAAGCAAAATATCTTACCGTCACACCACTCGCTACATTTGCCAAGATTACAGTAACATAAATGTATACCTACGAAAATTCTCCTCGATTTAGTAGGAACTAGGTTGAGTCGGGTAGAACATGCATAATGTGGAGCCTTCGTTTAAATTCATGCTTAGTCTTTTGGCTAGCAGACACTAGCACCTTGCGAAATGGCGGGAATGCTCAGGACAGATTTGCTGAGTATTCGCTCTTTTAGATTAATGTGTTAAGGTTGTGTTTGCGATATTGGACGTGTTTTTTGCACGAAAGGTTTCTTGAGATAGATGGTTACAAGAATCATCAAACAAATGACGTCTGATTTCAAAAGTTTACGCTTGACCTATTCTTTTATTTTATTCTAAACTAAACTACAAATATAATATAAATAAAATTAAAATTCTTTAAATATATCAGTAAGGAGAATTGCTATCTCCGCTGAAGGTTGCACTAAAACTTCAACATATGGCCCGATATCATATTCATTCAATTTTAGCGAATGCAATAGTGTTTCTCTTTCCTTCCTATTCCTTGTACACTCTACAAGCAGATGGTCTACATGACGTTCAACCTTGAAGTTGGTCAAGTAAGTACATTACAAATATCTACAGCAATTTTATATGGCATGGGTGTTGTTTTAAACGAACCAATGTCTGACTTCCGTGTCATTTCTGTAATTCATTACATATAGGCAAAAATACTTTTGAACATGGAACTGTTTTACGGAGACCAACTTTGAGATAGAACGAAGAGAAACAGCGTCTGTTTCACACATTTTCTTACGTAAGTTTCTTAAAACTATAAGTATTACATTCTTACTCTCTTTCTTATATGAAACAACAGATTTTACTGTACCATGTAAAGTTGTTTCCAATTTTACAGATTTTTTCTACTCAAATAGTTACACAACGTACAATAAATTTACCAAACGTGTCTTGTAAAACAAATCGCTAAACCCGAAAATCAGAATAACTCAGGAAGTATGAATCGAACCGTAAAATCGAAAATGGCGGCCGTCGCACAACCCCTCAGAGTCGTTTGCCACTAAATCATATTCACTATAAAAGTCCCGATAAAACTATAAATATTCCTTATGCATTTATTGTGTTGCTGTAATGTTCACAAATCTTTGGATATTGTTTCGATACAAGTTTGTGGTATTTCTTTGAATTACTAGCTTTTTGGTAGTTCGGTAACCGGTTATTGTGATATGTGGTATGGTATGTTATGCCGAAGAATAAGGAAAATGTCCTGAAAAGTTTCGTGTATGAATGTCGATGTCTATAAAATAAAAGAAAAAACAGAAAAAGAATAAAAATAACGGAGCGGAGTTTATAAAAGAAGATCAAAGAAACTATGGATCGACTGTGTGAAAGATGATATGGCTAGAAAGATGGTGATTACGTACTGAGATCAACTTATAGGTAATAGAGATGGTATGGAAAAAGAAGAACCAAATAAATTAGGATATGAGTAAGAGATAGGTAATGATGAAACTAGCTTTTTGGTTGTGGAAAAGAAAAGCCTAGGTAATAAATTAGCGGTTAGGAGACCTTAGTGGAAAAAATAATAAATATACATACTGGGTGGAAGGACACATACTCAGTACATCATTCTGGACCCCCCCAGCTAAAAATTTTCCGTCGGTTATTAAAAATAAATCAGCTGTTTCATACATTTTCGCAGTGTAGGTATTGCACTTTTGTAGGAAACAGCTGATTTTATTTTGAATAACTGACGAAAAATTTCTAGATGATGGTTCAGAATGATGTACTGAGTATGTGGTTTCCGTTTTCGCGTCGGTGTCCCTACCACCCCGTATAGCACCGTTTTACTAAACTATAACGTTTCTTGGTTTTCCTACAGTTTAATTTAACAGAGACTTATCTAATTGAGACTTAAATAAAAATTATGCCCCAATTCAAAAGGTCGTGCCTAAAAATAAAAATAAACGTGAACTACCTATAAAAATGTCATCGTTTAAGATAATCAACGCATAAATTCTCATGATCTCACCTAACAGCTACCCTTAATAAACTCTATGTAGGATAAAACCTTTATTAGCATTCTCCCGTTCATGAGATTTCTCATCGCTGACTCAGTTGGCTGGCAATGTCATCGCCGGGAAGACCTATGACGCATTGACTCATCTTATTTGCCTAATCTGTTGCTTCTGTATAGTTAATTGGAAAATTGCTAGACTTTACACAGCTTTATGGCCTTGTAATAAGAGGTGATTAAGGAGAATTATACGGCTGTATCATATGACATCGTGTTAGGTTACTTTGTTTGTTTTTAGTTAGTTGCATTTTGACATACGGGTGGTCTCACGTTGAATACAAGTCTGCCGTGTGTGAGCTAGTACGTAGACTTATTGTGGCGACGAGATTCAGGGCAAGTTTTCAGATTCAGAAACTCCTGGGGAGAAATCCAGTCTGGGACGAATCTCACAGGGGCGAGCGGATGGCGGGGCGCGTCCCTTTCCCCCTCAGGGAAACCGACGTTCATACTAATATTACCATGAATTAGGAAAAACGAAAATTTTATCAGCCTAGGGTAATTTAGGAACAGTCACATATGTATGTCCGTTTTTCTTAATACTTATAGGCATTTATTCATAACCGCTGACTTAAAGTTAATAGATATTTAAATGTCAAACTATGTACGACTATGAAGACGTCAATGAAGTATAACCAGTGTATAAGAATAAACAAAACGCAAAATAGAAAAAAGTAGTTCACCACTCTTATTAATCTGTTTCACGTTATTTACTGTACCTTTAAGGCACCACGTTTAGTTGGTCAGTTAGTCACTCTCATAGTGAAATTATAAGTAATCATTATTGAACAAGCATGAAACTTAAATCTCCTAATAGCTATCGAATCATTCCAACAAAACAAGTAACCGATTAGATACCTAAACAGAAATAAAACTAATTACTCAATAAACATTCCGACAATTCTTAGAATATCTCATTTGCGGAATTATCAAGAAAGCAACAAAATGCTTGTAAATTTAATAACAGGCGGTGTAGAGCGAGAAATTCCCAACTTGGTAGGATTCAAACATCCGCTTTCGCTTAATTTATGACCGATTCGTTTTCGCTAATTAATTTCAACTCTTATCTAATACGCTTAATTGGAGTTACGGAGTTTGTTCGCAATTCATCAGAGTTTAATATCACCGCAAAGAGTTTTGAGAAAGGAATTTTGTGATAACATTGTCCTTGTTTTGTGTGATTAGGCTTGGTGTTGTGTTGGCAGGGATTTCCTGGGTTTTATTTTAAATATTTAATTTAGCTAACCAATTAAATAGCAAGGAAATCAATACAAAGCATTTCTATAAAAAAAGTCCCACTTCATCACAAAAATAATTCTTTCTTTTTCATGTGGTTAGTGACTAACCTGGTGTCAGAGTTGCATGCTGTTTTCCTCACGATGTTTTCCTTCACCGAATCAACTTGTGATAATACTGTTCAGGGCCTACTGCCAGTCGCTGTACACGTGCGACCTGTGGGTCTGCTATACACAGGGCTCGTACAATGCTCTACGAATCCAATATAATAACGGGTTCTGGGTAATGTTGGGGTTGCTGTGCTTCTGTAGCGCATCGGGGATGTTCGCGGACGCACGCGTTCCAGATTTCGGCTTGCTGCTGCGTCTGCGAATCGCATCACTGGTGCATCGGGTGCGCGATAGCCCCGACAGCCTCGTGGCTACTGTAGCCGGCAAGGTGGATGGTCTAATAATTTGTTACTGGATTACGGCACACAGACCGTCATTCAGATATGATATTATTATGTGAGATGATAGGCTTCATAAACGAGTTTTAGCTAGTAAGTACCAATTGTTTTATGTTATGTGATGGATCTCGGGAATCTGAAAAATCAGAGGTGCGTGTCTTGGGTTCGAACTCGAGACCTATGACTTGGCAGTCTAACGGTCACACCACTAGGCTATCACTGCTTACAAAAATACTAAACAGAAACTTTAAGAAAGTCACATGCCTTGCCTTTTCCTAACTATGGCGATAGGTTTTCTGCCGAACTGGATACAGTTGAATTGATATCCAACTGTATCCAGTTCGGCGGAAAGTCGCTTCTTGTAAAATACTGGTGTACTGTCTATCTGATTAACTAATAATAATAGATACGATACCCCTCGGTAAGACTGGTTGTCAGAGTTTTAGGGCACTGACTACCCGTGAATACTGTCAAAGACATACAGAAATACATTTTTGTATTATATCTTTGGTTGCCAGTACCAATGGCTGAACGTGTCCGGGGCACATTGTTTCCAAGAAACTTTAATACAATATCTAATTATCTAATAACATCAAGCTAAATCTATTTTTAAACCCGAATAAAGTGTCAACGTGTAGGTAGAACAAACAAAGTTATAATGAGCGATTCAGTAGACCATTATCTTTCACCTGTGCACGTTTGCTCGAAGTTACACGACTTCAAGACTTTCGATACGACTTCGAGGACGACTGCGATTAGGAGCCGTTGAAGTCGTAATGACTGAAGTTAAACGTCAACACGACACGACTTTTAAACTGTGATTGAACTATTTAAACGCTTTCAAAAGATTTTTGCTGGATAGTGTGTTTTCAATTATGAGGACAGAGATTGAAAGGGAACTTTTTATTTAAAAGTGACAAGAGCCTGTCCATATTTTGAATCTTGATTAGGGGATGCGAAACCCGGTTTCCAAACCGAAATCGGGTTTCGATGCCCTAATCAAGATTCATTAGATTGAACGGATGGGGTCCCAAGCACGAGCGCGTAGTGTAAACGAAGCTTAAATACGTCGATTTTAAATTTGAAAATACAATTATCCTATAGCATTTAAGTTAATTCGTTTGCAACAAACACGATCAGTATCATCCAATGATATGAATAAATTCTTATAATTATGAGAAACGAATATTTTTAATTTTAAAATCGACGTATTTATACGTTACGTTTACACTCCGCGCTCGTGCTAGGGACTCCGTTCCTGACTAAAATTATCGATACGTCATCATCAAACGCGAATCAAGTGATTACAGAAGTGTCTGTGCTGATTTTAGTTCTAGAAACCGAGCATTAAATTCGTGTTCTAACATTGCTACCAAATGACTAACAAGAACTTTTTACCACTCTACCATAGAAAAAACACCAGATTTTTCTCTAGGAACAATAATCAATATTAGAATAAGTCGACTCACAATAAAAACTCTTGAGAAAAACTGTGACAATTGCAAAAAGCTCCCTCACAACCCAGTAGGGTTGGCACGAAGACGTATGTTATTATAACGTCAAACCCGTATCACATGGCTGCTACGTACCTAAGTGGGATATTTTATTATGACAGCCCTTTGTATCCTTCTGAAGATAAATGTTTCGTACAGTAAGTTAACTGAAGAAACGAACTGACACTGGCTGGACAGAAACGGGGCAGCTTAAAGGAAAATATATAAAATAAAACAATTTTTTTACAAGTGAGTAGGTACGTAAATGTTATGTTGTTTAGACCGAACCGCGGACTAAGTGGTCATATTCTATTAAAATAAATATTCATAGTTGAGAATCAAAAGGCACATTCTGTTCCTAATAGTTAAGATCATGCCTGTAATCCCCGAAGGGTTAGGCAGACATGTACCTAATAGTACACCCACATTTCGCTAGTTATGTTTGTGATACGGGCGAGCCTATTGCCATCAACCGGGCACAAATCCAGACTCCAATTTCCAATTTTTTGACTCTTAAAATTATCTTTTTCTTGACATTATAATGTATTAAAATTACTTTTCGTGTTTGTCTGTTTGGCCATGTTGTTCTTTTAAACTGAGCAACGGATTTTGATGCGATTGTTACATCATTTTGAGTATTTAATCCGAAAAGTTCAAGTGTATATTACGTTAATATTTAACTCGGATAAACTCAATGCTTTGTTAAGTTGTGAAAACTGCTAACTTGTAAGGTCTATACTTTGGAAAAAATTATACTTATTCATATTCAAAAAGGCACATTCCTTTTCAGATTTTTTTCACAGTATTTTTTCGTTTATAAAATACATTTACAAATTGAATTGAATAAAATTCAAAAAACGAAACTGTGTGCCACAAATAAATGTCGGACAAAGTAAACCACATTTTTTTTATAAAGGCTATAGGTTAGTGAACGTGAACACATACTACATTTTCACATAGTTTGTCCATACAGTTGCGGTTGCTCAGCCAGTTACTGAAGCAAGCAAGAATGTTTCTTCGCACCGAATTCTTTCTTGCCTGCAGCAAAGAGTTCTCATAGCAAAATACTTCGATGTTACCTTATTTTTAAACCAGCCAGTAACGTTTATCCACATGTGGAGCCCAGAAAAGTAAATACGTTTGCATGTTTATTTGCTGACTGCGCTAGGGTCCCGTCAATCCTAGCTGTGTGGTGGCTTTCCTTTTTTTGTGGCCTAATTTCGGCATAGTTTCTTTAATAGGCAGCCAGTTAACTTTTAATTTATTTAACAAAACAGGTAACTGTAGACATTGGCTGTACTCAAAGGTAAGATTATGTACCAATATTTCTTTTTAATGGCATGGAAAGTTTCAAAGGTAGATAATTCTTGGAAGCAAGGGTTTCAACAATTTTTTTCCAATTGAAACCCGCCTGAGCTTCACGACTTCAAGGGAAAGCCAAGATTTCCAAGATTTTTTTTTTTTCAAGGATATAGGTAGGTCCTTCACATTGTTATTAAAGCCATTAAAGCTAAATAGACCTTACAAAGTAAAACCAAGCAGGCAGACAAACTAAAAATTATATTTATTTTAAGTAAACCTCTTTGTATCGTTTCCAAAATGCTTACTTAACGATGATCCTTTTAATTTACAAGCTCATTCTATCGAGAGAAACGTTAGTGGACCTGGATTGAATAAAAAAATAGAGCTTGTTAGTGCCTTATCGTCCTTAAAAGTTATTGGGGTAGAGAGGAAGCCGGGTAAGTTAATGGGGCTTGTACGTGATAGGCTACCGAAGTCATACATAGGAACGCAGCGTAGTTAGTGTTGGTTGGTCTTATAAAAGCGTAGCTTAGGATACAGTTCACTTCTGTGAAGGTTGATTGTATTGATTACGAAGGAATGAGAGAGAGATCCTGATTGCAAGATTGTGCGTGACCCTCTTTCTAAATAGATGCCTAGTAAAAATATATCGATTTTCAATCGTTTCGTTTTTCTTTGAGACACATAAAAAAACGAAGAAGTAATAGACGTCGGCAAAAAGAGAGAGCGAGAAGAGATGGTGAGATGACCTGGACGTGGACGGGCACTGCAATGGCTGGTTCGAACCGAGTTCGAGTACCTGCAAACATATGGGCATGCACGGCTTACAAAAAAATAAAATCGATCAGTACAAAGTCCACGGTTTAATGCACCAATAAAGATCTTATCTGCTTAGGTCTTTTCATCTGTATTACGATTTGTTTTGGTACATTTCAAAGTTTCATTGTATTGTATTGTATCTGCGTTGTTACTCCAATTAAGCTGCTAGGATTGGAACTGAGTTCAAGACTTTGCATCCGATGCTAAGCCATTGGCAAAGTTTCGTAATAAATAAACATACTAATCGTGTTTCTTCGTCATTAAACAGAACGGAATCTGGCTTTAAGCCAAAAAACTACAGCATAAAGAGGTTTGTTTGACTTTCAAGGGAGTTGAATGTCTTCTTTTATCGCAAACATTGATTTTCCTAAGATTTACCTGCCTTATCTGACTTGCTTGTACTGGCAGCTTTTTTTTTAATCAGATGTTTTACAATAGTTTTCAAATCATTTAAACACCTTTTGTTCAGAATAGTTACAGCACTGATGACAATATTTGTGTTACTTGTTTATTTTAGTCCTTCTATAATATTTTATTTTCTTTGTATAGATTATTTTTTATTTACCGCTTGTTTGTGAATGTGTGAACATTGTAGGCCTTATAGATTCCTAGATGATTGTTAACTTTTTTTATATTTTTTTTTATCTTGATCTACGTTTTTGTAGTAAGCAACGACTTATTGTCGAGCCTACGATGTCCTCCCATACTTAAGTACCTACTAATGCTGTAACATAAAAATATTGTAAAACCAAACGATTTTGAAACAGTAACCATGGAGTTTCTTGCCGGTTCTTCTCCATGGAAACGATCAACGCGAACCGTGCTCGACGTTTTATAAGTGCCCAAGGCCTCTGTGAAATAAAATATTTAGATTTTTTTATTTTGATTTTGTTGATAATTCGAAGCAGTTCAAAATCTTGCAGACCATAATGCCACTGGCTCTATAGTTTTGCTTGGGCTACTCAGTTTTACAACCCAGCTGGTATAATGTCAGCTGATACTTGTTTTTTTTTTTAGATGTTTAGATACATTCAATCAGAGTATGCAGGATGACTTGAGATTTCAGTTACCTGTGTGTCTACTAAAGATTTTATGAGGCGGTATTCTCACATTTTCTTTCTCTCTTCTACGTTTTAAGAGAACGCGTAAAACTTATGCTACGTTCAGCATTTTGACGGAACCCTAGCATCAACAATAAATTTCCATCGTATCTTTTTGTTGACAGCCGACTGGCATGCACTCGATTCAAAGGCATGCCATGATATCAGTATTCAGTTCCCGTAGTTAGGGAGGGGACACGTCCCGTAGCATTTCATTACTGCATCCCTACTGGGTTCAGTCGAGACCTATCATGCGATATTTCGGCATTTTCCTCCAAAATATGTTGCACTTTTTGTGTTTTGTTTGTCATTTGGTTGGCACGTTGTGTGAATATGTTATGGGTTGTTCAAACATTGTTGTAAAATGACATGGTGTATTTTGTTACCCAATGTAAAATCTACTTTAACACACAATTATTACGATGAAAATATTGCAATATAATCAAAATAATCAGCTCCGAAAATTAATCATAATGAAAAAGCGAGTAATTAATATCCTACCTACTGGTTTTTCTGGTATTCATTTTAACAGATTTCTGATAATGCTTTATTAATATTGCTACTACAACTTTTACTATTAAAAATACTTTGCTATCCTTTAAATCAGGTTGTTTATCGCCCAATGTACCAATGGAAATCTATGAAAAAATCAGTCAGAATTAATTAAATGAAGCAAATTTATTTTGACGAATTTTTCATAGATTCCATGCGGTTAAGGACACATAATAATAATAGTTAATTCACGACAAAGTTACAGATTTATCATTACATCACAATACAATACAGTAACTGTTGTAAAATAGCACTTAATAATAAGCTTTAACTTTATAAGAATGTTTTTTTCAGTGTTGAATGCATATAATCTGCTTCTAATCCTTGTCTTGCGTTCAGCCATCTATATATAAAAATTTGACGTTCCAATTTCAAGTTCTAATTTCCCATAACACTTCTCTAGCGAGATTAACTGATAGCTACCCGAACCCTTCTCAAGACAAAGGATTTAAAACGCTGTCCTTTCTTCAAAAGAATAGATCCACGCTTAGCAGCGCCGGATGCCTATTCGTCGCACGTTTTCAGTTTTATTGGAATTAAGTTATACGGAACCCTTTACTTCCACCGACGTTTTGGTGGCATTACTGCGGATTACTTTCCGAAGGGTGTGACTCAACCGGAACAATGTATAATAGGCACATTTTACGTATTTATGGACCCCTAATCCTTATTACGTTGTGTTTGAAATTATATTTTGTTCATTGTGGAAATAAATCTCAATTTTCGTGGGAGGTTTATTGGGTCGGGTTGTAATGTATTATTATATTTTATTCATATCCTTGAATTTTTAAAGGTCAAAGTTTATGAGGACTAATGGATTATGTTTAAATTATATAACCCACCACACACATACTAAATAAGTAATAATCACTATTTGTATTGTACTGTGTATTATTGTTTTGTTTATTTTTAGTCTAATATTACTTACCGCATTTTTGAAAAAGTGCATAATAATGTTTAAATCTGCTTCCGAAGGTGTGAAGACCTGGGGTCCTGAAATAGAGGCATTTCGTCTAGTTTAGGCCCCAGTCTCCCTGTGCCCAAGCGATGAGAACATAATAGCCAGATTACGCTTATACTTAGGAAGCTTAATATCCTTCGTAACTTTTAAAAAGTAACACATTTGAAGGTATGAATTATTTTTAATAAAATAATTATTTTTAATAAAATAATTCATAACTTGAAATACGTTACTTTCGAAACTTTTTGTGTGTTGTCGAAAAACAAATCGTTTTCAGACTGCACTGAACTTTTCTTTCAGATATTTATAGTACTGAAAGGATAATATTAAGTAGGTATCTAACCATCTTTCTACAGTGTGTAGTAAACTGCTTATTTCGTCTAGTGGTCGTAAGCGTGACCGATAAGGTCCTAGATTCGATTCCCGGGCCTAGCAAAGTGTTATTAGGTTTTTCCATCAGGAATTTCTCAGTAGTAGTCACGGAGTCTGGCTCTGTGCCCGGTTGATGGCAATGTTCTCACCCCCTATCACATGGGGCTTTAACACTTTTATCTGGCGATATGTGGGTGTACACCTACACCACACACACACCCACACGTGTGGTTAGGTACACCTCTGCCTAACCCTTCGGTGTTACCGACGTGATGTTACGTTATGTGAACACTGAACATCGATCAAACTAAATTATTTACGTCAACACCTGCCCGTTCGAAACACACTTATACAAGGTGTTGCTTTGCATCCTCGTCAAATTCAAGGAAGTTACTATGCTAATGATTCTCGACCCGAATCAATAATAAAATGGGTAGGCTATTTTTTATATTCTTTTCTTAATATAGGAAATCGATTAGTGTACACCACCCGTATTAAAACGCGGCCCGTCTAATACTAGCCTATAACCGCGCTTTCACACACGCAAACAAACGCAGACGTTTATTCGATAAACGGGTGATCTCCTCCTCTTTTGAAAAGGGCGTCATTCTGAAATAGTGTCAAATTAAAACAACTAAAAAAAGCAGCGTTTATTATTATTGACCAGGTGCCGTAATGTATATTGATTATTTAAGTCTTCTATGACAACCTCCTGAATTTTGACGAGGATGCAAAACTACACCTTGTATTACCTATGTGATGTTCAGTTAACAGCCTGATTAATTATGACCAGTCAGCATTGCAAGTGCTGATTGTATTATTCAATGGTTAAGATTAGATTTGAGGTAGTTAATTAACACAGGTTACTAAATATTTCATACCGAGTGGACCTAACACGAATCAATTTTAAATGGCCAGAATTTCTAACATCTAACATGGTTATCAATATAAATGAGTAATGATGACAAAGGCCAGTTTACAATATTGGTCGCACCAACAACAGTGCCGATAACGATGTAAACAAAATAAATTATTTACCGATACATAAATAATTTACATGCTTTCATGCTCACCTGTGAAAGTGCAACGAGAGGCGGAAAAACAATGAATGTAAATTGTACGAACGGCAACAGTTTCACTAGCACTACATTCAACCTAGTACAGTTGACAAAAAAGATAAGTAGAGAGAGTAAAGATATACAGGCAACTTGTAACTATGTATTTTTAAATCTATGTTGAGCGTTTACTGGGTAGACAAGTTTTTGACCTCAGACATCGCTATTCAGCGTGTTTTAAGAGGCGTATTATTTAATTAATTAAAAAATAATAGAAGCAATTAAAAAAAAAAAACTATAGTTTAGGCAAATGTTGAAGATTATTTTGGTATAAATATTACGTCAAAATGATGTACAATTTCGCAGATATCGGGGCTTGTTTCGAAGTCTTTTCGGTCAATAATCGAATTAGGTCCGAATTTTTTTTTCTTTACAATAAAGGCATATAACGAAAATGTATTCAATCATTACTGAAGTTGGGGATATTCAATAGAATCTACAAATTAGAGCTCCCAAACGACGTCTCCATGAGTTTTTGTCTAAACATTCATCGGGAGAATGATTATTATTAAATAATTTATCTAAAATTCGTTTTATTATTATCGTAGTAGAGGAAACGAACTACACACATCAAAAGTATCTAGGGATCAACATATATTTTTGCAATAACTTTTCTCCTGATTGATATTAATTAAAATTTTCTTTAAGGATTCATCAAATAAAGTGTTTTCGTTTGTCACAGTAACGATAAACCAAGTCACCTTTGCATTAATAAAGAAATTTGCCATTTTCCTAATAAAGGGATTTTTGACATTTGAACCACTAACATTAAAGTTCGAAAAAAAGACTGAAATAACAGTTTTCTTTAAAATTTTATTGGGTAACTTAAACAATTAATAATCCGTGTTTCTACCGCGAACACTAACAACACAAGAACATCGGTTTGGCATACTCAAAATGAGTTCATCCAAATCACGCTGTGGAATGGCCGCCCATGTTCGTTGCAACAACAAAAAAAGGTCTTCTTGCGACTGGATACCCTCCATATTCGGCAGAGCTCTTCTCTGTAGCATATCCCATGCATGCTCAATCGGGTTCAAGTCTGGCGACTGAGCAGGCCAGGGCAGGACATTGATGTTAGCTGCGGCGAGAGTCTGTCTTACAACTCTTGCGGTGTGCGGTCGTGCATTATCATGCATTAACTGAAATAAGGGACCGATTTGCACTTGTAGAGGAACGATGACGTCTGATACAATCGTCTCAGCATAAATTTGAGCGTTGAGGTTGCCTCTGATCCAAAGCAACTCAGTTCTTCCGCCGATCCAAATACCCGCCCATACCATGATGGTTCCACCACTATAAGGATGGACTTCCTGGCAGGATTTTAATCGCTGTTGGCGTCCAGGGGTTCTCCAGTATCGTATACGTCTTGTATCCGGTCTCATACCAAAACGAGACTCATCAGAAAAGCACACGAAACGCCATTGTTCTTCTGCCCAATTTCTGTGTTCAAGAGCCCATTGATATCGAATCCTACGATTGTGCATTGCTATAGGTGGTACCCGTAGCGGTCTTCGGGAATGAAGGTTCACTTCATGCAAGCGGTTTCTGACTGTTTGGTCGCTAATTAAGTTCCCTGAAGAGTGATGAAGCCTCACGGCTAACATCATGGCGGTTATTGTTGGAGCTCTTCGAGTTAAGATTTGAATGTATCGGTCTTGTCTCCGTGTGGTGCAGCGATACCGTCCTCCATGGCGCTCAGCCACGGTACCAGTGCTTCGGTAACGTGTCCAAAGTCGACTGATAACACTCTGACTTGTATTCAGAGCTAAAGCCACAGTACGTTGCTGGGAACCAGCTTCTATCATTCCCACGGCTCTGAGCATTTCTTCCCTGCTTAAATGACGTCGCCGCTCCATAATAACGTTGGTTTTAATCAGTAGTAGGGAAACAGTAGCACTAATAATGTCTTCAATGCGTTGTATGTTTTTATAGGGAAAATATTGACAGCTTATTTTCATCTTTTACTCGAATTTGATTGAGAGTTCCTGATTCAAATTATGAAATGCACCAAAAAGGATCCATATAAATTTATAAAATCATAAATTTATTACAAAGCCACATCTCAATCTCAAGAAATCCGCATAAAAATGCTTGATCCCTAGACACTTTTGATGTGTGTATTTTTAACAAGTAATTGTTATTTCAAACAACGAACGGATAACATACAATTTCAACGAGGAGACCTTGCAATTTCGCGTTTTTTTGTAATACGTCTCTTAAGATTAAAATGTTAGGTAAGTTAGGTAACTTACACTATAATAATCCTTATCAACATCGCCTCAGCTCGTAATCACTCACTGATGGGTATAGGCACACCCTTTTTTACCATATTTCTGGGATCTATGCCTCCCTCATCCAGGTTTTGGAACTTTGACAATGTCGACAATCCAACACGTTTTTGGACGGCCCTGGTTTTTTTTGGCCCTAACCATGGCCACCATTCTGTAAGAATTTTACTCCAACGGCCATCTCCGAGTCTAGCAAAATGTCCTGCCAGATATAATATAACAATGCGTGATTGAAATATGTTTTTTTTTCCTGTTCACCAAACACTTTTATCAACTGTACACGTAGATACAAAACACAAGTGTAAGGGGGATGCGTCGTAGTAATAAAATTGGTCGTACAGTCGCACTCGTAAACTATTGTGCGTTTTTATGATTCATCTCTATGTTTGCTGAAGCCCTCACTTGGGAAGATGGTACGCTCGCGTGCTAAAGGTATATATCGTAAAACTTCCATTGTTTTTAAATTAGCGAGTGAAAGTACGAGTATATACGACTTTTTCATAGGTACACGTTGTCGTGTTCCCCTGTAAAAGTTGGATATAAAACGTTATATCCTTAAAAGCTGTGGTGATGCATGAGGACAATATTTCGTGTTCTACTACGGTGTTATATTCTTACGAAAAAATCCAAGAATGATTTTTGAACATAATTATATACCTGTTGACTACAAAGACCCATTCTAAATTATGGTCATTACTAGCTAGTCTTTAGATTTCAGAAGTGAATTTTCCAGCGAATGTAATTGAGAAAAACCCTCGAAAAGCTGAATGAAATACCTACTACAGTAATCAACGTGTTTATAACCATGCGCTTTCGCAAACACCAGCGTGCGTGACTATACGGCCAGTGCGAAATTTGTGCAGCGCCGTCTAAGTAAATTTGGTCATCTCACCCAATCTGTGTTTACGAGGGGTCAGCCTGCGTGAGCCATCGAGATTTGAGGGCCAGTCGCCCAGCCCTAACGATGAATCATTGTCGCGAAGACGTCTCTTATTTAATTTTCCTCTGTTTTACGTGTATTTTTCTTAGTCACCCTTAGTTACGTGTCTTTCGATGGTGAAAACTATTGTGTGTGGTCACGTTTCTTTTTTGTTTGTTCAATTTAAGTTATTAACTATACAAATACGATGCTCGTCGAATATATGTGGGTACATACATATGTATGTATATTCGACGAGCAGTGGTGAGTTTGTATGTACATATCTAGTGGGTACTAGATACATACAAAATTACAGGCATAAAGTACTGACAAAGGTACTGATGCAATTTATTGAATTGTATTTTGGGTTGGTGTCCAAATCTCCACTTCTTAAGTATGTATTTTGGTTGTTTTACGGATGGAAACATTGACCATTCACTTGGTGACAGCTCCAGCTGGTGGATGCTCATGCTTTATAGAATAAGTAGATATACGAGATTGATCAATCCGAAAAAAAATTGCTACATTATCCTCAAACAAACTGGCGTAAAAAGCCACAACAACGAGAGAAGTGAAAGAAATGACGGACCTCTTTGCCCAGGAGTGGGGCAAAAGAAGTTAACAAAAAAAAAAGTACACTTAACAAATAATTAGGTAGCTGTATCTTTTTCTTATGTGCTATGTAGCTACCATAAATTAATAAGAAAACACAAAAATATATGTGCTGTGAATATTAAAGTTACTCATAATTACTTGCAGCTGTTATTAAATTGTACTAAAACCTGATACGCGAATACGTCTAAAACAAAAGCTCCGCAAATTATCCTCCATGTATGTCACTTAAATTGGAATCTCTCTTAATCCCTTAGGGGGTGTAGGCTTAAGATAAACGCACGTTACATACCCCCGGGGTATGTGTCGATGTTCTACGGAACCCTAAGACAGTATCGGCGGCCATATTTCTCTTAGGCCGTCAACACACGATCGCGTAGGTTTGGAGCGGAAATCTGCCAGCCGCAGCTATTCCCGCCATCGACACTAGGCTTTATTTAGCGTGAAAGTTTATAGCAAAGGGTAATGTAGAACCTACATGATATTGGGAACGAAAGGTTCTTCAATCGTCTGTATCTAAAACTAGTTTGTTTTTTAGTGTCCGGGTTTTCTTAGCTATATTATTCATTGTTCATTTAAATATGTCATTCGTTTCGTAGTTATAAGACCTACTGTTAGCTACCAAGGTACATGTGATTTCTCTAAGTGAGACTTTCATTTCAAATTTTTTAGATACATAGGTAATATTTTTTTTGCATTGTGCGGCACCTATAAGAACGTAGTCCAACCTTGCCCAACCTTACTGATTTAGGTGAAAATTTGGTTGCTTGTCAAAATAATTGTGGATTTTTAAGAGTGGTTAAAAAAATACTTCACTGATCTGTATTGGCATTGTTGGGGCCTTCGGACCCAAATAACAATTGATGTGAATGTATTTGAGTTTTCCTCAAGAGTAGCTCTTGAGTCACGTAGCCACGAAACAATATTTCGTTTTTTTATGTGGAGGCCGTCGATATTTTGCGATGATGTTTCAGACATAGGGGAAGTTGTTGATTTCCACTTATCGAGAGTGGCATTGTGAATCACAAAGATAACAAAAAATAACCGACTTCCAATAAAAACACTAAAAAAAGTGGAAAATAACATTACTTTCGGAAGTCGGTGACTATGGTTTGTTTCATTGACTTTTTGGCACCGACTTCCGAAAGTAATGTTATTTTCCACTTTTTTTAGTGTTTTTATTGGAAGTCGGTTATTTTTTTTGCAAAAAAGTTTTTATTTTACCCTTTTTAGTTATCGCATCACACACAAATCCTTGTCATGTATCAATTTCGCAATTTCTTTTACTTGGATGACATATTTTTTCCAGCTATTTTGATTTAAAAACCAAACTGCTGAACCGATTTTGATGAAATTTCTATGAGACCAATCGGGAAGCAGATCCATTCAGATAAAAGAAGAATTTTTCAAATCGGTTCATAAATGACGAAGATATGAGGTAACAAACACAAAAAAAATACAACCGAATTGAGAACCTCCTCCTTTTTTTGAAGTCGGTTAAAAATGTAGCTCAATACACACACACTTTGCACAAATCCATTATCCGTGGCTGTAACTGAGAAATTCCTGCTGAGAAAACCCAATATCATTTTTTTCGACCCGGGAATCGAACCAGGACCTTGTGGTCAGCAGTCGCGCTTGCGACCACTAAACCAAAGATTCAGGCCTCAATACAATATTGTTGGTTTTCTACAATGTTAATTGAACGGCGTTAATAAGAAACAACGAATCAAGAGGACAACTTAAAATGGAGTTTTGGATGCTAGTCGCATAATTTTAAAGCTCAATTTCCATTTTTATAACACTGTCGCATGATTCCTTATTTCTTAACGCAATGCAATTTAGGTAGTAGGTTTACAAAGTTACACAAAGGCAGCATCATTATTAGGTATACAAACAAGTCATAAACTGCTAAAGTATCATGAATATTAATACAACTACCTTATTTCTATTTAAAAGCCTTCACCTTGACCGATATCCTCTTTATACCTTTCGACATTTCGACTGTCAAAACAAAAGGCGAAGCTGAATAAACGAACCGACGACATAAAAAACTAAACCGAATACAAAATGAAATGGGTAAAGTAAATAACATAAAGTGGAACATTTGCATTTATGTTAATTTCGGGAAAAGTAACAACGCTCATATAATGCGAGCCCACGGGAGCTCCCAAATACAAGTTTTACGTACGACTCAGTCCGATGGAAAAATTAAATCCACGTTGTAATTCCACGCTTGAATGGACAATTTGTTTATTAATTTACGGGGAATATTGCTTTCTTTGTAATTGGTAACACAAAAGCTGGGGATTTAATTGCTTTGTTGCTGGACTAATTTTTGCAGTGTTGTCAAAACCATTTGACTTTTTTTTTAAATTTCAAAACTGTAGCACCCTTTACCTGTATTGAAAAATTCTGTTAGAGTCGGAATGAAATTTACTTTTCGTTATCAAAACACAGTTCCAGAGATTCCAAACTTATTGAATGATCAAAATTCCGAGTACAACTTGAATTCACATTCATAACACACTCCATACTATAGAATTGTATGTATAGTAATTAAATGGTAAAGGAAATTGCTATGAGAAACCATACTGCATCCTATTACGTGTGGGGTTTCAAATCATACGGATGTATTTATACATTTGTATTAGTAGAGATGTAGATAGATAGTGTGTTGATAAGTAATCTTAGCGTTAGCAAGCACCAAAGAATTTACGAATCATTTAAGAATCAGCATTGCCACGTTGAATGGCAATGCTGATTCTTTGACCATACTGATATTGACATGATATGAGTGATAATAGGAATCGTATCGCGAAATTATTTCTACTTGGTCTTCGTTTGTATAAAACACGTCCACAAAAGCTTGCATGCTGCTTTTCAGTCCCCAAAGACTGACTCCGGCGCATTAATTAGCTAATTTACTATTTTGAGCGCTGCAGCGCTTTCTGATCGTAACATGTTATGAGCAATTTTAGCTGAAAACTGGAAACGTTGAACAATTAGCAAACGCTACTTTTAGCCAGGAGCTTGAGTTCTAATTAATTGAATTAACAATTAAGTTTTAATTAATTGAATTTACAATTGGCTAACGTTTACGTATATAATGAACCACAGGTTAGGGTCTCTGGGACCGCGAGTTGTGATTACTTTACTGTTGTCGTTCTTTTGTTGGTTTCTGTATTTTATAAACACAGCGATGTTTGAGGCCTATTGTGTATAGGAGTGCATAGATGATGACACATCATTAACTCTATTGACATATTTTCTTGCTGTATGCTGCTCTTCATGGCATGTTTCCCTAGTAGGTGTATCTCTTGGAACACTTAGATGCCATTTGAAGGGGTCTTCTGTTTAGGTAGGTACCTATTTCAAATGATTTATTGAAAGTAATAATGGAATCGACCTCAAATGCCTATATTGAGATGAATAGCATCCATTGTATTGAATCGTTTCAATATTAATCAAAATTCGACATGCTATAAAACACAATTTGTCGCGAGTGCAACTGACGTTAGCCGCAAGGGTTTAACCAACCTTGTGACTGCCACCGTCCTTCATAATTAATCGGGAAACGGGTTGCGCGGTAACAAACGGGAAACACGGTTCGAGCGACATTTTATCCGGTGACCGAACATCGTTCTCTGTTATTTCAATGGGAGATTGAGGCCCTTTTGTGTTTTTTGAGAGTCCAATTTAGCCTACGGCGATTGAATGGGTTAAAATTCCTATTACGGTAGTGGAGTGAAAGCGGTGGCCTTTTCACACGTAGCCGATAGACGGACTGGCAGCCTTCACAAAAAGTAGACTTGTTTTGAGGTAGATTCACTTTGGTCGGATTGGTGGTCAAATGAACATAAATAGTGAATGTGAGTCTGCTTGTGTTGTTTTCCTAGCTTAAGCAAACGTTTAATCTATATTGTATTTCAATCCGTAGATACCTCTACGAGGCATATTCTTTTGGTACAACGAGGTGTTCCTTATTGTAAATAGTAGTTTTCTGCAGTTCACCATCGAGTTTAATTTTCTCCCAAACGCACTTGGAATAGAACGGAACATTGCTTGAATTAAGTTTGGCATACAACTAAAACGCAAAAACGCAGTTACGGTTGAAGCTTCGATAAATATTTGTTGAACGTGACTATTCGCTGCACTTCGGTATTATTATATTATTTTGCAAACAAAAAAACACAGAAATGTAAACACATGTATCGTATTATAAATGACACGGTTTTTGGAGTTTCCCTAATTCCATTTTGGGTCAAACATAATTGGGACGCCGTTTTTATTTCTGTATTTTAATTGTTGTTGTTTACATTTTAATATAATTATTTAAATATGTGAATACCTATTTATAAATGTATTCCTTTATTGTTCCACTTTCCTGTCATTAAAACTTTCAAGGGATTATAATCCGGTCAGCAAACAAGAAATTACCCCTTCCAATTAAATTGATTGTAAGAGGTAATTTCTGGAGGTACTGATATGATTGCATAAAATCTTTAATAGAGATACAGAAAGCTGCACTATAACCGAGTGCCTTAGAATATGTAGACTTCTTTAATAGTAGTATAATCTTTTTTACAACCTTAAGCAGTTTCTGATCACACTACACTGATCATACGAAATTGACAACATGCAGTTTCTATGAATATTAGTTAGAACTTGCATGCATAACAGCCAATATCATAAATTCATATACCAATAGCCATACGTGTGCATAAAAAGTGTAAAACAAAAGTATCGTCATTTTTTTATATTCAGCTGGGAGGATATTTCATTGATCTTTTATTGCGTTTACACTGGGGGGATAAGGGGGATAAAATCACAACTTCGGAGAAGAAATGAACTGAGAGGAGAAAGGGTTGGTTGCGACACGACTTGAATAGACAATGCTCATTCGGAATGTTGATTTGTTAAATCGCTACGCGCATACCAATGGATTTGGCTGGCTTCAAATTAAATTGTTCTGTAAAAAACGAACATGAATTTTGTGAATAAAGTTATTTTTAACCGACTTCAAAAAAAGGAGGAGGTTCTCAATTCGGTTGTATGTTTTTTTTTTTTTTTTTTGTGTTTGTTACCTCATATCTCCGTCATTTATGAACCGATTTGAAAAATTCTTCTTTTATCTGAATGGATCTACTTCCCGATTGGTCCCATAGAAATTTCATCAAAATCGGTACAGCAGTTTGGTTTTGAAATCAAAACAGCTGGAAAAAATTTCATCCAAGTAAAAGAAATTGCGAAATTGATACTTGACAAGGATTTGTATGTGATACGATAACTAAAAAGGGTAAAATAAAAACTTTTTTGCAAAAAAAAACCGACTTCCAAAAAAAAACACTAAAAAAGTGGAAAATAACTTTACTTTCGGAAGTCGGTGACTATTGTTTGTTTCATTGACTTTTTTGCCACCGACTTCGATGGCAAAAAGTCGGTGGCAAAAAAGTCAATGAAACAAACAATAGTCACCGACTTCCGAAAGTAAAGTTATTTTCCACTTTTTTAGTGTTTTTTTTTTGGAAGTCGGTTTTTTTTTTGCAAAAAAGTTTTTTTGTTAAAACTCTATTGAAAAACCGTTTTTGTAAAACATTAACATTTTGTTTTGAATAGTATTAATTTTCTTTAATGCATTTTGCTTGTTGAGTTTTCGCTTGAATTTGTTTAGTCTTGTTTGGTCCACCATTTCCAGACAAAAATCACGTAAATATTTCAATTTAATATTATAATCTACTATAGCATTAGTAGTAGCTTTGAACTTCTATCTTTACGGGTGGTGTAGACGGCAGATTGCAACTTAAACTATTAGTAGCATTGCTTCGACACGTTTAGCGGATACGAACTAATTTAGCGGAGAACTCATGTGATATAAACTAAAACAAAACTAACGCTCGCTCCTAATTATGACGTTGATTTATTATTGTTTGTGAACTCTTGTTTGTAGCAGTGTGTCCTAGCCTAGTTTGTGCAGTAAAACCTATGTGACATTTACGTGGAACGTGTTTTATCTAGACCAGTTGAATATTTTGAAGGGAAGAGCTTTTGTTCCGATATTTAGTAGTCTTACAGGTCATACAGGGTGGAAAACAACCGACGCGAAAACGATAAAAAATATCTGCCGTTGCATACATTTTGACCGTGTAGGTAGTGCACTTTAGTAGGAAACAGCTGTTTTTGCTAACCAACTTTCTATATGGGGGGGTTTCGAAAAGATTTACTGAGTAGGTGGTAACCGTTTTCGCGTCGTGTGTCCCTTTCACCTTGTATTTATCAGCACACGTAGTGCTTTATTACTTGGCAGGAAATAATACAATGCTCAGCTGATTTTTGTATCATTTCGCCGAAATTGCTTCAATTAGTATCAATCTGTTCTTTGTTTCTTGCAGAAGAAATAGCGATAAGTCATTTGTTTCAACAAACAGGGAAGACGTTGCAACGTCTTCCCTGTCACCCCACAAGTTCTTGCCTTAAATATTTTACAGCAAATGGATAAATACATACTGCTTCGTCAAACACATTTATTTGTATTTATTGCAAATTTTTGTGTATTCCTAATTTTAATTATGTATTTAGAGCATGTGTACTCGATAATGTGCAAGCTGTGGTTACCTATTATTGAGTGTGCGTTACAGGACAACGTATTCTGTAGTAGTTTTAATGATAATGTAATGTAACTCGTTGGTAATCCAAAATAAATAAATAACACAATAATACAATGCCACAGAAGCCATAATGAAGTTGCAGCAAGCCAAAGTTACATTAAGTTGCTCTTGATATGTAATTTTAAATCCGGCGTGTCGGATATGAATATCTTATTTACCATGAAATGAATATATTCGGAGACCGAGTACGGAATATTAACATTATGTATATTATAAAGAAAGCCAGAGGAGTAAGTATTTCATTTCCATGGAGATTGAGGAGGAAAATTGAGTGAGTAAGTTAGTTATTTTCTGGTCTAAGAAAAGGTTTGGGAAAAAATGAAAATATGGTTTTTCCTTTATGGTGAATAATCGTATGGCAATATATTATGTGCCATATTTGTATATTGGATGAACAGTATTAAAGGTACTGTCGCCCATCCTAACAATGAATTGATATAGAACCTTAAAGGCTGTCTCGTTGGTCTTGTGGATGCAAGCGGAACTGCTGAGCATGAGGCCTTCAGTTCGAATCCCAGGTCGGGCAAAGTGTTATTAAGTTTTTCATTGAGAAATTTCCCAGTAGCAGCTTCGGAGCCTGGATTTGTGCCCGGTTTATGGCGTAAGGCTCGCCTCCTATTACATGGGACTTAAACATAACTGGCGAAATGTGGGTGTACTGTAAACACACCTCTGCCTATCTCTACGGGGATTACAGGCATGGAGTTATGTTATATAGAAACAAAGGGCAGTAACCACAGAACGCCACCTGCTACGATCTTTACAAATTACCTTTGCTCCATCAACGTTTATTCATCTGATCATACACGCACGCACTTTGCGAGTACTACAAATAACATCACGAATATATATGTATATGTCCTTATATGTTCTCGAATCTTCAAAATAGCAATCACTTTATCTCTAATTTAATTGTTTAAATAAAATTATGCCGTGATTTTAAGAGGAGGTATTATCGTTTAAGTTGAGACAGCTAAACCCTAACTTATTCCGATATACGATTATAACGCAATTATATTTTTACCATTCAAAATCACCACAAGATTATAAATTTCATGCCTTATTTTATTACATAAGTAATTTTGTACCTGCATAGGTTATTTTGTACCTTCACAAGTACACAATACATACTCGCAATCTAATACGTTATTGTCAATACCTCGAGCCAACCATTTCACATCCAGAGTAACTTTATACCTTATACCCTTGGTGTTGTGCAAGATCATATCTCTCTGCGAATGTAATTTGTCTGAGACTGTGGCTTTTGATTACGCGCTATGCAGTCTAGAACATCTTTTCTAATAACACTTCCAGTTTCATCTCGGCAGGATTATTATGTGAAGTAATATTGTTGTAGTTTGTTTATTGGTTTAGTTGTAAGTAGGTATTTGTTTGGTTGATCTAATGTCGCGTCCACCACGTTTCGAAGACTTGTGGCATGTTCTTAGCAATTTATTTAATTTGTTTTCTCCACAGTCGCAACAACGCGCTACCGACTTGACTTCTATACCGACTTTTGTCGAAACACGAGTGCCGTTTGAGCATTTAGCTCGTTGCTAAGAGGTTAAGAGAAGGCTATTTTCAAGAAACTCAGTCGCTGGTAGAGCTATCTTATACACACTAAAAACGTTACCTTTTACACTAAATGCTGGAATCCAGTACTTATAGTAAATACTCGTAGCTATATAAGTTTTTAAACTGACATTGTCACGAACACTATCATTAACACTGAAAATAGGACGAACCGAATAGTAAACATGGTAAATATCCCGTTTTCAGCATAGCTATGTTTGTAATTTGACTGGATTCGTGAAACATTAAGGGAATAAGTTAGTAACTTTAAGTCAAAGTGCCAATAAGTTTCTAAGTAGGTGCTTTCTGAACTTTAACCAAATAAACGGTAGGTACGGAAATAACTCTCATTATTCATTCAGTGTTAACTTTTAAATAAACTCAATTAATTAACCCCAGACCATAGATTTAGTATGCCCGGCCATCGGACAGCAGCGAAACGAGGGTTAATCTGTAAATCATGTCAACTTCACACTACCGTTAAAACCTAAATACACGAAACAGTTTTAAACGAGACTAGCCACATTTTGTCAGGACCTAACACCCTTATTGCAAAGGTATAAGGTAGGGAATAAAGTAGGAATTGAAAATGTGTTCGGATATCCGCAATTAAATGGCGAGAGACGGGTATACATCAGCGGGTGGTGAGACTGCGCCCCCTAGAGGACAATCACGAAATGCTTTTATTTTTTCAGTCGGCCGCCGTTATTGCCTCATCAGAGGCTGTTATGGTCTGGGGCACTGCAGTTACCGTCGCCATTGCAATTTATATACGTTAACGTAAGTAACTACATGTGTAACACCCCTGTGTTGAGTACTTTGGAAAGTTAAGAGCACGAATGAGGAATTATGTATGAGGACCTTATGATATTCTGTTTTTTACAGAAAAATTGTATTTTTTTCAGCTGACGTTTCATTCCGAACTTTCAAAATCGAATATCGATGGATGAGTGGGCCCAATCATAATGGAGACAAGTGATATTCTCATATTTAGTGGTTTAAAAGGAAGCCATTAAGCAGACCAGGTAAATTAAACTTAATGATTGATTATTTATTTTATAAAAAAAATTAAAATAACCGCGATAGACGTCATAAGGCGTTTAGAAAATTATTATTCTACAAGTACTGCTATTCTGTATTCTATTCGTAAATTATTATCGATTAGGGCATTTATTTAACATCTATCTAGTCTATGAATATAGACCAGCTGACTAGCTTTTGGCAAATAATGAATACTGATACTAATATGTACTATTTAATTAAATGAGGTTTTATTAGTGGCTGTGTTGATAGGTAATGAAATCTGAACTGGCCATTCGGCCAGGTCAATATCAGTATAAATTAATTGCCCAAAGCTATAGATGAAGTTAATAATAGATAGTTATAATTGGGTCTCGTCACTGTTTAATAGTGCGACTCGTTTAATCAACGTTTGTAATTACATGCCAAATCAAACAGTATCTAATGACTAATACTGTGTAATCAATTGTTTCATAGCTATACGTTTGTGTTAATATTATATGTCGAGCTTCGGTAGTTCTCTTTGTCCGTGTAAACGGGGAAGTTGGAAATTAGGATAAATCTATTTCAACTAGAATATGATTAATACAGGAATTGATGATTTAACTATCGAGTATACATACGTATACAAACATAAATTCACGCCTTTTTCCCATCCCAGGTGGGTAGGTAGAAACAACAGAACGCCATCTGCTACGATCCTCACATATTATTCTCCTTTTGCTTGCGTCCACGTCCATACTTCAGAGAGGTTACTATGACGTCTTAAAGCAGTATTGTTTTAATGTCACTCCAGTGACGGAAAGAGAGGAGCTATGCGGGACATCTAGCGCCATCTCTTTAGCACACTGCAAGAAAATTAAAACAATACTGCTTTAAGGCGTCATGGTAGGCCACGTCCTGGTCATACACGTACGTCGGTTGCAAGTACTTCTTAACAGTAGTTCTTACCAATAAGGTCAGTGCACTATACGTAAGAATACTTTAATAATTTAGTAGGGACAGAAGCTTATCCTCTGGTTTCTGTAACGCAAATCAACACAAACATTAGCTAAGTGTCAAAATGTAATCTGCTGTGTTTCATTGGTTGGATAAATTATAAACAGTTAATCAGGTCACCAGACTTGCGTTTAATTATGTAAAAAAAAAACGTTTTTATTTTACCCTTTTTCGCATCACACACAAATCCTTGTCAAGTATCAATTTCGCAATTTCTTTTACTTGGATGACATATTTTTTACAGCTATTTTGATTTAAAAACCAAACTGCTGAACGTTGATGAAATTTCTATGGGACCAATCGGAAAGCAGATCCATTCAGATAAAAGAAGAATTTTTCAAATCGGTTCATAAATGACGAAGATATGAGGTAACAAACACAAAAAAAAAACGTACAACCGAATTGAGAACCTCCTCCTTTTTATGAAGTCGGTTAAAAAAGTGTCGATGATTTTCTTTCCAGAAACCAGGTGTATGACAATCAAATGCATTCCAAAAATAAAACTCATAAAATCTTTAATTTATTGACTTCAGGTCAGCCATAGCAGCTCGTGTCCAGGTGGGAGATTTCCAGCAAGTGGCAGAAATGGGTTCCGAAGGGATACACTTTCTTACACAGCTTTAGTCTTTCCTTAGAGCGTTCGCCAGTGAGCGGGCACACACTTTAAAAAACTATTACGGCTGTTCAGCCCTTGCGGCATGATAACGTGTCCTGCCTGTCCCGTTGTTTGCACATCACAGGAGCTAATGGACGCTACTGAAAGTGCCGAACTCGTCGCCTAATTTTGGACTGACTCAATTTGAATTGTCATGGACACGCTTCGACGAAGATTCTCCTGATATGATTTTTACCGCACAAACTCTAAAATTGAACGTATGTAAGTAAATAACCGAAATGTATGGTGGCCAATAAACCCAGATACTGATCTTCAATACGCTTACATGGAGCCTTCCATATAAGGAAAATCATAAAGCTTATAAATACGTATGTATTCAAGTAAGCAATATTTTTTCCATTAATTACAATACATCCGCAGGAAATAAATTAATGAGCATCAAGGCTTCAATATAACTGCGGGATATCAATAACAATAATGATGTACCGGAAACCTTGGAACAACTGTGATGGTAATTGTGTTTTTGATCGACGATGATATAAAAACGAATATTATAGTGGCTGCATCTGCGAGACTAAATCTTTGTTTATTTAAAGTAGGTGCAGTTTTTGATATTTTTTGTAAACATAAGCTAAGCCTTTTTGAAAATATTATATATTTACTTTTACTCGATATATATATATAATAATTATAAGGCGTTTTTCTTTGTATTAATTTTGGTAAAACTTACGACTCTTTCACTATGTGGCTTAAGAATAAAGCTTGTACTATTACACGTCTTTAGATACCTTCCTTTCATTGGTAAACCTTTTTGTATTCAAGCTTAGGTTTGTTTACCACAAACCTCTTCAGGGATCATTGTACTCATCATTATGAACAATTTTTACCATTGCAACCCTGAAATTCTAAAAGAAAAACAGTCTTTCCATACATTTGTGTTCATGTTAACTGTCGAAATGTCGGGGACAGAAGATAATTTTTTTGCGATTTCAAGGTTGGTCCCATAGTAAAAGTTGTTCATAATGATGAGTACACTGACCCCTTAAGAGATTTATGGTAAACAATACTAAACTTGTATATAAGGTGACTAGTAATTACTGACCGATATTTAAACACGTGATTATACTTGATAACAAACAACTTTCCCAAAGAAACATTGTTCTTATACGCGGCCAATAGCTGATAGTTCACAGGTGCGCGCGCGCGAATTTCATACGGCTGTTCTGTTATTGTGAGATAAATGAATGACTTAAAAAAAAAAAAACAATTTTCTTTGGGAAAGTTGTTTGTTGTCATGAGTACAGTAACGTGTTTAAGTATCGGTCGATAATTACCAGTCACCCTATATGTGTCTGGTACGGGGCATTAAAATTCAATAAGTAGTATCTAAAAGTTTAAAGCACCTTCGCAATCACAATCTTACCTCAACGATTTTCACTTATCCTACCTATCATACATGAAAAACTAATTTACCCACTTAAAAAACTTTACCCAGTATATCGGGAAGAAGCATGCAAGTGCAATTTGGTGGAAAACTTTTGGAAGTGCTTGCTAACTTGAGTTGGTAACAGCACTGTATGCAAACTGGGTGGCGTAATCACAGTGCTTAACACCCCGTTACCGAGACCACTTCCCGTGTCTCTTGCCTATTGCCACAGAGTAGAGGGGACACGGAGTGCTAATGTGGCAGCGAATATGCGGCTTAAAATGTCAGTTACAATGCAAGCAGAGTATTTGAAACAGTTGAAAATCAGATGGGAGCCCAGCAGTCCACCGTCTTTTATTCTACGTGGTATACCTACGAGTATATACATATTATTCTATTTATAGAGTTTATAAAGCTTTCATGAAGACCTATCTTATATAGCATTTTTTTGCAGATAGGCCTTCAAAAAGCTTCTGTTATAATTCTCATAATAATTTGCGCTAACTATCACATAAGGCACATTTGTCTTCTCCAAACAAAATGATGCCGCAGCCCATTTCTTCATATATTAATTTAATTTAATTTATTTATTTAAATCGAACACAAATGATTCATATTGTTGTTTATTGTTGTTGTTGTCGTTATTAATGCTGTAATGTAGGTAAAAGAGAGAGAGGTTGTTTTTTCTTTGATTTAATTAGAATCAGATTATAATTCTTGTTTATGTCCCCTTCATTTGTTGGTCACTCTGTGTTAACTAACTGCTCTGTTTGTAGGGAGCAAGGGGTCCACGAAAATCTACTTTCAGACGAAACTAGACTAAACTAACGCTTTGTAAAGAAGATTCGCCGGAACCAAAGTTTCATTAAAGTATGAGGAAGATTCATATTTCATCACAACTGGATGTTGTTTTCGAGTCCCGCAAAATGATTTGTGGAAATGAGAATACAAAGTTTTGTATCTGTTAATATGTTTTTTTTTGTTAATTGTGGCTTCATGGTAAGTAAGTGTAAGCAAAACCACTATTCAAATTTTTAGAAACATTTGTGAATGAAGCAAATTTTTGGAGAAAATCAGTGGTGCATTTTTTTTTTCAAATATTGTGTACCATTGGTTCCAGCATAACTTAAACCTGAGAAGTTTTATTAACTTTGCTTTAACCTCATTATGTCCCTAACCAATATAAAACTCTTTTCATTTATCGCCGAAATTTTATTTTTAGCTTTCAATAGAAACGCTTTCGACAGTATAAGTGCTAGGGCAGCTTAATTAAACAACCTTTAAGCATTTACCTTTGTGCCTGATTCAGATTAACCACTAATGGTGGATATTTCGGGAGACCCTAAAATAGAACTCTCACTATCACTTACGGGATATCTTCCGCGATTAATGTTTATATTGAACTCTTGACATTAAGTAAGTGTTAGTGAAAGTTCAGTTAAACAGTGTTTGACCCTAAAATAGTTCTGCGATCGATATTATTCTTTATAAAGACTTCACTTATAATATGAATCTGCGCCTACATGCGCCTGCAATACATGGTAAATGGTGACTTAGGTCAAAGCATTTTATGAACGATTTAAAAAGTTTGACTGCCAGACTGCCTCGTTGGCCAAGTAGTCGGAAGCTCGACTGCTGAGAATGAGGTCCTGGATTCGAATCCCGGGTCGGTTTTTCTATCAGGTATTTCTCAGTAGCAGCCACGGAGTCTGAATTTGTGGCAATAGGCTCGCCCGTATTACATGGGACTTAAACATTAAACATGATTGGCGAAATGTAGGTGTCCAAGGCGTGAAGAAATGAAATGAACAAAAAAAAATAACCGAGTTCCAAAAAAACACAAAAAAATGGAAAATAGCTTTATTTTCTTTTGCAAAAAAAAGTTTTTATTTTACCCTTTTTAGTTATCGTATCACATACAAAGCCTTGTCGAGTATCAATTTCGCAATTTCTTTTACTCGGATAACATATTTTTACCAGATAATTTGATTTAAAACCAAACTACTGAACCGATTTTGATAAAATTTCTATGAGACCAATCGGGAAGTATATCTTTTCAGATAAAAGAAGAATTATTCAAATCGGTTCATAAATGACGAAGATATAAGGTAATAAACACAAAAAAATAACCGCATTGAGAACCTCTTCCTTTTTTTGAAGTCGGTTAAAATTGAAATGTTTAGTAGTAAATTGCTTTTAGGGTGGAGCCTTTATGCAGTGATAATACTGTACACTATTGTAAAATACGGATATAACATAAAGAAGACTCTTTCACTATGAGTTACCAAAAGTTGGAATGAGAAAGTTTTACATAGAATTTCATTCTAAAAGTTCTCTAAATGACAATTTGACGTTAACGTTAGTGTCCATTAATTCAATTAATTTTTAGCTATCGTCCATTTAAAAGCAATCAAACCAAAGCCCAAATAGAAACGTTATCAACGTCCTGATTAATTTCAAAAGCATTAACGGATACAGTTACAATTAGGGTGAATTACAATTGACATTTAAACTGAAGCTCATTTAAATACTAGTTTTATTACGTAGATGTTGTTTGGAGTTTTGATGGGTGAATTATTGATTTTGTAGTGGAGATTCTAGACAATGAAAAATATGTAAGTGGTAAATAATGTGACGTCGTTGTTCCATTTTTAATCGACTTCAAAAAAAGGAGGAGGTTCTCAATTCGGTTGTGTTTTTTTTTTGTGTTTCTTACCTCATATCTTCGTCATTTATGAACCGATTCGAAAAATTCTTCTTTTATCTGAATGGATCTACTTCCCGATTGGTCCCATAGAAATTTCATCGAAATCGGTTCAGCAGCTTGGTTTTGAAATCAAAATAGCTGGAAAAAATATGTCATCCAAGTAAAAGAAATTGCGAAATTGATACTTGACAAGGATTTGTGTGTGATGCGATAACGAAAAAGGGTAAAATAAAAACTTTTTTGCAAAAAAAAACCGACTTCCAAAAAAACACTAAAAAAGTGGAAAATAACTTTACTTTCGGAAGTCGGTGGCAAAAAAGTCAATGAAACCAACAATAGTCACCGACTTCCGAAAGTAAAGTTATTTTCCACTTTTTTAGTGTTTTTTTTGGAAGTCGGTTTTTTTTGCAAAAAAGTTTTTTTTCTTTTTTGTTAATGGCTTTGGCAGACTTTGGTTGACTGACAATCTCAAGGCACCGTTTGCGAGTATTTGTAACATTTCGATGCTTTTGCCTTGACAGCTTTATATTATGTGTAATTACTGCTATGTTGAATCTTTTTTCCATGATTTGCATAACATTATATAGGTGTCTAGTACTTCACACTTGTTGCATTCTTTCTTTAGGCAAACTTACTAGGGTGCTGAGATTTTTGCCACATTGACAGATCTATGTAACTGTCTGAATAATGATGTCTTCATCCTGACGGCTAGTTACCTGTGCCTCTGCCGACCTAACATTTAAATACCCATACATAAGGGCCAGTATTGGACGACACACCTCCCTCAACTTTCACGGGTCTATTTGTAGGAGAGATCTATCGAAGTAGTTAGCAGGTAATGAGGGTAAGGGTCATATAATATTTGTGTTTGTGTTGCTAGTCCTTAACCTACCGTCAGGATTTACCTTTTTAGTGACAGTTCAATTGGAAGTTCACTGATATTATAGCAAAAGTAAGCTTACAATATTTACAAAGAATGTTTATTCCCACATCGCCGTAAAATAGCTTTCAAAATAGAATACACTATACAACGTATCGGAAAAATCCGTAAAAGCATCAAAAATCATTCACAGACTAGCATGAACGGAGAGAGGTGTCGGATGCGTCACGTGTCGGCGACGCCACGTCGCGCCGTCGCGTCGCCGAAGCCGCTCCCGTCGCCTAGCAACCCTGCACCCCGCATTTATAATCTCCTCGGGTGTGCTGACCTCTTAGTACTTTGCACACAAATCGCTGCTAACGTGTTTTAAGTTTTCAATCTAAATTCCAGCATGTCTACGGAAACATCTCCGAGATAACATCTTGAGAATTTCCTTAATTTTCTTTACACAGGAAGGCACCAAACTTTTTAGAACAACTTCTATAGAAAAAACTAGAGCTGGTAGGAACTAAAACAATAATAAATAGTAAAGTTAAGGGAGACTCTTAAAGACTTTACCAAACTACCCCTTACAGTGAGTTCTTGAACAAAACAGATTTAAAATAATATTACTGGTATTGCTCAACACAACAATACATGTAGAATTATAGAAATAATAGAAGTAGTCGGTATAATCATTTTAATTGGAACATTGGCGTTTGTTCCTTTCAACATGTCATATTTGCTTTCAACTTTATAATAATAATTCATTTATTCTCAGGTAAATAACGCCCATTGCCACATACAAATTAATATAAAACATAATAAATAAAATTACATAAAAGCCCAATAGGAGCAAATCAAATCAAGTAATTTAGAATAAAATCAAATAAATACCAATTAAATTAAAATGTAAACAAAACGAAATTAAATTAAATCTAAATAATCAAGTCAAATTAAAATAAATAATCAACAAAATAAAATCGAAACAAACATGACGTCATCTTTATAAATTAAATATATTTTTTAAGTAAAACGTACATTCACCGATACATTTTACCCAAGTACCCCAAGTCCGATATACGGGTGCATGTAAGGCCCGTCCAACCTGTTGGCAACAACTTTATGGTGACTAGAGCCTGGGAAATAGGAAATTATGCAAGTAAAGAGTACTTGACATTTTCCTATAATTTTCTATTACCAGGAAACTATTGCGAGTAAAAATATGTTTATCTGTATATTTTTTAAGCTACCTTCTTTCTTTCTTTATCGTGTGGTTAGTGCCTAACCTGGTGTCAAGGACCCTACAGACTTACGCCGAGAACCCCCGAGAACACCCAAGAAGCGTGAATGTGATTGCTTTCTCGCCTTTTCGTTGTCGCGATCGCCTGTTCTCCGATCGGTGTCGGTTTTTTCGGGTCTCGGCAGAAGGTTGCATAAGTCTAAAGACTTTCTCGGTTCTCGCGCTATGTCTCGGCGAGCTTTCTCGTCGAGACTTCTTGCGTGAGTCGCTACCATATTGAGTAGATACCGCAAAATCCTTGACGATTTTCAATAGCATATTAAGATCATTCGGTATTCTAAAGTTCTCAAAAAATATTGTAATGAAGTTACCATGGTTGAAATGCTTTTATAATATTAAAACACTATTAAGTAAAAGATTCTCTATTCATTATACAGTTGGACGTCGGCCATACGAAAGACAAAGATAGACTTTAACTACGAAAGAAAGTGGAATTTTCTTTTAAACTACGATTTAAAAGTTTGTCGGTGAAATATGTCGTTCTATCTGTCAGGAAATTTAAATTTTAAATCATAAAAAGTGTTTTTGCGGCAGGCGCCCGTAGCTAAATTGAACAGTTTTTCCGACCAAGCGGGCTTTGTGTAACTAGGTATTAGTATAGTCTATTTTTGTAAGCCAGGTTCAAAAATTGCTAAGACGTTTTAAATTTTCGAGTTTTACCAAAAACATAGTTTTAAATGCAAGGATTTCAATAAAAAAGTTAAACAGATTAAGACCACTGTAATGTTCAAACTTTTTTCTAATCACAAGTTATTTCATAATACAACTACTACGCATATTTATACTTATACCCATAATATCCATAACTAAAACTAAATTTAGATCCTATAACATACAACACAATCAACACAAATAAAACCATACCTAATAACAACAATACAAATCGCTTCACATTTCTGCAAAGGCAGCGGAAAATCAATTTCAAAACATGAAACATTAAAAACGCAGTTTGCGATGCAATCAGAGAAAGCAATAATAGCCCGAAGCGATTACTTCGCTATTACCAAGAAGCCGGGGCAATCTACGTCATAAATCTATTAACCCTGTATCGAACCTGGTTTGTTTATGTGTGCTGACGTTACAAATGACGTCATCTATGTCCAGAAAACCTGTGATTTTAAGGAACATAAACATAAAATCACGACAGTTATTGTTGCAGTATTAGATAGAGGTGTAACCATAATACGCTCGAATTTCGCTGGTTATGTTAAAGTCCCATGTCATAGGAGCCAGCCTATTGCCATGAACCGAGGGCACAAATCCAGACTCTGGGCCGCTACTGAACTGCTACTACTGCTATTTTAACTACTGCTGATCTTCAAACCAAGAAGAGATTCATCAAAAGCACTCTATGAAAAGTAAGTAGGCTATGAATAATCCGATGTGGCCAATTAAATCTAAACCTTCAAAAATAAATCTGCGAATTCTTTGTAATTTGTTATGTAATTAAATTACTGGTTTAGTGGACTCCTGTGAGTTAGGTATATCTAAGATAAAACTTAGATATATATTGATATATACGATATTACTTATCCCTTAGTACGTGAGTAATTACATGCGCAAAAGCTTCAACAGTTCATACAACAACAATAAGTCAAAGACAGTATTTCTTCTAAAACCACTTACTCACAGGACTAAAACAAAGTAATCAAAAACAAAACGTTTGTTCTAAACTTTAGATCTCAATTAAAGTTTAGGGTAAGATTATTAAATTACAAATTATAAAATAACACAAGGCCGCTTTCGAAGTTGTTGCTAATCTTGATGATCCCTTTGGTACGTGTGGTCACCCTAATGTGTCAACAAAAGGGTCTCTTAGTCCGGACAGGGCATTACCTGGGCCTGTCCTTTGTTGCGTTCGCAGATTTCGGGTCACGTGTCATGAGATTTAATTCAGGAAAAAGCCGACGGAAACCGGAGGTTGGAAACAAAATGTCCTCCCGTTAGCTTTCGACTGGGTCGTAAGTTAGTTGATGAAGGATTTTGGCACATTTAATTTGTATCGTTCTCGAAAATCCGCTGTTGTCTTGAGGTATTAGAAATATCTCATGATTACGGGACACTAATTTCACTAGTTTTTATTTTACATTCACAAAACGACGGGATACTTCGATGTACCTTTCTACGCCCGTTGTAAAACAAACGAAACACATAAAACAATTGCCACTCAATAGGTCCGATTCCAACACGTTCCAACAAAGAATGGAAAGTCCACTAAACACAGAAAATTATATTGACCAACCATAGCCAATAGTTCTTTGAATTATACAGTTAACCATTACCGTAATCACATGGAACTAAGCAGTCGATAAGAATACTTGTTCACGTTTAATATGGAAAATGTTGTGTTCAATAAGTAATTTGATGTTGGTACCCAATCTGATCGCAATCAGCCAGGATTCGTCCATGACGTCACAACTCACGATGACGCAAACAATTTGTAATTAGCGATCATCAATCATTTACAATGCAAAGAAGAATCTTACAGTAACCTGATATTAAATAACTGTTAACTGTCCTTTGGATGACAGACGAGTAAAATGGAGCATCCGCTTTCTGTAATAAGGTTTGATTTTCTCACTGGGATCTAAGACTTTCTTCTCCATCTTTTAATCTTTTAGTGCAATCTTCGTGGATTACACAAAGAGCAGGACGAAGACGCAATCTCGTGGGCTATCGTTTGTCATGAAGGATGAGTGTGTGAAGACATCAAAGAGTAAGAGAGAGAGAGAGCAATTATTTAAATCAAGTATAAAAAGAGTTTATGAAAAACTTCGGCTTTCTAAAGTATTATCTTATTCTGCCATTCCTGTCATCTAATTTATACTTATATTATTGACTTATAATAAAATTATAGATTAATTTTGAAAATAATTAATGAAAAGTTTTTTTATTGATCACTGCCTAAACAATAAGTGCGAAATTAACTCTGTCTGTTACCTTTTCCGCTGGCGAAACCGCAGGCAGAAACTAGGTTTATTAAAATAAAAACATTTTCATCAACTTTTCTCCCACCGCAAATATTGACCCTTACCCATCGTTGGTTCTTGGAAAAGGCATTCATTTATTTCGAGCGACAGAACCTTTGCACTGTTGTGTTCAGTGAACCTCGCGTTGGCGCGTTGCTATGACAACCATGGAAACTGAGTGAGGCGGATTACAGAGGAGCATAGTGTTGTAAACACAAACAGAATATGTAGTACCTAAATGCCGACAGCCATTTTGTTGTCATCCACCTTTTTTCGTATCGTACATTGAGGAACTTGAATTCATAAAACAATGGTCATTGATTGTTCCGTGTTTTTGACTTGTTATAAATTGATCAGATGGTCATCATCATTATCTTCTCGTGTGACAAGAAGTATGACTCGGTCTGGTCTACTTCTGAACGCGTAGCAGGGTAGGGACAGGTGGAGGAACGTTATAAAGGAGAAGGTGTTGAAGCCATGACGTGATTACGAGGCCTAGCATTAGATAAACGAGGAGAGAAGACAGATGAGGAGGAAACGCTAGGTACGTCTACTATGAGTTCCATCAAAGATGAACGGTTCGGCGTTCATCTGTGATGCATATCAGTGAAACAGCCTATCGTGCAAAACGATATCGACTAGGAATCAATAATACACATGATATTTATAGAAGATGTCTAAGTTACACTACAACGAACTACATCGAAACAACCAAGTTCAGTAGGGCTATTATGAACTCTTAATGCAGGAATGCCATACAGATAGACAGCTGTCTAGCGCCATCTCTTTCCCACTCTCGAAATAGAACTAAAACATTTCTGCATTAAGACGTCATAGTAGCCTTATAGATAAAAAAGTAACATAATTGGGGCAACCAAAGCCACATCTCAAAGTAAAATAAGATCAAAAATAAGTAATACAAAAAACAGCACAAGCTATACAAACCTCCTTTGATCCTCTGTTCAAAGGACACACCTATAATCTACTTATGGCGATTGAGTGATTTCAAGCTCGCGATTGTTAGAAGAAAGTATTATCAAGGATGAAGCACCTACCTGTGTCCAGTATACTGGTAGGAATTATGTGATGTGCTACATTCTCCAGCGAACCAAAGCCAATTTGATAACTCTTCTTTTATTCGATTTATATTATATTTCGTTCGTATGTTCATTTTATCATTTAGGTACTAGGAATTTCTCTTCCAGCCACTGCGCCAACTATGCCGTTCTAGCTGAACAGTAGTGAATATACTTTGAAATGTTTGTCGCTTTTGTTTTTATGTGGTTTACAATAAACTGCTTGATAAATAGTATTTTCTCTCTATCACAATGCTATCCTATTAGACCCAAAGGTTGACTGGTAGAGAATGCCTTGTGGCATTAAATCCGCCTATGTACCACTCTTGTACATGAAGTTTAAATGAATAAATAAAGGCATTCTAAGCAGATCATCTAGATATTGAAACCTAGTGAGTAACAAAGGAGTTTGCGGGCTCGATCCCAGTTTGACTGACGGCGGTCCCAGCCGCCTTATTACTCTTCAGTATATGTAAGCTGCGTTACTTACCAAGCACCTCACCAGAGGCTGCCCTTAAACTATTGGAAATCGTAATGGCTGGTTAGGTGAAGAGGTCTAACACCACACGGTATCCTTTGACTTTGTATACGTGCTGGTAAACTATTTCTTTTAAAAAAGGCCATGCAACGACTTTGGCTATATATTTTAGATTATGGCCCACACTTACACAATTTTAAAATTTAACTGACATTCCAATGAAAACCAATCATAATTCATCTTTTCATAAATTATTTTTTATTTGAAAATCCTTTGAGCATCTGAATGCAGCCTATTTAATTTAAGGCTGGTTGTAAGGTTTTTTATTTTTTATTCTTTTTTATATAAGGGATTTTTGCACACAAATGCGACGATGTCAATCCCATCGTACTTTTACATAATTATATCAACTTACTTCCTAAACTAATTTAGCTTATTAAAATTACACAAAACAGAATGAACTAAATCTAATTACTTTTACTTTTCTAATAAAAAAAAAATATTTTTGCTGCTTCAGAGGTAGGCTTAGCTAAAATACTATGGAAAACTCCTACATCCATTACCGACAATTTCATCCTATTGGTTGTAAGGTATAAAACCTAACAGTACCGATATAATTCGTCACACTCTCCCGGTCAAGCAGTGTGGTTTTGACCTAAGTTCTACATGAACCAGCCTGTTTAACTTTGGCATGTACATACGTCATTTACTCTTATCCTAAGTAAATTATGTTGAGCTGAAGATCTCTTGCAAAGATTTCTTGTCAGAAATGGTTTCGGTTATGTTTATTACGTAGACGTGGGGGTGTGTGTGGGTTGTATTTTATTTAATTGTGTCAGATTTTCTGATTGGTCTGATTTATATGCTTTTTTGAGTGGGTCCAATAATTTCTATGTACATAAAAGTCGTACCAACATAGAGCACCGAATACCAATATTATCTACTTTTATGAAAACTCCTTGAAAGTGATTTATATTTAACAAAGAAATAAACTCTACATACACATATACAAATAGCTTCAGTGCTTCGTGATATTGGAGCTTGAAAGTAAAGGAGTTATATTTTGTGAAATTGGATGTGAAAATTTTATTATAATGATATAAATAAGCAAGATGGCGGTATTAGTTCCGATTAAAGCCACGCGCCAAAATAACCATGCAGCTCTATAAAACCTACGACGTCACCGCTAAAATTGTTGGATAATAGAACGCCATATCGATGGAAGCCAACAGAAAAAAAAATGCTTCCCGGAAATTTGCTATGCTACGCGCAGTTTTGAAAAAAGAACCGATTCAAAATTGGAACATGGAGTGCATTTTTCGGACAGAATGCTTTTTGCCTTTGATTTTGCCATTTGTTTGTGTCCGTTTTGTTGTTTCACGTCAATTTGCATTATTTTGGCGCATTGCTTGAATCGGAACAAACATCACCATCCTGTTTTTATTTTTCTGCTAGCCACCCACCGCAGCTTCGCATGAATGGCATCATGGGCTCCATCTATTAGATTCAAAATAAACAACCATAGACATTCACAAAATTTCGTTGAAATCTGTTGGGTAGTTTCGGAGATTAGCGTGTACGAACATAGTGATAGGTGGTTTTTTTCGTCAACAAGGAGGAGGTTATTGTATTCGGCCAGCATTTTTTTTCTAACTAGGAAGATGTGAAGCTACTCTAAAACGATGACGTGGCAGTTTTTGTTTGCACGTAAATTGAAAGCTTCATCTGACCCCTTAAACCCTTTGGGAAATCTTGTTGATGCCGTATTTTTGTTATAGTGAACGTTGCTGCTCAATCACCTAACAAAAATCTTTAACCTCTTGTTGTTTCCAATAAAATATAGTTTGTATATAAATTGGTTTGTTTTTGATTTTCATTAAGTATGCAAAGTTCGTTTTTGTTGTATAGTATTGGTGAAACGTCAATTGCCTTTTTTGATATTCATTATGAATAAAATAGCAAATAAGATAGGATTTTTCAGTACAATTTGTTATGTATTTAGCTTATCCTTTGCAAGGGAGGTTACATAATTGACTGTCTATCTGATGAATCCATACACCAATATCAATACCGCAGTAGCCAGTACCGAATGTCTTCGCAAGATGGCGTTCGGGGCACAACAAAACTTCTCACCCACTCGCCGCGCGCCACACATTTGTGTGTGCGCACCCCGCCTTTGAAAATTCTTTTTCTGATGAAAACCTGAGGATTCTCGTAAAATAAATGGACCTGTATCTGTGAAACATTGTGAACTTATAGTGCAGTGTTTATTTTTGGAGTTTCAACCATTCCACCGGTGGATTAATCGAGATTTTCTCGCCTGCCGGCAACGATACCTGCAGCCTCACGGAGTCACCCTTCAAATCTCCCTGGAACTGAGTTGTGGTCTCAGGAATAGACAAGGTACGTGGGCTTTTTGCTGCAATCGTTGTATTTGTATTGGTGTCTCATGGATTTCATCGACAGAGATTTAATTTTAATTTTTTTTGTACCGCCATATTTAGTTGTTCTTAAAAACAACGCAAAATAAGGTGTAGGCTATTTACACGCCACACCAAGTATTAAGGTATCACTTTTTCAGAGTTTCACTAGCTATTTTAATTTAACCTTGAATTTCAAACCGAATTTCAAGTTAAATAAATTCGGGACCAGTTTGAGACACTGAGATGAGGCATTACCTTTTTATCGAAGCGCCAAGCAAAGCGCGTAAACAATAAATTATTCCGTCCGTCACTGTGGTGTAACACCACAGTGCACCGACGGAAAGAAGTCTGGCTAAAATTAAACCTTTCCAGAACTTTGGGTCACAGCACACAATGGCTTCCCGCTACCCTCACCAGGTCATTGACCTTTACTTCCTGGACTGTGGTCACTTCCGATCACTTTGCTGTTACCCTACATTAGTTTTCTATATCATTACTCCCATATTTTTTGGGGATTCTGTATGTTTTGAAGGTTTCTTCTAAACTAGTAGGGAATTATCCACGCGGAGGTCAAGAAGGAGTTCGTGGAGGTGTGGGAGAACCACAGGAACTTACTACCGGTATAATAAGTATCATATTTCTTAAACCAAGTCATTGTCTATCTGTGGGCCAAATATGAAAATCTGTTGATCCTTTTAAGGCGTGATAAGGTGTATAATGTACAGAGTTGCTTTTGCATTTTTAATATTATATTAGTTGGGTGTAGATGAGGGCTGAGTTGTGTGCTCTCCTAATACCCGGACTTTACCAAAGCGGCAATCAGACGAGAGGAGAAGATATGTGTTGTGAACCACCAATAGAATTTCGTTATGTACACTTCTTGTCTCCGCTTAGCTTAAGTGACAACCGCTGAGCAGCGAGTCGAGGAGATGCCTCATATTTGTTTAGGCCAGCCTTCGCATTCGGAGGCCAAACAGTCACCAGCGGTGAGCGGCGTGCGGCGGACACACCCTAGCTCCTGAACATCTCTACACATCTTCACACATCTTCGCACATCTCCTCACGTCTCCGCTTTGGTCCACCGAACCGGACTCCAGTCCGGTCTTTAGTTAATGGTTACACATCACCAGTACTCTTATTGCCTCTTCAAACCTAGCAAGTTACATCGTGCACAAAGTAAGGTCACGTCAAATGGTAGGTATACGGCTGGTGGGGATCCAAAAAATGATATCTAGTGCCTACCACCGCAAACAGCTCACTGATTACTCGTAACTTCAACCTTCACCTTCAAAAGATCTAAATCAAAACCTCAATCATTATCCTCAACAACAACAGCTCTTCTTAAACATCAATAATTCGCAATCTTAATCCTTGTTAACTTAAGTTTATAAGATAAATCGTATCGGATAAGATTTATCGTCCACTTCCGATGAGTCGGCATGATAATGGCAGTCTTGAAGGGAAGCTGTGTTTGTATTAGTCGGTTTTGAGCGGTTGTTGGACATAAATCATTGGGGACAGTTTTAGTTAGGATTTTGGGAATCGATTACCGTGACGTTTTGTTTGATCATTATAATTTTGACTGCCTTGTTGGTCTGGGTTCGACTATGGGGGTTGGACAAAGTGTTATTGGATTTTTCCACCAGGAATTTCTCAGTAGCAGCCACAGAGTCCTAATGACATCAACGTGTATTTCGCGAGCTGATTATTTTAGCGGCTATTAGTCTTCTTCTGTACGTTACTAAATTTCTTCTGGAACGCACACTGGTTACGTATAACTTTCACATCAGCGACTATTCTTATTAAACCTACTCACGAACGTATTTCTCCAGAACTACAACTCTACAAATACCGAAATTAAATCCAACAAATACTTACTTGCCAAGCTGCACGTACGACGCTTTTTTGCTTGCAATATAACACATAAGCGTATCGTAGCCCGTAGCTCGTACCGATACGTAATTTCAGTACGCTCCGGCGCGTTTCCTCATACAAATTAGCTGTACGTGGCGTTGCGACGCATATAAGTCAGGTACTGCAACTTACTTCTAGTAACCCGTCTCTCAGTCAACGCGTACGCGAGTGAGGAATAATAAGTATGGAGGAAACCTATCAGGGATACGAGTATCAGTACCTACGAGTGGTAGGGAAGGGATGCTGGCTTGAAAATAAATGGGAAGTTGAATATCTTGGGCCAGTAGGAGTTTTTCTGTGGTCATGGATTCCTGTTGATAAATTTGTTTTGCTGTTTAACTTTAAGCAACGTTTATCAATAATTTCGAAATTGAAAATACTGGAAAGTTAAATATTATTTCGATTTAATTATTATTATTCAAGGCAAGCGTCATAATTGCATCATCGCTTCACATGTTGCGGCCAAACGCAAGAATATTTAGTATAAAATGAAAAGAAAAAAAAACTATTTCTCGCGACTCTGACCACGTTGAAGTAGTCAGTGAAAGACTTTTTTAAATCGGATGAGTATTCCAGAGATTAGGAACCTTCCTCCTTCATCGAAATTTACACATTTTTTTTTTAATACTAGATCAGATGAAAATCATAATATATATTTTTTTAATAATTGATTCGCCCAATTAAGTAAAAGAAATGATTTGAGAACGGCTTTGGTATAAAATCAATTAAAACACAACAACATGAGACATCCCACAGTCAACAGATAATCTTCCATCAGAATTATTACTTCAACAGACAAATCACTTTATGATGTGTTTCCCCATACAAAGTAATAAAAATGTGGGTACAATTAATTCCCCATTAGATACGGTGAGGGCCATTCATATTCAATTTGTATATAAAAGATTTATAGTGGTGCTAATGTACTACAAAACATGTTGTAGGTATGTTCTATTATAACTAAATACCTTTTGGATTAAGTAGAAACGGCGAGAGCTGGAATAACTACGAAACACTATATTTAGGCATTTATTTCGTGAAAATTGACATAAATATTTTAAATTTAAACACACGTTGCATGTTTCACGTTCAAATTTAAACTTATAGAATATCGCTATTATGCACATGCAATTTGATTAAATCTGCTCTACAGTGTACCCACGAGAAGTGTGATTTGTAATGATGTCTACTTAAAGATAATCTTATTTACTATAAAAATTAAACTAAGTACACAGAATTTTTTTATCATTTGAAGAATTTACGAAGGGATTTTCATCCCGATTGCGAACAAAGAGAATAGAAAATATTATTTAATAGAACTCAAACAGGATAAGGCAGGAAAGGTTTAAGGTAATTTAATTCCTTTGCTTGACTTTTATAAATTGCGCCCGATAACGAGCGTACGATGTTTTTCTTCAATTTTCATTTTATGAGACATGGTTCCCGATATTGCCGGGGTCAGAATAATCGTTTGCGATAAAACGTGAATCGAATCGTGTCACGAAGAATGTTTTACACAGGTCAATTTTACAGAATAAAATACCTTATAATTATTATATTTATGATTAGGATAAATATCGAACTTAAAGTTATACGAAAAAGTAGTGACTCGGTATTCTGTAATGAGACGTTTTTTTTTAGTGAGCTTTCGTTTGTCCTCTATCGGATTTATGATTATTTTCTACAAATCCCTTAAACCGATGTAAACAAAAGTTTACCAAAAGAGTTCCTTTACAAATCCACGTACCTACCCAATGTGCAGGTTTTCGCTAACGAAGTTTTAGAGCAGCCCAAACCGAGCGCTGCCTCTAATTAATTAGTTTAAGACGCAAAAAACCTCATTTATCAGTGTCCATTTACTTTTATTTTCTAGGAAATAATTGAAGAAAAGTGCTTTTACAGCATTCTAGAATAAAACCTAGATTTTGTTTTAGACAAATTGAGTTTTGATTAATTAAGAGAAGTTTTTACTTTCTTTTTCAGAAACTTTCTTTTTGTCTGGATTGTACTATGCCATTTAAAGGACATTGTTCAGCAACCATAAATTATTCGCCTAAGAAGCATTAGCCATGTAAAAATACTTTCCGTTATATAAACGACGACTACATTCAACTGAAGTCAGGCTAAATTAAAGTACATTTCTGAATATTTTTCAAAATTCAAAATATAATCAAGCATAGTGTTAATCCGCGCGTTCCGAGGAACTACGAAAAAAATCGTTATTATGATTGATAGTAAAAGCAAACAATAAATGGGATTACTGCGTAGGTTGGTAATTCCAGTCAAATTGTCTAGACAGATTTTAGTTATTTATTCTGAGAATATCGGAATTTATAATAATTTTAGCGAAAAATTTCATCGAACACCAGTAGATCAAGGTCTTCATTAATATTGCCAAACTTAATTCAGATCATCAGCCAACACTGCATACATACAATTGACTCATTTAAATTGCTTCGCAGGGTCACCTTATGAATTAGGCCACCCAAATATTGTTCGTGGCTGATATGAAAAGGAAATAATGGAGCATTTGGACCAAAATCGCGAATGATGACACAAAACAGCAAAATACTGCAATCAATAATCGGATATTTGCGATAACGGTTTGTTATGACTGTCAATGGGCTGAAATTATGATGATTTCAGTTCCGAATTACCATATTGTGTTGACTATGAATAGATTTGATCACCTAAATTACATACAGCTCGATTTATCAAACTAACTCGTTAACTAGTACAGTTTAACCACTAAACATAAACATTGCCACAAGAAAACTACTAGTAGTATTTGGTCGATACATGTTTTATAACATTATTTTAAGTATGAATCCTTCGCTCTTTGCACCAAAGCATCAACCAGATAAAAGGCTTTGGTGACCTCTTGTAATGTAAAAGGAATTAAGATCTGTTCAACGGTTCAACAGTTCGACCGCTTGAAAGATGAAAAGAACGCTAAAAGAAATACAAGACGCGACCGAAGTCTCTCTCGATTCTTTCAGTCTCCATTTCAGATAAATATAAAACCTTTCGCATTCAAATAGCATCCAACTTTAACATAGAACTGAAAACTTTTGACACGGACATCAAACACCTTGACGGTATTAAACCCGATTGTTCTTACGAACTACGACCGCAATATTTAAACTGAAACTTCGCGTAACTTCGGAAGTGTTCGTAAACATTCGGGGTAGACGAAAACGTAAAGTTTTCGTAGTTTTATATGAACAAGCAGCTTGTAGTGGAATGGATATCGCCATGTTCGACGCAGCTGTGCAAGTAACTTCGTCAGTGATTTGTGCACACGCTCCGAATGAGTGATGAAATGAATTTAGGAGCCGACATGGCTTAGTGCATCTAATCTATATAGATTTCTGGAGTTTAATGTAACTTTGGATTAATTAAATTGGGTTTGGGAAGTTAATTACATTTCAGTTTAAACTCGTAATATTCGATATGCAGTTTGCAATATTCAATCAAGAACCTCTGTAATAATATGAATCTATGCACCGAAAATAGATGAAGTTTATATTTTAAGTAAGGAACACTCGGGAAGTGAATACCTCCAACAACTTTTTCTTTGATTCGCTGTCAACGTTAAGGGCCCTACAGACTCTCGCCTAAGAACTCCTCTGGTTTCTCGCCATCTCGTTCTCATTGAGAACAAGTCTCGGCGAGCCTTCTCGCGTGAGTCTGTAGGGCGTATTAGATATAATGTTTCAACACCTCATGCATGTTGCATGTACGCTCATTAGAACTTAAATCCTCACAAATGCAATATGGCAATATTGCTCAGTGGCAAAAGTGGGTGTGTCCTTTAAAGAGCGCTGTATTGCTGAATGCTTATTAACAGAAAAATAGTCTTCGATCATATGATTTCATGAACCTCATTTGAGATCCTTCTTCCTTTTTACTAGGGTACTATAGGGATATTCAACCACGTCTTAATCGAAAGACACAGCATAAAAATTACGTCATATTTCTGAGAAAAATTTGAACTTAAAACTTACTTTGTATTCAGAAAATAATGTATTTTTAAACGAGCAATATTCTGATATGAAATCTTTGGCACAGGTTGTCGATTGAACCATAAACTGAATAGATGAGTTAAGGCACTTTAAAGCGCAGATATTATCGGGAGTGTGTTTTGTAAGGGGAAGCAATGTCGATTCTAAGAAATAGGAAGAAATTGGCCCTTAAAATTGTGGGTTGTTCAAATATTTATTCTAGTAGATTTAACACAAATTGTTGGTTTTCAAGGAGAAAATAATGTACCAAATAAAACTCGATTTATTGCTGACCTTTTTCTTTGTATAAATTGTAATAGCTCTAACTGATCTTTTGCACAAAGCCTTACGATGTTTATTTTATTGCAGATTAAGTTTGAATTATTTAACACCAAACCTACTCTTTCTCTATAGCTCTCTTACTATATTGTGCTCTTTCACTATGTTTATGAAAAATGACGACTAAATTGAGCCAATTTATAACAACCAACTAGTATAGTATCTATGGACAACTATACTTTAGTAGGCACGTAGCCATAGCAGAGATATTGATTACCGATTTACGTTACTCCTAAACTTCCCCGCGTTAAGGTGGTAATATAAGTGGACCATCTGTGCCGCGTCTCCCCTAGGGAGATGCACCAATATTTGAACATGGCGGTTTGTTTAACGCAAATAATAACTTCGAATAAATTGTAAGTAGGTACAATTGCCCTTTTGGGAGATTAAATATGTATTTAATACAAAATTTATGGGATTATTATGTATTTTCTTTTTATTTATGGAATTTTGAATGATAAATACATGGTTTGAGAGCAATGAAACAGGTACCTACCACCTACTGGTAAATGAGTTATTGTATTTTTGGCTTTTAAAGTAAAAAAAATATAAGGTTGATTTAATTTATCGATATCTTATGATCTAATACTTCTAAACCGTAGGAAGGTATATCCTCCTTACCGATTTCGGTAACGGCGACCCTTTCAAACTATTTTTTCCTTGCGTGTGCTCTAAATGAACAAGCGGAACTGAAATATACTAACATTGAACAGCACAATGATTGGCATTCTTTTCGCTAAAAGCAGTCTTCAAATATGCATTTTAATGAAATCCTCCCTATTTATTCATTCTATCTTAAAGTTAAACTTATAGTATGTCGACATATGTTTTTCATTCTAAAGGTTCTTATAGCATTCAACTTCATCCGACAATAATACCTGAGCTGTAGGTAATGATTATCTAATATTCGTATAAAACTGTTATCTTGTCGCAACGACAATTCCGTGCAATTTGTCACTCATTATATACTTGATTGTCACGCCAACGACCGTTCTTGACCAACATTCAAGTACTGTGAAGAAAAAAGTTATCTAAGGTGGGTAGACCATGGAAGGCCACTATAAATAGTTATTATCTATCTATCTAATCTAAATATATAAAAGCAAAAGGTCACTGATTCACTCATCGCGAAATATCGAAAACCGCTTGACGTATAAAGATGAAATTTGGCAGGGATGTAGTTTGCGACAGGGCCGGATTAAAGAGGTCTAAGGGCCCTCGCAAGTTTGTTTGAAAATTCTTAATTTTGTTGTGCTACTGACCCGAAATTTAGCAAGTCTAGAGTTTATGAGTAGGAGACATTAGCTAAGAAAGAATTTTGTGACAGCCTGGCTTTCGCAAGTCAGGTCACAGACCATGATCTGGGTCGGGCCATAACATGCTTTAAGTTATACCTTTTAGTTGGATATAATATGAAAGCGCAATACTATTCACTCACTGACTAATCAAAATATCTATCTAGAACTATTTATAGAACTATTAAACTTAGAAACTTGAAATCAAGCAAGTAAATTCTTAACACGGTAGGTACTAAGAAACAATTTGTGGAAATTTCACTCCCAAGTGGGGTTAAAGTTTGCATGGAATACTAGAGAAAACAAGTAACATACACAAGCAATAAAATGGAGTTAAGAACCTCCTGACAAAAAATCTTATTTTAAGCAAATCCCGAACCTAACGCGTACGAAGTCTCGGGTAACAGATAGTTCGTTTATATACTGGACAAATGACACTACCAAATTAATAAGTAATAATTAGTATTATAAAAACAACAGTTTCGAATGTGTTGTTTGGGTTACCGAATTTAGATTTTTTCAGCCAAGCTATCTGATCTAAGAGAAAATTGGATTCTATTCAATATCGTTGATCACTATCTTCCTTCTGCCCTTATCTCAATTAAACTGAAGTCAGCGCAGCATGTCATCTTCCAAACCCCGCTTTAAGCCGTCATCTCAGTAGTCATTCCTTTTCTAGCCATTCCATCTTTCACACGGTCCAGCCACCGTTTCTTTGGTCTTCTTCTACTCTTAATATTCAAACTGAATTTTTTTTCACGCAATTATTTCCTCAAAATCGTTAGGGGCCACTAAAAATAAACTTATCCAAAGCAGCCAGTTTTTGTACAAAACCCGCCAGTAACACTATTTAATTGTTGTGATGCCAATTCTATTTCAGGCATACAAAATACAGTACTGTACTGTTAAAAGCTGTGTATGTTTTGGAGTCTATCTACATTATTTGAGGTAGCACACTCCAGAATATCTACCCGCTTCAACACAAAACAAAAATCACCTAAACACGTTTCATCTAAAATCCTACTCACATCCAACAGTAAAAACATATAGGTCAAAACTCCTGTTTCCCAGATTCGAAATCAATAAATCAAACATCATGACAGGCCCATGGGACACCATCAGGTTACGAAGTCCCCAACAGCAACCACGGGCTTTTAATTTAAAAGCTATTTTATGTAACAACTTGGTCGGCAGACTGTAGGGAAACCACTCATTTCTGCTTATTTTTTTCGCCAACGTATCAATCAATCAAACTCATTGTTCGAGAGTGCAAACAATGACGGCTTTTTGAGGAAAATACTTTGTTATAGGTACGCGTTTTTGTGCTTCCAATTTGGGCTATTTTCCCCACAATAATTTTATTTTACAGGCACAATATAGGAATTTTGTGCCAATTCTTAGAATTCGGGTCATGTATTAAGAGTAAAATGTATATAAGGAGAAATGTGTGAAAGATTACAGGCGGTTTTTTAAGTACCATATTTCATAAACACGTTAAAATCCAGAAAATAAAACACAAGTCCTTAAAACAAAGGTGTGTTGTTTAGATGTAGTTTATAAAAATGTTTATTCTTGTATTTCTATTCCCATTTTACAATCATACCAAATTGAACATGTTATAAATATTTTCTCAAATATTACCTTGCCATTCCTTGCATAGCCTAAAGCAGAATTCGTATCCAAATCGTATTTTTATCGGGAAATAGAATATGTATTAAGTTTCTTCAGTGAATTTATTTTATCAGCAATATTATGCTAGTTAGTTTTATATTTAGTTGTTATTTGCTAGGTCATGTCATGGATTTGGCTAGGGGTTCTTTCTAAGCTTGTATAGTAATTGTTGTGTTTCGTTTACAGTATAATCTTATGTTACTGTCCTTGAGTTTAAATCTATGAAAACCTATTGTTTGAGTCAATTTTACATTACAGTACCTTCATAGATGTATTTTTTAAAATTAATAACAATAATATATATTTTTTAGTGTATTTACTTTGTTCTTCACTTTACATTAAAAGGTAAACAAAAAAAAGGTACAGAGGTAAAGTTAAATTTTACTATGTGTAGGTATTTAAGCATGTTGTTAAATTATTATAGGTTAAATATAAGCTGAGTAGATTTAAGTACTAGTGTCTATATTGGTAGTAGGTATTAAGATATCTGTTAGTCTTCCATAGATGATAAATAAATAAACCATGAAAACTGTATTCAAGTTTAATAACCCTTAAATATTCCCTATTTTACCAGCAAAATTGAACCCCAAATAAGATCAATAACTTACGCAACCATATCAATTTCAATTCTTCAAAACAAATTCATACAGTCAGACGTTACAAAGTTCAGTATAATTTAACAAAACTAAGTTAAAGAAACAAAGGAACAACTCCAGACAGGAATGAGCAAGGCATTGTGGCGCCAACACCCTGCATAACACAATTTCTTGGGCCAACAGCTCCGCCAAGTTAAGAAAGAGGAAATTGCAAGCCTGAACTATTTATAGCTACTAAAGGTGCAACCCGACTTTATGGGACTTTTGATAAATACTCTCAAGTATTACCTTAACACTTTACCTTACCTTACGCAGTGCAGAGAAAACTAATAGCAATTTTCGGTGAAGGTACACACTCAGTTTCTAAATTGAAAATTTTAAGTTGAACAGTTTACGAACTAGTAGTTAAGGGATTACTATTATGGAGCCCGCAAAAACTACTAAAATTCAAATGAATCGCCTTCCATTGCATCATCGCATCAGCAGTGATAGCGTAATGGTGTGACCGTCGGACTGCCAAGTTATAGGTCACGCACCTTTGATTTTTCTCATTCATGTGCGTATTGTATAATTGTCACTTGCTTCGGTGAAGGAAATCATCGCGAGGACACCAAACCAGCACGCCTGAGAGATATTTCTCGACGACATGTAGAGGCACGTCAGAGGCCCATGGGAATAAAAACTCTGAATGCCATCAAGGAATCGCCTGAAATCAAAAAAATATGTTTTTTTTTTTATGCACAAGGATACAAGAGGTAGGAAGGTATTAAAAAATGCATAGATACAAATAAAGGAATACCTAAATAAGTACTAAAGTAAGTAATGTAATGTAGTAGTAACTAGTAGTGTTTGACAATTCTCAACTTCAAATTCTTAGTTCAGAGACCGGGTGACAGTTTCCTACAATCTTGTGTAGGTGCCTAAGTAATTCAATTTAAAAGTTCAAGTGAGAATAACGCCCAAAGTAGAATCTCGACGAAACTCGACCTTCCTTATTAAGGTCACAAGAATAGAGTAGTTCTGGAGTTACTCAAGGAAGTGATGAATTTGGTTTCCCTATGTAATTTCTACTGGAAACTAAGGCATTTCAAGACATTTTGATGGTAAATTACATGTATTAGAGGTTGACCAATCAGAAAAGTTTAATACTTCTGGAATTACAAAATTTCTAATGAAAAACAATAATCTTCTATTCCATTAAGGATTCTTGATTAATCTTTTATATCGATAATATAAACTTGTGTATTAATTTTGGGTCCTAACTCTTCAACCTGAATGCCGAAAATTGAAATTAGTTTAACGGTTGCGGGTTGATTGAGTGAGAAAGTTCCAAACTTTCGTATTTAAAGTTTGTGTTTGTTAATCGATACAAATAAATAAATTCTAGTGTATGTTTGTAGTTTCAAAATAACACACACAACACTGTTTACTCAAGGTTTAAACAGACCCTTCACGAAGCCGTCAACCAAGCATTCTGTACATCAAACTACGCTACGCAAAAATTATTGCTGGGAAACGACTTTATTTTGGGAGTGCAAAATCACGTTTTACGGTAAAACTCAATGTAACGCACTCTAAACATTGAGCTGATGGATGCATTGAATAGTAAACGGGTCATAGAGGTATTCGAAGTAAAGTTACAACCTCAAAAATTTGTGAAAAAGTTGGAGGTTTGACCTCCAATATCTACGTAACTAAGCGGTTCCCAGGTATGGTCGGGTAGAACAAGTGTCTTTCGGCTTCATTATGGGTTTATTTTCACCCTTTATAAGGTACTTATAACAAAAAAATACATATTTTATAATTTTTATCTGTCTGTCTGTTTGTTCCGGCTAATCTATCTACTTTTATTTAAAAAAAAAAAAGATTAGGGTTCCGTGCAAAACCCTTGAAGTTGTTAACAAAATCGGATTCAAATAGGGAAGTAATAATTTTACGACGAATGTCGCGGGCAACAGCTAGTCCGATAAAAGATTCCTTAACTGACTACTTATGTACCTATAGATAGGTGTTTTAAAGTTCTCAATGTATGGTACCTAAACCATACCCTGAACATATCCCAAAAAAATATACAAAACGACATTGTAAAACATTACATGAAACAAAACATCCAATTTATTAGACATAACTTACTATTTAACTTGAATTGTCCCACTGCTGGGCAAAGACATAAACCCTACAATATTAGCTACGACAAATGCCGTTACAGAAAGTTTCCGTAATAAAGTTAGGGGCAGACGAACGTGATGACTCCTGACACTCGCAGCAGGCTCCGCAACTACGACCAGATGTCAACCATAGATATTAGTTCTGCTAGACGATTTAAAATTTAATCAAGGAGCTGAACTAGAGTGAATTGCTGTATAAGCTAGTGCTACGGATCCACATGGTGTAAGTTAAATATTCCAAGTTCTGTGTTCTTATAACTAGTTGTGCAAAAAAAGTAAATTCGTCAAAGCAAATTAATCAAATAATACTAATCTTTTGGAAAATCCCGATACAAGATCCTGATATTACTAATGGTTTATTTAAAATACTTTGCTTAAAGTTAAGAGACGTCAACACGTTAAAAATCCTATTATAACTAAGCACACATTAATCACTGTTAACTAAAACACCATTCTGTATTGTTTGAAACTGAAAACTTTATTGGAAAAAGTTATCAAAATAAATCTTTCGAACTGGCTGGTTGTGTACGGTGTACCTAAATACTTTTAATGACAATAACTGAATAATATTAGGCCGCTACTCAAAATAATAATACTATTTAAAAAAAAACTGTAATCTGTAAAATCTAACCTAAGAGTGAAGTGGCGCTAAAATTGCTTTCAGCGCAAATGTATTACAATGTAGTAGAATCCAGATGTGTATGCAACGCACATACAAAGAGATTTTATCGCACAATCCGGAGATAAAGGTGTTTAAGGGTTAGTTCACGTTGGAAACAATATGTTGAAGACTTTTTATTCTGCATTCTTATGCAGAATTATCAGGGAATTTTTTATCCTGAAGATTGTTTGGGGTTTCTTCCCCCAGTATGTGATAGACGTATAGTAGGCTCGACACAGGTAGGTAGGTTACACTGGCCTTGAGCTGGTCTGGCGTAGTAAGGAGTTTTAATAGAATAAGAGGCCAGGTTATACTGGTTGATTTGCCAGTGACGTATGACCTACTATATCCTTCATTTAAAGTATCTTCTCTCGTAAAGACTTACAATGGTTGGGATTACAAGAAATAACATCAAAAATAAATGCCTATTGTCTGAGAAATAAAGCTGGTCATTATTCGAAAGTCCCTGCAAAGATTCTTTACAAATCGAGACTTCTAGACCGACCCTTGTCATGAAAAACTTGTTACACCCTTAACCCATGTTATCACTCGAATAGCTATGACCCATCGCTTAGGGTTATTTATGTGCCCGAAAGTCTGACAACGTATCTATTCACAGAATATCGGTTTTTCTTTGTAGATAGGTACCTAATTGGGTTGTGAATTTATGAAGGCCAAAGTCCACACAGCTACGCACACTACGCGCGCTATCTATGTTACATATCTTCGGCATTTCTGAAAAACAGAAGTAATAACATTTTCTTGCAAAATAATTTTCATGTTTTTGATCCATAGGCATAACAAAACGATTTTCGCTTTCGTGTCTGTAGGTCTGTCCGCTTGGATATTCTAAACTACACAAAGGATTTTGATGTGATTTTCAACATCCTTTAGACCATTATATTGGAAAAGTTTATGTGTTTAAAGTTAGCCATACACGCTAGCTTATGCATGTCAGTTTTTAATGTACATGCAAAGCCCAGATCTATTCCAAGGATAACTGTACAGTTTTCTTCTACGTTCATGCATACAGTCAAACTGTACTCTCAAAATCAAACACCTATCCTCTATGGCTAGGGCATGCAAAACCCGGTTTTCCCCGGGTTTTACTATGGGACCAAAACCGGGTTTCGATGCCCTATCTAATCCATTTATACTTTTCTTTTCTTTTTTTATCCATTTATTTAATACATTTATATTCAACTACGACATGACACAATAATCCCGATGTTTCATTGCACCAATGCGAAGCTGATGCGGTCACTGGTGTTCAACAAAAATGAGATCTGTCACATCAAAAGACAAGCCTTGACCTTGATAAAAGTAACAATTAATTAATTGTACGTTGGTTCTTAAACGATCTAATTATTTTATAGCTAGTTTGCGACATCGTTCTTATGAACGAAGTTTGAAATAACCAAGAATAAAATTGAAAGGATGACTCAGTACGAGAAATATCCTAAAAATGCCATGTGATTCCCGCTTCGAATTTTGAAGAGGCGTCGCTCCAGTAATAGATGGTAGTTGTGTTAACTTGTATCTACACAGAGAACACCAATTTATCTGTCAACCTTGTACCTATGTATGTACTTCGGGAGATTTGATATTAATTAATACCAACAATATGAAAATTAATATTTCTTGCATATATTATATTCCTTACGAAATTGTTGAGTCCAATTTTTCATATTATTATTATTTCTTATTGTTATTAAATTTTGAAACGTATTGGTAAAGGTAAAATTAACGACACATCAGATTTTTTAGCTTCCTTTCTTTCCGAAATTTAACAAAAAATACCATTATATACTATTGTAAGTTACTAAGTTAAATTAAAAAAAACAAGAAAAATTGAAAATTCCCGTAAATATGTAGTTTAAACGTATTCTACATGAAAACTCCCTTAAACATAAACATGTTGTACTTAACACAATTGTAACAAAAGATCTCATGGAAATGTTTGGTCGTCGCTTAAGGTGCTTGCCTACAATTAGGGGAAAGATGACCAAAATGGCCTTCTAACAGGAAAACAGCATCCCAGAAAGGTTTGGACAATGGGTTCCGAAATAATCGGTATTCCCCTTCTCTGTTATTGTCAGTGTTTACCACAGGTTTAAGATGATTGTTTTTGTAGGAAGGCAATTAGGCAAATTGTCGGGGCAAACACTTAAAAGGAACAAAATTCAACAAATTGGGAAAAGGTATTAAAAGAAAAACGTAGTATGGTACTTTTATGTAGTTTACTTACAGTTATAGATTTTTAGCAGCAGTTGGTGCAATCACTGGCAATCACTGGCAATCGCCAGAATAATTTAAATCAATTTAAATTATTCTGGAGATTGATAATTAATTAAACGTATGAAACAACTCGTATGAACTTATAATCAGTGGAGCAGATAATAACGCATAAGTTCAATGAAAAAAAAAGTTAAATGTAAAGTAAAATATTCATAAAAGAGTTTTGTTTTTAAACAAAAATACAAGCTTTTTACAACTCGATCATAATTTTATTTTTAAGTAGCTTCTTCAGAGGGGTCCTATTGTTTGAATTACTTTTCTTGTCAGTAATTCGGGTGCTTTTAGGCGCGATTAATCCATTAGAACGCATTTCAAACATGATTAAGCAACGTAGCTACTTTCATGCTACCCTTTAAGTTTCCAAAAACCATTATACGCCATTTTAATGCTGTTCTTTTCAGTAACAAGGAACAATTTATTTAAGTGGGGAAGCACACAGCTTGTTCATTTTCGTGCGTAATAAGAACCCCTTAGACGTTCAGAAGGGCGATTGTACCGCAAGAATAAAAATCTGAAATATCATCCCATTTAAGGGAGAAAAGCGATTAAACTGATAAAAAAAACAACGCCTTGGAAAAAAAGAAAACAAACAACCCGACAATCCACTTGTTAATAAGTTACGTAAAGTTTTAATTTAACCGTTTAAGATCTTTGGGTGAGTAGTAGTACTAGTACACCATACAGAGTGATTTTACAGTAGTTCAAATGCTCTAAAAATAAGCGTGATGTTTATACTTCAATATTACGTCCCATTTCCGAGCTCGCAGTGTCAGTAAAAGAGGCACAAACGTCAGTCGTGTCAAGCCTTGCCCGTATCTACACGAGCACTGGCCATAAGCAATCGTCTGATTTGGAACGCAACTACTTTTTTTCGAACGCATTTGAATAAAAAAAGGCGCGAAAATAGAATGTGACAGCCTTGAACTTTTTTGTATTGTTTGTGTTTTGTTTCGTCGAAGGAAAGAATATTTTTTACGATGAAGAATTTTGTTTTGTATGCTGTTTTCGTGATCTTATTGTCCAATGGTGAGTTTAAATTTTTTATTTTCAATATGTTTATTAAATTTTAAGTTAACCTGTTTTGTTTTTTTTTTTAAAAAAAAACGTTGCATTATCACTCGTTCCTTCCAAGACTTGTATTGGATAGTTCAATATTAGTATTGCAATCCGGTTCATCTGTGTCGTTAATATGCAAAAGTAAAGAAACAAGTCCTTGTACATTGCTTCATAATCAAGCGACTAGGTGCCTACTACTAACCTATACGAGCCCCGATGCAAAATAGTTCGTCTAGTGTGAATTTTTTTCTAACTTCATTATTTTTGTTTAGCTATATAAAATATTAAGCTGTTCTACTATCACATGTCGCGTTACTTATGCCATTTTTTAAACTATGAACTAATAAACTATTTTAGCTTTTTAAATTTATACGTACTTACTTACTATTACCTATAATTATTATTTCCATCATGTATCCTCAAAAGTCATAAAACCATTTTAAGTATTTATTCTTCTTCTTCTAAGAAAGAAGAACAAGAAGTGTTTATTGTATCTTCATAATCAAATGAATGTAAAAGAATGAATGTAAAATAATGTGAGCTGTAATGCATAATTAAACATCTTAATTTACGATACCAAAATGTACATCCACCTATATTACCTGTATTCAATTAGTTAACTAAATATCTTAATAAATAACTAATTATTAAAACATAAATACTATAAATACACTAAAATATAATAACAATATAATACTATAAAAAAATATATATATATGAATTACAAACACTGAATTCAGTAAGTACTTAATTATACAGACACTTTTAAAAATCTTTAAGAAAATTATTAATCAATTTTCACATCAGCTAGCACAAACATTCCATTTATGGAAATTTACTCGAAAAAAAAAACTATTTAGAAAAAGATGGAGCTAGTTTGCATTTTTGTATTGTTATAAGGCGGATGTAGGTAATAACAACTACACTCAATGACTAGATCATACTAATAAGATAACAAGAACTAAATTATAAATGTTAGTTGAGAATAATAAGATTTTTGTTGGTGGATTTACTACCTATATAATTATCCATTCTTTCAGCACGACCGCCATATCAAGCTTATAAGTAGAATCCAATATACTGATAGCTATTATGTAATAGGGAAACCCCTCAAGATAATGCGAATCTGCACATATAGATAGACTAAGAAGACCAACGAAACGAAGGATGGACTGTGTGAAAGATGATATGGTTAGAAAAGAGGCGATTGCTGAGATGACGAGTTATAGAGAAGTATGGAAGAAGAAGACACGCTGCGCCGACCCCAAATAAATTGGGATAAGGGCTGGAGAATGATGTTGATGGAAATAGCTAGTAACTACAAGTTAATTTTTCGCCAAAAATCAAAAAGCAAAGTACAACCCACTCATAATTTCGTTTAAATTAATATCTAGACAAATATTCTACGCACATTCACACATACATAATACAAGTAATATGTATACATATATTATATGCAGTGTTTATATTGTTTATAATTTACGCTAATAACGTCTAGTGCTGGGAAGTGTGCGTGCAGAAACACAAGGCCGAAGTAATTTCGCAGAAGTACCTCCCAATACAAGAGTTCCAGGCCAATTATTGTATCAATAGACAATGATCTTGGCCGACACTTTGAGTGTCATGTAACTTTACAATGATTGATTGCAAGGACTTTCGAAGAATGTTATGTAAGTGGACTGAATATACAGGCTTCCGTGTAAGAAAAGTTTTCAATGATAGGTAGTTTACACTAGTTGGAATTCAAATGTGGTACAATAATTGAAGGCAATACATCTATACTAATATAATATAACATACATAATTATAATCTATACTAATATTATAAAGCTGAAGAGTTTGTTTGGTTGAACGCGCTAATCTCAGGAACTACTGGTTCGAATTGAAAACATAACATCACGCTGCGACCAATAGGAGCAGAGCATCAATCACAAATGTTAGTTGCGCGGGTCGCTAGTGTGTGTATAAGATACTAAACTATTTTATTAACCCTCGACGAAGTAGAGGGGATTTGTAAGTTTATAGTTTTATAATTAAAAACCTTTATTATTTTTAACGCAATCTTAATTTCAGTTTTCCTCATATTTAGATACCAAAACAAAACCATTTAGATATAATAATAATAATAATAAATATCGCTTGACATTACACACAGCGCCATCTAGTGCCACACTAAGCAACGAGGTTTGTGTCGTGGACACCAGATAGTTGATATACTACATAGATACTTTTTGTTTGTAAATACATACTTATTATACATATAAACATCCATGACTCGGAAACAAATGTCTATGCTCATCACACAAACACTTGCTCCTACCGGGATTCGAACCCGGAACCCTATGAACGTAAGGCAGCCTCACTACCGCTGCGCCATTCGGGTCGTCAAAATGTACCTATGGCTAGTGTTTTTGCGATTCCTATAAATAATTTTTGTACTTTGACCAGTTGAACCAAAATTAATCTTCAAACTTTAAATACACGGAGTCAATAGAGGTTTTTTGTACCAGTGTTTATTCAATACCACTATGGAGCAGCAAATTTAATAACAGAGTCGAAGGCAAACTAAAAATAGGGCTGTCAAGTCGTGCATGCGCCAATATTATGAAGTTGGTGCAACTCAATTTTCATACTGTCTATCAAACGTGAAACCATTTCTAACGCTTTTCCGCGAATTGTGTCAAACCGGAATAAAATATATTTTTGATATTACCCAATAACCAGAATAAGGGAAATTGAAATAAATGGTAAAAGATTTTTATTGAAAGTTGCAATGATTGGTTTTTCTTTATACCATGTGGGTCTTCGATATAAATTTGATTTTGTTTATAAATTGACTGTTTTAGAAATCTCAGATAGCCAAGTCAAGATTTAATAAAAATCTAATCCCAATTTCTCGATTGTTGCTTAAATTGCGACTCAAACACATATCAGGAATAGAAGTTAAAATAGAGTATTTTTTTGCCAGATTGTGATTTAAATCACTTTTATATAAATATGACAATTACCCCTTGTATATTATTATTGACAAAAGGAGAGCGTACTGTATGACTAAAACTTTGTTGAAGTTGTTATTATGCTTAGCTTAGCTAGTAAAAGCACATTTGTGATGAAAAAGTTGACCTAGCTATATTACGTGAATACAGCGTATCTTCTACACTCATTGTAGTATTAAATTTTGTACGTACGGCACAACAGGTGTAAGCATAAAAATAGGTTTGTCTTCTTTGATCATTATTCCCAGCCGTGAATTTACAACTCGCTTCCTATGTCACGACCTAGCCTTTCGGCGTCTGAGGTTGTCGCTACGCCCCCGCATGGGGGCGCGGCTGGCGGGGTGTGGACTTCGTCCCTGGGCCCGCGGTATCTTCTGCGGCGCCCGTGACAACGGGCGCCCTCCTTGTGGTGGCCGTATAGGCCCGGCAGTTGACAGGCGCGTTAAGCGCAACCTGTCTATGTGTAGTTGCAAAAGTGTCCGGTAGGAGGCGCTACGGCGCTATGTATAGCGCCGCTATCTTCACGCCACCTCGGCGGTCTGTCACCGCCAGGTGAGACCTCCGGTTACCCGGAGGAGGCCTAGCGGGTGACGACCAGCGACGGAGGTGACTCGGCGCTCCCTACCGCGGCTGTTGGCCCCCGCCTGTCACGCTTTCAGAGCTAGCCGATTACGCGCCAGGCAAAGGGCCGTGTATGTGAGTATGAGCGGCAATGTACTTGTGTAACACCGCTCATGTTAGCGATAGAATAGCAGGCCCGCGCCGCTTGTTCATCGCGTGAGTTTGTCGCTTGTGGAGTCGTGACTGTGTGATGCGGTGCGTGTCGTGCCTATATTAACCTAGAACACGACATGCACCGAGTGTATGTAGCGAGTGCGGAGTCTCATTGTTTGAGTAGGCCGCGTGTAGGTGGGTGCGACTTACTCGGGTGCGTCAAATCCGGGGGGGGGGCTAGCCACGTCCGCTGGGATGAGGTCGCGTGGTAGGCGCCTCGCGTCAGGTGGCCGCGCATGCCATGGCGCTAGGTGCTTGACGTGGGGCCAAGCAGAAGCGTCGGCACGCGCGAACATAGTGGACGCGAGGCGGCGGCAAAAGTCCTCCAGGCTCTCTATCTTGAGGTCCCGCTGGATGGTGGTGTTCCTCACGTAGCGAGGGGCGGCGACGACCCTCCGCAGCGACAAGTTCTGTTGCGCGCGGAGGAGCTTCCTAGTGTTCTCGCTCGTGAGGGCGAGCCAGGCTGGGGCAGCGTACGTGAGCAGTGGGCGAATGTACGTCTTGTACACGCCCAGCTTGGCACGCAGCGGGAGGCGGGAAGAGAGCACTGGGTGGAGCAGGTTGCGGGCGGCCCTGCATCTGGCGACAACCGAGCGGACGTGACTTACCATGGAGAGCCGACGGTCGATGGTGACCCCGAGGTACTTCACCTGGGGCGACCACGCGATGTCGACTCCCTGCAGCTTCAGGGGTGGCGGGAGCGTGGTGCCGCCGGCGACCAGCGCCTGCGTCTTTCCCACGTTCACCGACAACCTCCATTTCGACAGCCAGTCAGGCAGCAGGTCAAGCGCGCGCTGCATCTTGACGGCCGCGTGGTTCGCATTGAGCGAAGTAGCGATGTACGCGGCGTCGTCGGCGTACAGCGCGAGCGTGGTGTCGGGTGTGGTGGGGATGTCGTCGGTGTAGCAGGAGTAGCAGAGCGGTGAGACGCAGCTGCCCTGCGGCACGCCCGCGGCAATCGGGCGGGCGCTAGATAGCGCGCCGTCGACCGCCACCCTGAAAAATCTGTTAGAGAGGAAGGAGGAGACCACCTGTATCAAGCGACGAGGCGCATCCGTCTGCGACAGCTTGTACAGCAGACCGGCATGCCAGACGCGGTCGAACGCCTTTTCCATGTCGAGGAATACTGCAACTGCACGCTCCTTCTTATTCAGCGTAGCCGCTAGCAGGTGCAGTACCCTCGACAGCTGGAGCGTCGTTGAGTGCTCCGAGCGAAACCCGAACTGTTCCGGTCGTGGAGTGAAGTGCTGGGAGAGGTGTCGCAGCAGGAGTTGCTCAAACACCTTGGAGATGGTTGGCAGGAGAGTGATAGGCCGATAGCTCTCCGGCTTCGTGACGTCTTTGTTCGCCTTGGGCAGCATAATGACGCGCCCTTCCTTCCACGAGGCCGGGAAGGCCCCTGTGCGCAGTATGCCCGTGAACAGGCGCGCCAGCGCCGCTACCGTACGGTATGGCAGGTGGCGCAGCGCTGTGTTGGTCACACCGTCCGCTCCGGGGGCTTTTCTCGGCTTGGTTTTTAGAATGGCGCGTCTAACCGCGCAAGGCGAGAAGAAGATCGGATCCTCTTCGGGAGCTATCGGCGTCGCGAAGTACTCCCCAAGGTGCCTCTCGACTGCTGCGATGTGCTCGGTGTCGTCAGTTGGGTTAGGCTCGAATTGACGCTCCAGGTGCTCGGCAAAGATCTCCGCACGGTCTGCTGCGATGTATCTCGGCGCCCCGTCGCTGTGGCGTAGTGGGCGCACCGGAGCCGGGGTGTTCGCAAGCTGTCTGCACAGCTTGTGTATCGACGTCCAGTCTCCCTCTGCGGCGTCGATACGTTCCTCCCAGCTCGCGGCGTTGTGCTCCTGTAGCTTGGCCCTAACCTTCTCCGCGAGACGGTTGAGGTCGGACTTGACTCGTGGGCAGCCCGTGTCCTGCCACCGCTTGCGGAGGCGCTTCCTCTGGGCGACCAGTTGCTTGATGTGGGTGGGCAGAGGCTTGTAGGCAAGCCCCTGCGGCTGCGGTAGTGTAGTTGTCGCCCCTTCGAGGGCGCGCTGAATGCAAGCGGTGACCTCCTCTGCTAGCCCGTCGACGTCTGCGGCGGTTTCAATGGGCCAAGTAGGAGTGGTGGTCTCCATCGCTTCCGCGAACGCCTGCCAGTCCGTCCTTCGACGTGGCGCTGGGGGAGAGAGTCGCGTCGGCATCTGTGATAGGACGACGAGTACGGGTTGGTGATCCGACTGCATCTCGTCGTCTATCACCTGTTGGGTGAGCTGGTGACTCAGGCCTCTGTGGACCACGATGTCCAGCACGTCCGGTGCGTGCGCGTGGTCGTCTGGGTAGTGGGTCGGCGTGTCAGGGCCAGACACCGTGTATCCACAGGCCTCTGCGTCCGCGAAGAGTCGCCTCCCTCCGGGATTCGTGGTCCGGCTATTCCATGCCGGGTGTTTGGCGTTCAGGTCGCCTGCGAGGAGTGTCGCGTTCGGCGATCCGTGCAGCAGCGCCCGCAGCTCAGAGAGGTTGAGCGGGGCCTTGGGCGCGCAGTAGCACGCGTAGAAGTTCATGTCCTCGCCGGCGACGTGCAGCTGGATACCCAGCGCGTTGAAGGAAGCCGGTGACGTCGGAGGGAGTGGCTGGTGTACGACTCTTCGGCTCACCAGTACCGCCAGACCGCGGTAGATGATGCCGAGCGGCGACTTCTCGTCCTTCCTGTAGAGGTGATATCCCGGGAACCTGGGATTGTCCGCAGGCCCCAGGAATGTCTCACTGATGAGCGCCACGTCGATCCGTTGTTCCCTGAGGAGGAGGCGGAGTGGGGCAACCTTATTTCTGAGGCCGCGGGCGTTCCAGTGCATGACCCTCAACGGACTAGCCATGGTATAAGGTGAGAAGCTCGGCCAGTCCGTCAAGGATCACCAGCTCCGCGTCTTGCCCCTGCCTGATGGCCTTGATTAGGTCCATCAGGAGTTTTATGGCGCAGGCCGTAAATTCCTTCTGGCGCTCTTCCTTAGGAGCGCCAGTGCGTGGTGCGCGGCGCCGTTGCTGATCGCCGGCGTCGACTGGTTGTGGTGTGTCGGCCGCCGCCGCTACTTGTGCGACGGCGGTAATAGTCGCGTCTGTGGGTGGGGCGCGTTTTCCCGCCCGCTTCCCCTTTTTGTTGCCGGCGCCAGCAGCGGCGTCGGTAGGCTTCGGGTTGATGGTGGTGGGTGCAGCTGGTTGCTGTGCCTGCGCCGTGGGGGCAAGAACTTGCCTAGGTTGGGACGCGGGTGGCTGGGGCTGTTTGCCTCCCTTTCGCCTTCCCCCGCGCGCCCTCTTCCTCCGCCTCGAGGCAGGAGCTTCTGTGTTGGTGGGCCCGTTTGCTGTCGCCATCAAAGTGGTGCTGGGGGCCTCGTGGTCGTCCGTGGATGGTAGTGGAGGTGGCCTCTCGTTGGCGGGTCGGCGTCCTTGTTGGGTGATGGCGACAGTGCCCGCTCGCTTGTTCCGGACCTCCTTCCGGAACACTGGGCAGCCGCTGCTGCACGCTGGATGGTCGCCCGCGCAGTTAGCGCAGGTGGCCGGCTCAGTCCTTGGGCGTGGGCAGTCGCGGGCGGCGTGCTCTCCGCCGCATCTCACGCAGGCGAGCGGGCGGTGGCACTGGTGCGAGCTGTGACGGAACTTCTGGCACCGGTGGCACTGTGCGGGCCCACGTTTGCCTCGCCATGCCTCGATACGGACACCACGCATGCACAGGAACACGGTGGTGTCGTATATCTGGCGGATGTCCTCCTGCCTCCTCAGGACTGCATGGAATATGCAGCCGGGTCGTCCTTGTCGTGCTTGGATGTTGCGCACGTACTCCGGCTGGTATCCCATCAGCCTGAGCTCCTCTTCGATGTCGGCCGGGTCTGTGTCCGCCGGCAGCCCCCTAATGGCCACCTTTAGGCTACGCTCCGCCGGCAGCGAGTAGGAGAACCAACTCAGGCCACTCGACCTCTCTAGGTCGGTGAGGTACCGCTGGACCACCCGATACTCGTCCTCACTTTCGGGAAGGAAACGAATTCCCCCTTGGTAAGGGCGGGCATTGGGTGGGTGGCCCAGCTTGGCACTCACGGCCCTGAAGTGAGTGGCCCAGTTTGGCAACCTTTCCACTACCAGCGGAGGGTAGCGTGGCCTCTTCTCCTTCGTCGTCGCCTTGGCAGCTGCGGCTGCGCTCGTGCCTTGTGCAGGGGCTGCGGCGGCTGGCGTCGTCTTCGGGTTGGTGTCTTGTCCGGTGGGGCGGCGCGTTGCCTCGGCGAAGGTTGGTGAACCGACTCCGGCTCGACCGCGCGGAGCGTGCTGCGGGAGCGGGGAGTCGGTGCAGACGCGCTTTGCCTCTTCTGCGGCCTCGTCGTCCGAGCTTCGTGGGCGGCGCTGGGCTCTGGTGTCGAGTCGCAACTCGTAGCCAAAGGCCAGCGCGTCGTCGTCGGTACACATTAGTCCACTAACCTCTGTGTCCTCCGGAGAGTCGGGGCGTGCGGGTGTGTCAGCCGGGGCGCCCTGTTGACCGACCGTGGAGCCTCCTGATGTCATCGAGAGGTCACTGCCCTCCCTCGATGAGCACGGAGACATCGCGGCCGGGGAATCCCGGGCTGCGCTTCTGGGCGGTGGTGGCGACAACATACTCCCATCGGTTGTTGCGGCGGCTGAGCCTGCCAGCAAGAGATGGGGAGCGGGCGATGCGGTGCGCATGGCTCGGGCCGTAGTGGCGGCGGAGCGTACGCGCGCAGGGCGAGTCGTGGTACTCGCTGTTGCGGGCGCAGGGCGCGCGGCTGCAGGTCTGGGTTGTGCGGCTGTTGCGGGCGTCGGTCGGGACGCGGACGGCACAGGCGCACGCGTCACCTGCGCAGCGGAGCGCGCGGTGGGTGCGGCGGCACGCGTTGCGGGTGCGCGGGTAGCACTACCGGCGGGCCCCGGGGCCTGGGTTGGCACGGGGCGGAACGCCGGCGGGCGGACGGGCACTGGATGGCGGCTGGAAAGCGGCGGCGTCGGCGAAGGGGCCGTGGTGCGCGCTGGCGGCGACGCTTGCGCCAGCGGTATCGATGGTGATGGTGATGGAGGATGGCGCCTCCCTTCTTCCTCCTCGGTGGTGGCGGCAACAGGCGGAGAACCGGTCGGCGGGTTCCCAACGCGCGGGAGCGACGTCGTCCGGTCCCCGAGCGTCTGTTCCGTCGGCGGGGTTGTAGGCATCTTCTATTTTTTGTGGAGATCGCTGGGGGTGATCCTCCGCAACCGCTACGGTGACAGGCACCGGGCGGGCTAGGCTCTCGCTGTGAGCGTACAGGTACTACGTACCCATCACGGTCACAGCGAGAGACACTTTTCAATGGAAAAGATTTTTGACGGTTCGGGCGGTGGCGGTTACTTTTTGAAATTTCAGTGTACCCGCACTTCACTTCACTTTTTGCACTGTTATACGTGTACGCGCTCGCTTGGATCACTGGCTAATCCCCTAACCTAGCCTTTTTACACAGCAATAGTTATTTATTTAGATCCATAAACAATTTCTGTTTATGTTTATATCAATCTGAGTTGGTATAAATCTCGCGTCAAAGTCAAACGTTTTAATGTTTGAAATTCAATCTGAATCGGGGTTTAGAATAAACACGTTAATGTTTAATCAATAATGTTAATATTATTCGTTTAAGGTCATCTAGATGAAACGTACATTTATTGAATGAGGTAAGATCGATATGTAACAAAAACTGATTCATGTTTAAAACATGAACGTCTGGGTAAAGGGTCTTGGAGATTTCAGCACAAGTTGCAAATTTTGATGTGCTAGGTCAGGAAATTATAGCGATTCTTCAGCGTAAAGGCTTTGGAGTAATTTTGATTGCTATTGGAAATATAAGCTATGTATGTATACACTTTCCTTAATTTAAAAGCAATTTTCGCGAGAAATAACGATTTCAAGTTATAGATAGGATCTATTTCATAAAAATATGAGTTCTAAAATGCTATGTTCGTAACAATTTAAAATTTTAATCAGAAAATCACTAACTAACAGAAAAACACTAACATTTTTTTTTAACAGAAAAACACTAACACTTTTAAGGAGAAAATCACTTTTGAAAGTTGCTAAGTATATAGCTTACATATTGGTGCTCGTGACTGTACATATGTATGTGTATATTGTGTATGTGTTATATGTGATATGAGCTGTGTATCCGGCTTTTAAACAATTTTATTCAGTGTCAGTCAGATGGGTGTACATCTAACTAACAAACTAAATTCTTTAACGACAGTAAACTTTCAGTAGCAGACATAATTCTAAACTAGGTCAATCCCTTAAGTGTGTAGTCAACATTGTAGGTAGTTCTAGTTTTATTAGAAGCAACACAAAGTAGAGACACTACTTTCAGTACTAAAGTAAAACATTTCTCAGTGACAAACTCACTTTCTTCAGGGTAAAAGTACGTAATAAAGTTTATATTTTTGTCTTACACCTGAAGTAGTGAGATAGTGTGAAGGAAATAAAGGGATTGTTATATAAGTGCGTGTAATGTAACCATCACACGTTTCTAGACAAGATTTCTTGTATTTTGATTCAGTTTTTCGAAAGTTAGTTACGTGGGTATTACCTATTTTTACTTTAGATGTTGCAAATTTTTTTCGCATAATCTCTTTGTAAAAATTAAGTGAAACTTTTTAGGTAAGAAAAGCACTTAGACTCTATTTTTATTGTTTAAAGGTGACTGAGTATGTCTGGTAGGTAATCTAATGTTAGCTACTCAGAGTTGTCGGCGAACATAACAACAGCCAATCTCATCAATTCAGGTTTTACACGATCATTTGAAGAGTTTTTCAGGAACTGGGGGTTTTAGTGGAAGTGTTCTTTTTTCTGTATGTTAAATTGTTATAATTGACTAACAAGGCAGTTGTGAGTGGCAATGGAAGATGGAGGGTACGCTCTAGAAGGACAAACACTGACCTTATTGGTGATTTTCTTCAAAAAGGTCAGGTGCGTAGTACTCGCGATAGGCGTGTGTGCATGACCACATGAATGAACGTGGAGGAAGCGAAAGGAGTATGTTAGGATGGTAGCAGGTGGCGTTCTGGAGTTTCTACCTACCCCCATGGGAAGAACGCGTGAGTTTACGTACCTACTTAAGCTATAATTGAACCTTTTTTCGTAAACAAAACAAATAATAACGTTAAAACATTTCAATATTCGACACATTTCTATATAACAAGTTCCACAAGTGTTAGTTACGGTAACAAAATATTTAAAACCGTAACGTTAGGAGCGTGCATCGTCAATTTGATGCGTTCGTTCGGTCACCGACTAGTTGAGCTCGTTAAGCAAACGTGACGTTATCAATTCTTGAAATTATGAGCCCCATTATTTGTGTCATGGTGCTGCTAAATGGGACGCGTGTTCGGGCTTTTGAATTGAGGAATTTTTGTGTAACGCTTTGCCATTTAATTCGGTAGCCTTGGCTTGAGTATTACGCTCGCATGCACCACATATTACTAATCGTGTTTGTCGCTAAAGGTCCTTATAAAATCATTCTATCTGTAAGAATTCTTGATTCCAGATTCACAGCGATGTGTAAAAATCTGTATAGCGATTTGTGGCGCAAGTGAGCCTTAGTTTGAATAGGTACCTAACCGGTAGTTTGAAATTGCGCGTATTAAACGTTTTCATTTTTGTAGCAACTCACATATAGAGAACTCTTCATGTGCTTATCCTTTTCCCAACTATGTTGAGTCGGCTTTCAATTTTTAAACGGATGCAGCTCAATACCGGTATCTTACATGGAGCGACTGCCTATCTGACCTCCACAACCCAGTTAGTACTGGGTAATCCGCTACCCCTTGGTAACAGGTGGTCAGATTTCTTACTTGTAGAGAATTAATGTTTAAATTGTATGGTTAGTATGGAGGTGTCAGTTTTCGTTAATATTTCTATCATCCTTGTTTCATCCATTGATTATCCGTTTTTTAAGGAAAAGCGCACGTCTTGTTGTTTTTAAAACTGGTTATATGATTGGCAGATGATCAACCCGTTCAATGCTATTGTATTTGTATTTGTTAAGAATGTTTGCAAACATTGTTCCCCATATTGCTGTATACTGATTATAAGAAGAAACAGGAATTTCAGACATAAATAATTATTTCGTCAGAGATAACCCCGCGAAGATTGATAGATCTTATTTATTAAAAAAAAACACAGTAACCTGGTATTCGGTAATTCCAGAAAACCCGGTTTTTTGTTCCTGATATCTTGGTTTCGGGTCAATTGATAAATTTCGGCCCACAAAACAATTAACTATAAAATACCTAATGAAAACAAAACTATGAAAAAGCAGATTTCGAATTCATTACATTTTATTTGCCAAAGCGAGGCCAAAAAATGTACAGTGGAATGTCGATTAAATACAAAATTTAATTTTGTTGCTGGATTTTATTTAAACACGTTACATAATTGCTTTTTCATCGAATTCATAATATTTTGAAATTGCTACACTGAATAACGAGGCCCAATCAAGAATGCGTGAAACCACATAAACGGATTCCCAACTTGTAATCGAATGACGTGAGATCGAATAACACTTGCTCGAAAACGTTAACTCGATAGTATTTGAAATCGATAAATTATGAGCGCGACCTCGATGCACCAAAATCTCGAATAACATAAGCTAAGCTCGAAAAATCACTTCTCGACCGACGATCTAGTCGATTTACAGAATTTCGTTTATCGATGGGATTTTTATTAGACTTGGTATTATATTTTTTTAGTAGCAAATAGTGAGTCGCCCTTTAAGTTGTTAGTCGCCTGGAAAACAATAAGCCAAATAAAAATCCTTGAAACTTTTCTGTAAATTGATTAGATGGTGTTATTCGATCTCACTTCATTCGATTTCGAGCGTAAAGTAGAATGGTATCAATTCAACCGAAAAAACATTTTACATTTTTGCGACAAGAACAATTAATTTTGTAAGTATCAACCATAGACCATTATGAAAAAGGTCCTAAAATTAAGTAAAAATTACGTGCGAAACGGTTTTAGTTTTAAACTCGTTTTAATTTAAATGTGATGTTTAGTCCGCGCGTTTGTAGACCCACATGTCAACAACAACAGGCTAACTACATACAAAATGTTTTCCAATCAACTTTTATTTTACAGCAACTTGTTGCAAACTGTGCTTGTTATTAGGTCGATGTATCTTCTTTTATTTGAGTTTTATTATACTTCACTATAACTACATAGTCATTATTCTCTAAGTCCTCCGTCGCGTCTGTCTGTCTGTTCGCGATAAATTCAAAAACAGACCTGAACGGTTTTTATGCGGTTTTCACCAATAGATAGAGTGATTCATGTGGTAAGTTTAGGTATATGATTTGTCAAGGGTAAATTGGTTGAAATATGACGATAACTGTTGGAAGTGTCGGACAAAGTCAAGACGTGTAATATGCTCTAAACCCCGTGCGAAGCCGGGGCGGGTCGCTGGTTAACAAAAAAAGGAAAAAATTCGTAGCTCAAACACTTACTCCTGATTTGCCCTTATTAAGCTGCAAGACTAATATTGTTCACTAAATGTATTCAATTGGATAATAACAATGTCTGTTCTTGACTGATTTAGGGCAAGTCGGAAAGAGTGACCTTGTTTATATTAAATAAGGAATGTTTTGGGTGTTGGTGTAATACTCTCCATGTATTTTTGTTTCTTGGTAATGTAGAAAGTTAGATCCTGACAGTTTGAAATCTAACTGAATTTGTACTCACAAAATCGATTTAAAATCCTGATCTGGCAATAACAAATTATCATCGATGATGTACCTACTAACTTATATGCTTGTTAAGTCAATGACTGGAATGGATATCTCTATAATCAAATAAAGAAAATGTTTGTTAAGTGGTTAACAGCTACTGTACGCCGTTGTACATACATTTATAATAAACTAACGACCCGCTCCAGCGTCGCTCGGGAGCATTTTTTGTTTTTTTTTTTTTGTTTCCTTAGCCTATATTGTCCCACTGCTGGACAAAGGACTCCCCCATAGCCTTCCAGTCTTCTCTCCATGTGGTTTTCTCCGGCCAATCTCTTGCAAACGCGTCTAAGTCGTCACGTTTCTAGGCCTCCCTTTGGCGAAGACGACCGTCTTCTGGCACCCACTGCGTGGCGACTCTGGCGCATCGGTCCTGATGCATTCTACACACATGGCCCGCCCAATTCCACTTCAACCCAGCAGTCGTATGGCCACATCAGCGATTCCAGTTTTTGAGCGTATTATGGTATTACGAATTCTGTCGCTGAGCTTCATACCCAATACGCTACGCTCCATCGCTCTTTGGCAAACCTTGAGTTTGAACTTTAGGGACTCGGTCAAGGACCAAGTTTGAGCACCGTAGGTTAAGATGGGCAGAATGCACATGTCGATGAGTTTGCGCTTCAGGGGTAAAGGTAGGTCACCCTTCATCAGCGACTTCATGAACCAGTAGCTCTTCAGGGCGTCCTCGACTCGGCGGTCGATTCCTTTGTCTTGCCTGTTTTCGAAGGAAACTATCTAATGAAAAAAAAAACAAATTATATTTTCTTTCGTACAAACCTTGTCCTGACAATCACGAACACAACAAAAATAAATTCAGCAAACCCGGTCGAGCCATCCTCAAGTGATGCTCCGCCATACATATGGAAATGGATTTTTATTAATATAGATATTCATTTGCTTGTTTAATTGATTATTTTCAATTTAATAAAACATACAAATAAAAAATAAATTAAGTTTTAATCACGTTTGATACTAAAACCCTTTTATATACTTGCGGGACGCTAAACCAGTGCGTAGTTCATCGCCCTCGAGGGTAATTTATCATTCGTAATTACTAGTGAGATTAGTATTTACATAGACAGCAAATATTCTAAAGCACGAAATAATATTTGTAAAACGGTCTATATTTTGGTTAGCTTTAATCTAGAGGGCAATAATTAATGTAGAGTAAATACAAACATAATGATAATTCATCAGTGGAGGCGTTTCCCGTGTAAATGTAAATTTTATAAAAAATTAAGTGCCATAATTTTTTCATCCATTTTCTTGTATAGTGTACCGTGCTTTCCGATACGCGGAGGACTCACACCATGAAATAGACGGTCAATTTTTTTTTTGTAATGGCGTCTTCCAGGTGTACCTAAGAGGCTGGCTTCTGCTTAACCGGACAATCCTGTGGTGCCTTGAGTGTCAGGCCTAGGCGGTCAATGGACCAGAGCGGCTTTAAATAGGTGTAAATTTAAGTCTCTCTAAACAAAAAATAAAAGATAGTACATGATAAACATAAAGTTTCACATTTCCTCCTCTTGTGGTTTACTAATTATCAAAATCACCTTGGGTATCAGCTAACTTCTATAATAATCTCATAATTACGTCAAACTCCTGTTATGTTCGACACAATGGGTGCCTAATTAATACCAGATGACGACCAAGTACGAGTATTTATAGGAAATTTAAATGATCCGTGACCTATTTACGGTCATTCTTATTTGAGGATTATGTGCAAGTAGGAATGACTGCATCGTTCGGAAACGAGATATTAAAAATTGTGATACAAGATTGCGGGGTCACAGAAATGGCTGAACATGAGGTCTTGGGTTTGATTTCCAGGTTAGGCAGTGTTTTATCTGGTTTGTCCAACAGGAATTTCTCAGTCGAAGCTCCGAGTCTAGATTTGTGTCTGGTTCATATCAGTAGGTTTGTCGTATAATTAATTTTACACGTGATTTAAAAATAGAACTGGTGAAGTGTAGCAGTAGCATACCTGTCTAGGGTTAGAAGTCTCTCTGTCGCAGAATATTGGAGAGTTGTTAGGCAACAATAAAGAACACTATTTATAAAGGTCCGTTTTAGGGACCATTTTTCCATTTGGTTCAATTGGAAAACCTCAGACTACAAGAGTTTTTATTATATTTTGTGAGGACAGCGATAGAGAGTTCTAACAAACTTTTTTAGTGAACAATGGTAAAGATAAGATTGTCTCTTTCTTTTTGTTAACATTCCGTCAATTGTAGTTACTGTGTATGTTTTAGTAACCAATGGAAAAATAGGTGTAATAGGACCATTAATTCCTTATATTAAGAATTTATATACATTTTTAAATAATACAGGATAAATATTTATAGGGAAGTATCGTACGATCTTCACATATTGTTCCAGTTTCCCTAAAAGTATAATGTTTCCTTCCCCATATTCACATTTTCCGGACGAGACAGGAAATATTCATATTCCTGCGAGGTGTCCGATTCGTATCCCATGTCAAGTTTTTGACATAGGTAGATACGAAATAATGTTTCGAGAAATAATAATTCATACGAGGTAGTGGAGCGTTTAGTAGACGATCCATTTTGTCTGTCTAAGAACGCACTTGCCGAATTGGAGACTAAGGGCAAATTTTTCCTTTCCAAGATTTCATTGGAAGAAATGTCAAAAAAAAAACAAAATTATTCCCGGGTTTTAACGGTACTTCCGCGAGATTAGATCAGAGTAGATTAAGGCAGCATGGCTCAATGAAATACGACGATATGAATCGACATGAATTAGGCGCGTGACAGATACGCGTTTTTGGACTGATGCTTGGCCTGATCCAGGCCGCATAACAATCGAGGGGATGAGAGTGTCGAGGGTGCTGTTGATATTATTTCGTAAAATTGTTTATAAAAAATCATAGCTATTGAAAAATCAAGATGGCGGCGTCAGTTCCCAATAATAGCACACGCCAAAGAGACCATGCAGCACTATAAGTTCTAAATTGTGTAGTCGCAGACGGTTGGTCTTCGCAATTTAACTTCGTATTCACAATGTTGTCGGTCATAGGTTGTCAGTGTCACTCGTTACGATTTGTTTAACATTATAACTGTTGGTATAACGTACTATTGTTCGAGTGGACGTGTAGTTGTGTACCCCATACAAATTAAATTGTTCCTTATTCTCTACTTAGATTGATGACTTGCATGACTGTGGTCGACGCACGGACAAATGAGACCAATCAACAATGCATTTGTTAAATGTTTTAGTTGTAACCCTGTTGTTACCGAGTTTATTGTTAGCAGTACTTAGTTGTAATAAAATATTGAATGATTAATATAAATAAAGTTTCAATTGTTCAGTTTTTAACCGACTTCAAAAAAAGGAGGAGGTTCTCAATTCGGTTGTATGTTTTTTTTTTGTGTTTGTTACCTCATATCTTCGTCATTTATAAATTGATTTGAAAAATTCTTCTTTTATCTGAATGGATCTACTTCCCGATTGGTCCCATAGAAATTTCATCGAAATCGGTTCAGCAGTTTGGTTTTGAAATCAAAATAGCTGGAAAAAATATGTCATCCAAGTAAAAGAAATTGCGAAATTGATACTTGACAAGGATTTGTGTGTGATGCGATAACTAAAAAGGGTAAAATAAAAATTTTTTTGCAAAAAGAAACCAACTTCCAAAAAACAACACTAAAAATGTGGAAAATAACTTTACTTTCGGAAGTCGGTGACTATTGTTTGTTTCATTGACTTTTTTGCCACCGACTTCCGAAAGTAAAGTTATTTTCCACATTTTTAGTGTTTTTTTTGGAAGTCGGTTTTTTTTTGCAAAAAAGTTTTTCATGATTTGTGTAGCCAATCTTTCGAAGACACTTACCCAGTTTCTGATTTGAGTATTTGATTATAGATCTACTACACTGTAATTAAGGTATTTCCTTCAATGTACCACATACGAGTATAGCACTCAAGATTCAAAATTTTAAACTTGAGTCCTAAACTAAAATAATTACTTAATCCAAAAACCAGCATTGAGCCATCATCATAGGATAACTTTGCTCTAACACATAGGTTTCCAACCTTTTATGGACTAGCGCCTCCTTTACAAGAAAAAAAAATCCAACGCTTCTTTTACAAAATATTTTCATGAAAATAGAAGTATTTCATAACGCCCCCCATTTGCCTTTGGACCCGCTACCGCCCCCATGAAAAGCTCCAGCACCCACTAGGGGCGGTACCTCCCCGTTGGGAACCTATGGTCTAAAATAAGTAGTTGCAAAGTTTACCGACTATGACCAAAAAACACAAATCATCTCTATATTACCTCTGAGCTGAATAAATCCGATGCTAAATGAATCCTTCTCTTTACCTGACTCCGCTATTTACAAAGGAGATCGATATCCCGGTACATAATTACGTTGAAATAAATCTAGATACTTTATAATGAGATAATACTACCACAGCTATCGCCAAACTCCACTGTGCGAATAATTAAGTCGATCATTTCGTACATGTTATTATCCCACAATTGGAAAATATTACAAATTAAATTGGTCAAAATTTTGCTGATTTCCCCACTGTGTATCGACTCATTACCATTCATCACTTCCCTGCCCTTATTTCAATTTATTTGGGACCAGCGCAGCATTTCTTCTTCCATACATTTCTGTTACTCGTCATCTCAGCAGTCACCTCCTTTCTAGCTATACCATCCTTTAAAAGTCCTTTTAAAAGCTTATAGTCACCGACATTCATACTACTGAGTAACTAATCAGACATCCAATATGTAGCTCAAAACTAGACCGAGTTCGGTTTAACCAATTAGTAGTTGTTTCATCTCCCGATTAAAGACAGCAGCACACTGTCGTTTGTGCGTATGCTTCCATCAAACAAATGAATCTCACTGCTACGTTGCGTTTACATTGACTTCGAGTTGCTCTCGTCTTATCTTAAGTTTTGGCCTCTCGTCTCTCTAAACTCTCGACAAATATTGCCAGTGTGTTCCAGGCATTAGGAACACACACATTGTTTTGTGGGCAAAACCGTGACGTGTAATCTATTCTTGTATTATTTAGATGGACAGTGATTAACACGCATCTGCACTCAATGTCAAACGGTCATATAATATTTTAGTGTATTTTTATTTGGGTTATTTTCATACAGATGTTGAATGGCTGGATTATGGAATGTTGCAGATGTCCGTTTTAACTTTTAATTCATTGTATCATATATCGTCATGCTGTATTCCCTTCCGGCTGTGCAGAATGAGTTTGAATGTATGTAGGTACGAATGAATTGAGTGCAAATATTCAAAAAGAACGCATGATAGTTTGCAAAACCATGTTTTTTTTTTTAATTTAATCAACTTTCATGAGTAAATATTTATAGAGATGCATATATCGCGGATGTTTTTCTGCCTATGGCCTTTTTTAAACGAAAATCATAACCGTTTCTTAAGACAAAAGTAAAAAATAAAAATCAACGAAACTATGATTACCATATAGCTGCTCTATTCATCGCAATCAGACAACAACATTAATGCATTATTTCCCTCTAACAACAAAACGAAAAACAATGCAGCATTTCAGTGAAACGAGACGACAAACAACTATACATGTTTTATAAACAACACTTGTACCTACAGCAGCAATATAATGGGGCTTAATTGAAAGACAACGCGGCGCGACGATAGTTTATGTCACTTAAATAATACTTCGCGCGACAGGCAACTTGTGGCAAGTGTCGATGGTAAGGCGACTAAATTACGGTGCGATTAGTGTGATGATACGTTGTTGGGACGGCATATTTTATGAGTAGCTTGGCTATTTGTTGAATATGTGATGGTCTTATTTGATAAGTGACTAGTTATAACCTAATAGACGGCAACAGCCAGTAATTTCAACTAAAGTGAATAATAAAAGTAAAAAAAAGTAAAGTAAAAGTAAGTTAGTAGTAAGTAGTAAGTCAAGTAGTAATTTCGGTTTGTCGAAAATATTTCAAAAAGAAAAGTATAGTAGTAAATGACAGAAATGAATAAACACTTTTTTAAAACTTGTAAAGAAACAAAACAACTTGTGTATTATTTGAAAGTATTTTTTTCGATTCCATATAATTGGAAATATTGCGTTCGATTAATACATACCTAAAGTAGATGTATATTTTGGTACATATTGGCCGAAAACATAAGTATATTTCGAAGCGATATTGACGCGAACCCCTCAACATTTAAATCTTTCGGACATTTTATAGGCTTTTTGTTAGTTCCATTTGAACCATAAAAATAACGATAGCACTTCACCCCCCGATGTTTTCCATGTGCTAATTCCTACACTTGGGAGAAATAACATTAAATCGTAGTGGCTTGCCCTGTTTCCAATGCTTTTCCACTAACGAACCGATAATTTAGGGGTAGTAGAGAACTTTTCTTCGGATTTACATTATTTTTGTTAGATTTTCCCTTGTTTTGGTCTGCCAATGCGAAATGTATTTGTTCGCGGTTGTGTGTAAAAGGCGGAATGGGAAAGTAAGGATAATTAACTGTTTTTCGAACTCGAAGACAAACAGAATGACAGGGCTATGAAAATGCACATTTTACTGGCCAAAATCATCTTGTCAGTTTTCAAAAGTATTTCAGGTCTCAGACAAGTAAAATACTATTGAAGTAAATTAGATTTACTTACGTAGCAATATTTTTTCAATGATCAACTATCCAGGGACCACGTTGAATAGTGTCCTACTTCCATTTTCACCACCCATCGTAAATAGCCTAATTGGTTCGTTAACCGACATTTTACGCGACAAAAATAGAAGGTCTGACGTCACAACAAAAAAGGCAGGAAGCGCTAAATAAAAATGGCCAACTTTTGCTCCTTATTGACGTTTCAAACTCCCTCAATGACTCTGACCTTGCATTCCTTGAGAGACATAAGAATGACACACTAGATTCCGCAGATAATATAATTCATCCGATGCTTTGTTAAAATGACATAAAACCGTCATCTTTGACTTTAGCAGTGATGTAAGGGACCTTAATGTTGAGAATCGTAACTTTGTTGCATCTATTTGCATGTGTATCGCGTTTCAGACTTCAGCGTAATCTGATTAACTGTATAATGGCGTACTTGGAATGTAATTGCATGACTGTACTCGTAATACCTTACTCTCATCGTGTCTTCAGAACTTATTTACATAGGTACCGTACGGTCTATACATATAAATAGGTTCTGAAGGCTAATTTACTGTGATGTAATGTCTGTCTTCTCCGCTAATGTTAGCGTCAACTGACGTTTTTATCGTTTTGTTTAATTTTTCTTTTTTCCAAAAATTTAAGACTCTTATCTGGGAATTCGATAGACAGCTATTCTCACCTCTAATGATTATTAAGTAATTACACCCGTTTCGCTTGTTGAACCTAAGGTATTTAAACGTAATAGTTTTATTAAATTCTCTGCTCATTGAAATTATTTATTAATCTTCGAGATTATGAGCAGTACTCTATGAGCAGTATTCTAGATCCAAAGCAATTCATTTAACCTAGCCAGTTTTATTTACCCATAAAATTGAAGTGGTTTTGTTTATAAAATTCAAAATTACTGCGGGATACTTAAATTTTACGTTTCATCTATAAGCATGTTCGTTGTTACGCGTTTGATCATCAAATACTTTTTTGTTTACATCGTTTGTAGGTCATTAATGTTGAGAGTAATTAATTTGAATTGTTTTTAACGAGAAATTATTAGGTTGGTAAATCCCATGTGTCCATGTGTGTGGTGAGTAGGTAATTTCAGTCCTGCGATATCAACAGTAAAAGAAAATGCAAAGCCCCATATTGATGTTTTAAAATCTCGTTTTTCAAATATTGTCATATGTGTAAAACACATTTTTCATTTCAAAGTATTAATTAAACAACTATAGCAGCGCTAGAAAACGGGAATTCGATATGCTTTGGACAGGCTATTTCAATTAATCACAGCATAGATTTACGTTTGCACCACCTTGGCGTGACTTGTCTGCATTCGTCATTTCTATAAGATTTCATTCCTATGTAAACTATCTATACTAATGTATGCAAAAGTTTTAAAATATCTATATTATTAACGAGTTTTATCTAGATCCAATGAATGTTTCTAAATAATCATCTGCCTAGCATTTTTCCTAACTTAACTGGGGTCGGCTTCCAGTTTTACCGGATGCAGCTGAATACCAGTTTTTTACATGGAGCGACTGCCTGTCTGACCTCCACAAACCAGTTATTACTGGGTAATACGGTACCCCTTGATCAGACTGGTTGTCAGGCTAGCTTTAACGACGGCTTAACTTGTTTTCCGAGGCACAGAGGAAACTCGGTATGTAATGATGGTCACCCATCCACAGACCGACCTTGGCAAGTGCAGCTTAACCTTGAAGAGCGACCCGTGCTGCTGTAATTATTCAGCCACCAGCTCCTAAATACAAATGAATGCTTCTAAATACAGTCCAAAAATACCACCACCGGACAAAATAAAGCCTGTCTACGTAAATATTTATTTATTTTTCCCATGAAACCATACGTCAGAGGTATATCTATAATGACACTCCCAATCTCTCAATAACGTCGTTAGGCACATTGAAAATACTCCTTCAATACATCTCCCCTTATAACCCTACGCTATTGATTACGTCGAGACACAGGTTGGTCACAATTTTTGGCCACTACGTCAATTTCATCTGATTAGTTCTCTGTAGGGATTCCACCTAATAACATCGTCCAACGGAAATAATGACTTCTGAGAAGCTTATGGTGTCTTTGATGTAGCGAATAAAATCTTAAGATCATACACGTGGAGGATAATACATATTTTCCTCTATTCTGAACTGTTTGGTTGTGATGTTACTATATTTCCGGGAACTAGATACCTACCTTATTTTGAAATTAGCTGTCGAACGCGACCTTCGCCCGCGGGAAATTATTATAAAAATATTACTTCCCTATTTGAATAGGATTTTTTTTTTACCATTTCGCAAGGATTTAATTTTTTGGCAAGGAACCCTAGTCCTATTACTTAAAAAAAAAACTACTACTAAGTTACTTCTTATGACATTAGCTATCTGCCAATTAAAGTCCCGTAGAAATCGGTCCAGCCGTTTCAGATATTAGCCGGAACAAACTGACAGACAGACAAATTGTTTTTTTTTTTAATATTTTACATACTTTTACACATACATAACCGCGCATCGTTAAAAAATGCCAGTGCAACTCTCAGCGTTGACACGTTGTTGAAACTAGCTTTGAAAATCCAATAGGGTAGCGTTCTGTTGGTATTTGAACTCTCGGCGCCAACCCTTTAAAAATCCCAGGCAAGGCTTTTAATTAACAGGCGCGTTACACACGGCCGTGGGCAAGCTGCCTTACAGTGAAGCAAAGTAGGTACTGTGAGAGTATCTGAACTTAATGGTCCAAAATTGCCAACATCCAGTGAGTAATCGAGGTGATTATTGCCCGTTCTTGCTTTGTATGAAATTATACCTTTGCTAAATTATTAGCATTGCCATTCAACGTGCGAATGCTGCCAGTCTTCTGGGCGTGTTTCCTGGTGGTACTTAGGACGCCTGAGTGGCCTGTTGTTTATTTAGTTAGTTTATTATATACAAATCCGTTTTTTTTTTTTGTAAATATGTAGTTTTAATTATTCTATACGTAGCATTAAAATATTATTTAATGTAGTTTCTCTCAAATAATTATGATTGACTTTTTCGACGTAGACCTCTAATAAAACTTTTCACATTACACAAAACTTGTTTGATTTTTGTGGATAATATTTAACTGCGATCTAATCCCGCCTTACGACAAACTCGACTGATCCGATAAATGAACTTATATAAAAGTTTAATATAACGTTACGCGTCGAAAGCGCGGGATTGCGATCTTTCCCAACGACTGACTTTTGGCAAAGTTAAATAAGCTACGCCATGAGAAAACTCGGCCAACCTACCTCCCCAACGATAAGTACGATTCTCTTCAATATGATGGTGTGGTTATAATTAGTAGGTATGCTTGATTTGCTATCCTACCTGATTATTATTTGATTCAATTAGGTACAGTAATTAATATGCATGTGGTTTTGCGATTAATTTATAGGAGCGATATTGGAATTTCATTAAACCACTGTTTGACACTTGTTTTATACTTTTCTGAAATATCTAATCATACTTTCAATAAAAAACAACCTTCCGATGGTCTTGAACAGAACTGGTATACGTACATTCTCATTGATGTCAGTTTATTGGCATATGCGAGGTTTAAAATAACTACAAAGGATTATTTTCTATTCTCAAGTCATGGTATACATATAACTAAGCGTGTAAAGTCTGTTCGTTGAGAGGCCTTTTGTCTATGAGCGGAAGTACATTCTGTCCGTACTCTACTAAGTTCCATTTGTATAGACAGTAAAGAGCGCTGGAGCGTTCTTTCGTTGCTTGAATATCAAGAAAAGACTTACTGCCCTTGTTTGTAGGGTTTAAAACAAACGAACATGTTATGGTGTCAACCCTACTTCTGAGACATTCAATGCAGCTGGTTTACTATCTACTCAGCCACAATTGTTTTTGTTACAGATTGTTCAGCCTGTTTCAAAGAAGATATGGTAGGCATCAGGAGTACAACTACAGGCAGTACGTTTTATGAGGAGTGCTGCTGTGAGGAACCTGGTTACACGATTAAGCACCTACAATGGCTAGATCCTTTCAACAAGGTGATTGTGGGGTATGTGATATGTTTAATACTTTACTACCTCGGATAACTATTATTATTTTTTACTTTTGCATGTCGTAAGGTACTTGAGTGTGTTGGAACTGCTTTTAAAATGTTAACACCTTATTGTACCCACATTCATTGCAAAATAAATTATTTCTGATTTCAAATTAACTCAATCACTTGTAAAATGTATTACTACTAGTTACTTTGCCAATGATTGTGAATGTTTTCATGATAACTAGACAAAAGAATTAAAGATTTTTACATTCGAATCGATTTGAATGAAACTTGTTTTTTTTGGCAATACTTGAAAAAGTATAGCCAAAACAATAAACTTACCTTTTTTCTTGTATGCACGCACCAAGTACCTAATAGACTCGCCAAGACACCTACTCGGAGTGATAAACATTGTCGAGGTAATTAAGGTAATAGGATCAGATTTATGACATTTTTTGGAGCACTGGTGTAACTTTGAGTAATTAATTTCAACACTACTGCTCTCAAAACGGTGGAAATCATCGTGAGGAAACGAGCATTTCCAAAAACCAAAAAAAAAACGAAGAAATGAGACATGTACCAACTCACATTTAAGAAGGTCTTTATATTATCCCCTCTGATTTCGAGGAGGTCTGTGTTCCAGTGGGCACATGATAGATAAGCTGAATATACTATTATGCATGTCTTTTTGATAAATTTATTGTTTTATCTATTGTGTTTGCTGTCAAGTCCTAAATAAGAACATTGTTTTCACAAGACCAGGTACAGATTCAAATGTGTACATCGAGGAGCAGAGTGACTGCATATCTCTCCACATCCCAAGTGCAAGCAAGGCGTTATCAGGAGCATATCGATGCGTGACTACTTTTGAGACGACACAGCACTCTCAAGTTTATAATTTGGATGTATTTGGTAAGAGCTACGTTACTTAGTAATTAGACCTGTCGTACTGTATGGGTCAGAATGCTGGGCTGTGAAGAAGATGGATGAAAAACGATTGCATGTAGCGGGAGATGAGAACGTTGACAAAAATGGATAAAGTAAGGAATGAGTATATTAGAGGAAGTTTGAAAGTGTCGCTTGTCACAAAAAACTGGAAAGAAGTCGGTTATCTTGGTATGGACACGTTATGAGGAGGGATGAGAAGTATGTGACTAAAAGAGTGATGGATATGAATGTCGATGAATGAAAAGGAAGGAAGGCTAAAGAAAAGATGGAAAGAAGATTGTGTGTGTGAGGAATGACATGAAAGAGAAAGGAGTAAATGATGCGGTGACGTCTGACAGGGGAGAATGGAAGAAAAAAACGTGTTGTGCCTACCCCAAGTAGAATGCGACCAAGTATAGGACGATGACGATACTTAACTTACAGAACATTCGCTATTTCAAAACCTTTATTCGTTTACGTAGAAAAGCTGCTAGTGACAGCAATGTTAACACTTTCAAATCGTGCAAACCAAGCGTATCAATCAACATTAATCGTAACACAGACGTACCGTGTTACGAGTAAATGTTGATTGATACGAACAATTCAATTTATTGACGACTTTGAATGGCAGATTAGTTATATTCAAACTGATTACAATTCAGGCTGAACATTTTGGCACATTTCGATTTAACAGAACATTCAAACGGTATCGTTTGGATGTCCTGTTGACTGATTGACAAATTTGTTTGTCTCTTCTTGTAAGCTATGTACAAACAGGAACTTTACGCATTTTTTTAACGCATTTTAGGCGCCACAATTTTTTTTAGCACTTGCGCGTCTAGATGCTGTCGGCGATTCCGTTCAAACGATGGTTGTCAGTGTAGCTTCGTCAATTCAGAAAACCCATATTACAATCTTCATTGTCAGAATTTAACAGCTCCATATCTGAGAATAATTAAAAAAACTCTTTGTCGATGCCTTATCAGTGGAGTCACAATAATTGGTTGGGAAGACCCACTGATTTCATTGCTAGGCATCACAGAACTGACAGCGCCGAGGAGTCTCTGTGCCCTGCTCAAATCAATTCAATTAGTTACATAATTTATACACTGCCAACGTGTTATTGGTTTTCCCACCTTGAATTTCTCAGTGGCAGTCCGGACCTTGGATTTGGTCCCGGTTGATGACAGTAGGCTCGCCCCCTGTTACATAAGGCTTAGACAAAACTGGCACAATGTGGGTGTACTATTAGGATACAAAGAGCTGTTATTCCCCGTTGTTAACGTTATAATTGTGCACATCAACAGATCCATTGTACTTCTATGGGACCGGCATGGACCAGTACTTGGTATACAGCAATGATTCACGAATAACTTGTCAAGCTAAGGGAGCCACTCCACCTCTTATTAGGTGGTACAGAGGAAAAGATGGACAGAACGAGGTAAGAAGATAAAAAAACAAACCTACTTTCACAGGACTCTTAGGCAGCAGATTCCTGTAACCTTAATCGGGTCATCGGGGTACCTTGTGTAAGTTTTCGAAAGAAACTGTACGTGATAGCCTATGATGTTCAAAAGTCATTTTGCAGAGAGACAATTATATGGCAGCAGTCTGGATAGAAATTGAATGTTTTAGCATGATAGCCAACCTGGTTTCGATAGCCTATTGATGATACGCTAGCGTTATCCATTTAGTGTTAGAATAGCTATCAAACCAATTCCTAAGTCTTTTACTTCCCATATTCAGCTGATTGATTTCTATTGTCACTAGTCTCTAACTCACTGAAAACGGACTAAAAACTGAATTTTCAGTCAGTTTTCTCAATATACGTACTCACATCTTTCGTTGTCTATTTACATCGGTATTGCCGGTTAACATAGTAAAGAAAGACTTTTTGTCATTTTTGATATTTTTTTTATTTTTTTATTCATTCATATATATTTATTTATTTATTTTTATTTGATTGCAGATATACAACGACACAGTAAAATATCAGATCATGCCTGAAGGACTGATTGTAAAGAATGTAAGCAACGATGATGAAGGCATATACAAGTGTTCAGCATCAGTACCGTCAACTGGTGAAGACGTCGAAATTGATATAGATGTTAAGGTAAGTAAACAAACACTTTATAATACTTGATAAACGTTGAATACGAAGGAACAATGACTCTTCCAGAAGGTGCTATTTTGTAAATGATGGTGATTTATAACTAAACGAAATAGTGGTAAGACCACAGGCAGGCGCCGCGCCCTTCCAGTTTCCTATGATAAAATGTGTTACTTAGCTTTAATAGTTCTTGTGCGAAAACCAACCAACCACAAGCTCCTTCTCAAGCTGCGAAAAACCAGAGACAATATCGGTTGGTTTCACACACATACTGCGACGAATCTTCGTAAATCTCTGGAAGCGTTCGGTTCACTTTTTTCATCATCATTACCAGGTGTACCTTTAACGTCTAACATTGATATCATACAGGTAATGACACCACCAGTGATTACACAACTATCAGCCACTCCAGAGGCAGTGTTGGCAACAGGAGAAGCTCTGATGATACAATGCTTGGCGGAAGGTTTACCTCAACCTAAAATAGAATGGAAGAAAATACCAGAAGCGGTAAGAATATTGTGTTTGCACCTTTAATATTGTCCTTGCTAAACATAGGTTTCCTTCAAAGTGGGTCAAAAATGAATTGGAGAAAATTTTAATCCTTTATTTATTTTCTTTACACATTATTTTACATTGTTAATATTTCTCAATAAAACATACGAAAAAAAAAAACATTTAAAAATATATTTAAAAAAAAATATTATGTTGGTATTACTGCACTACCAAGTCTGCCATCTCAGACACGTCATTCTGCATTGCTTCGATTTTACCTAGGGTAGCTTGTTATTTTCTTAATCTTTATGGTGATTTAATCTTTTGCAAAAGTATTAAGTAGTAGTAAGTATTTACAAGTAGCACGAAACTAGTCATAGTCATTTATTCATAAACAAGTAATTTGTATCTGAGTTTACACATAAAATTACACAAAATTACAGTATATACAATCAAATAATAACATTTTAATTTACATTTAAAAGAAATTTACATTTATTCAATAGCATTTCGACAAATATATTAAACAAAATGGTCAACACCTTAAAATTTAAAATAATAACAATAAAATAATTAATTAAAGATAAATTAGTATAGGTTGATAGAATTAATCATTAAAAATATATAGTCAGATCAATAAATCAGGACGAACAAAATCCAATAAAATTACAATTTAATGAAACTACAGTTCTTCTACGGCATATAGACTCAATAGGAATTGTTTTAATTTTATTATGAAAGCGCTACTGTAGATAGCACTTTTAATCTCTATAGGCAACCTGTTGAATATTTTTACGGACTACAACAACAGGAACAACAACAACACAACTACGATAAAACCTTTTAAAAGAGACAAGAGGAATCTATATCTTTATTGTCACAAGCAAATACTAGAATTTTTGCCTCAGACAGAAGGTATATACCTTACTTTTAGAGTCCTCTTTAGAGGTACCTCTAAAGGTCCTCTGGCTCGACAGTAGTAAACCTTTATTAAATCTGACAGCCCACTTACCTTAGAGTCACTAAGGACTCATTGTGGCTCCATAACTCGAACGGACCATAAAAGCAAGTTTGTTTAGTACTTTGCAAGTGCTTACGTACGGAGAGGTTAATAGCAAGAGCAAAAGTTGACGGATGGTAATTGAGGAGCCTAGCCGGTTTAAAGACTTGAGATTTATTTAAGAATTGTTTGTGGAAAATTAATTCGTGACCTAAATGAAGAATTATTTTTTAGGTTTTACGTGGTTTGATTTAGAAATGGTAACGAAAATTCTTAGTTCGACAAACCAGTTCTAGTAAGCTCTAAGTTTGATAGTACAGAATTCAGAAATCTTTGAAACGATAAATTGTGTATTCAAGGAATTATTTTAAAAACTTTTATTAATTTTTAGAGCCCAGGTGAAAACAAGACTGTTACATGGAAACAAACAAACGACACTTTACGTTTTAAGAGTATAACACCAGAAGACGCTGCGACATACGAATGTACTGCCCAGAACTACGTAGGAATCACTAAGAAGCAAATCAATATTACGGTAAAAAACGCAGTTATTTAAACATCGTACCTATTGCTGAATTTGAGCCTTAAAATCAGGTGTTATAGGTTACATTCTACTTGGCATTCCAAGCACGTTACTTTACAAATAAAATTATCGAAATGGTAATTCTAAATCTATTTTATTTAAACCAGCTAATACGTTATATTCTCAGGTATTAATACGGCCTGAAATCATAGGTTTCAATAATAGATCGGCAGTGGAAGGGGCATTGTTGCCAATAATTTGTAATGCAACAGGCTTGCCAACACCGAACGTGACAATTACTTATGAAGGAAAGAGTTGGGAAGAAGAAAGGTTTGTACAATTTTCATGATTTTCAGAAAATTATCATTAAGGTCTGTTTCGCGATGGCTGAATACCGACTAATCACTGAATAATTTTATCAAAATTATATATAAATGGAACGTGAATTTGTAAGGGAATTATCTAAGAAGCTAACTTGAACTTTATCGTAGAATGTGAAACGGGTCCTCATCCAGATTTTTTAAAGTACATTTAATTATGACCAGAGGCCCTAGCACGATATTTGACGTTTTTCGTAACATAAATAACAATGAAATCTTTTTAAATCGATTTTTTTTTATAGAATTATAGTTAAATTGTTTGCAACAAGCACAATCAGTATCATATTAATTCTTAAATTTATGAAAACGAATATTTTTAGTTAAAAAAAAACGTCGTATACGTATATAGACGTACGTTACGAAAAACGTCAAAAATCGTGCTAGGGCCTCTGTTTTACTGATAACATTGTTACTACGTTTATCGTTTGACAAATGTTGTAACAAAACGTTACAACGTAAACGTTGTAAGCTCTAACAGATCACTCAAATAATGTTTTTCTAGGGAAACTGATTACGATGATGAAATAACCAATTACTCGACAATCAAAGTGACCCGATCAAGTGAAGGAATATACGTTTGCAATGCCACTAATGACGGTAAGCTAACTCATTTAATACTAAGCAAGAATTTAGTTTTTGAAGATACGATCTTATACTGTACTGAAAGTCATCAGTATAGACGAAAATTAAAAAATCTTCTTTTTAACGTGTCGATGGCCATCTAAATTGTGTCGGCCCAAAACTGAGCCACTAGTAGGCACCTTCAGTAGCGTCCTGTAATTTGAACAAACAACAAGACACGCAGGACACCATTTAAGTGCCTCATCGTTTGAGGAACAGGCACTTCACTAAAAATTTAAAAGAAATAAATTAAAAACCCATTCATTATTTGATTGAAAAGTAGCCTTTGCCCGATATTCGGCATTCAATATTCCGACATTACAGTCATCACTTTGATCAAATATTTCAAACCCAGACACCACCATCACCGCACTCATCTGCATAGTCCTCATGTGAGTTTATCAAGATTATGTCTGGACCTTAAAAGAGACTATGACCTCTGAGTTTGTTTCAGCTGTTTCTTCTCAGAGTAGTCAGATACGAAACACAGGCCTCATCTAGTTTTAAAAAAGAAGACGTGTAAAAGTGTTTGTAAAAACCTAAACAAAAAATAAACTTCATTTATCATTTAACCCTTGTGTGAATAGTGCGACTGTTTAATATCCAATATAGTGCTTATTACAGGAATTACCAATTACAACATTACTTTATTAAAGTACTCAGCTCTGTAAAATGGTAGATATACTGACTACATCATACATATAAGGCAAAGCCGGAGTCAGGCTATTATTAAAAATTATAAAACTACCTATATTGTGTATTAATGGGTATCATATTTTTTATATCAATGCCAGTGAACACGACGACGGAGGTCATGTATTTATCGGTATTGCATCAGCCATATTTTGATCACACCTATGAACTTGTGTGGGCCTGGAATGGCGAAACTATCAACATCAGCTGTGCACATGATAGCAACCCAAAAGCAAATTTTACTTGGAGGTATGATTTATTTACCTATATATCTTCTACTCATATTTCTTTCTTTCTTGGTACCTATTAAGTTGACTCTGTTAAGATCGACTATATTACCATCATCGAGAACTGGGTCGGGCGCATACTTATAGTATGGCACTTCTGATTCCACAAGGTTGTACTTCAAAGCAAGTTGCTGGTGGATAATCCTAGCAACGAGGTTGTGTCTGTGCAAGTACTCTCCGTTAGCCAGACGAGAACACCCAGAAATAATGTGTCGGATCGATTATCTTTGAAGATCGGGATCACTATCCATGTTTTCAGTAGTTAACTTTTGATATAGTTTGCCTACAATTAATTTAATTGCTGAAACTATGGCATGATACATTTTTATTGTGGTTGTTCTTGAGATTTTACTTGGATTCGTTTTTCAATCTAAAATCGGAGACCGTATCCACAAGCTAACACCGCGACGATTTGACTCGACTCCAATGAAAATGAATCGTTCTACATTTGGGTTTAAAGTACTTTTTCTCCTTTCAGCTACACAACCGGTAATTATTCAACAATAGAGAAACAAGGACATGACAACATAGTCCTAAATTATGAAACTTCATTAAATCATTCGTTTCCGTTCTCAAATAAGTTTGCACCGTTCGGAAAACATGAGTGCTCAGCTCGTAATGAATATGGCGATGCCGTCAAAATTTTTCACATACAAAAGGGATTCCCTCCTTCAATTGTGGAAAATGTAAGTACAAAGTTAAAGTTTTAATAAATAGCGTATTTAAACCTACATTCGATATTGGTGCCCGACCTGTGCATCGATCGTCGACTTGTTTGTGTAGCATAACTTAAGTTTACTCCTATCGATATTATTTCAGTCTTTTTTTAAAACAATATTAAGACGCGTTTGGGTTTGTTTTGAGGAGCTCGTGGCTAAATAATAACAGCCGCTCGGGCCAATCGTCCAGGTGAAGCCGCGCTTGCTTGGGTTGGTCCGTGGATGGGGACCCATACATACCGAGTTTCCTCCGTGCCTCGGAAAGCACGTTAACCTCTTGCTCCCGGCTGTCAATTTAAGATCTTTGACAGTCGTTACAGGTAGTCAGTGACCCGAAAGTCTGACAACCACCAAGTCTTACCCAGTACTAACTGAGTTATGGAGGTCAGATAGGCAGTCGCTCGTTGTAAAATACTGGTATTCAGCTGCATCCGGTAAGACTGGAAGCCGACCCTAATTAAATTAGGAAAAATGCTAGGCAGATGATTATTTAGAAACATTCATTGGATCTAGATAAAACTCGTTAATAATATAGATATTTTAAAACTTTTGCATACATTAGTATAGATAGCTTACATAGGACTGAAATCTTATAGAAATGACGAATGCAGACAAGTCACGCCAAGGTGGAAGCCGACCCCAACCTAGTTGGGAAAAGGCTGGGCACATGATGATGTTAAGCCGCGTTTGCCTATGTTGGTCTGTGGATGGGTGACCGCCCATAACATGCCGAATTCCCTCCTTGCCTTGGAAAGTACGTTAAGCCGTTAGTCCCGGCTGTCAATTTAAGATCTTTGACAGTCGTTACAAGTAGTCAGTGGCCCAAAAGTCTGACCACCAGACTTACCAAGGGGTATCGTATTACCCAGTACCAACTGAGTGGTGAAGGTCAGATAGGCAGTCGCTCCATGCAAAATACTGGTGTTCAGCTGCAGCCGGTTAGACTGGAAGCCGACCCCAACATAGTTGGGAAAAGGCTAGGCTGATGATGGATGAATGCAAGATATCTTGCACTATATCTGCCAGCCAGCACAGTAGAGTCTGATTATGGATGAATACAAGATTTCAAATATGCAATAAACTTCCTCTGCCAACCAGCACAATAGTGCTACATTGAGAAATGTGACCTTCTCGTCATCAGCCCACGTGCTGATCTAGATTTCACAAGTAAAAACTAACTCAATGCCACCACAACTGTATTTTATGCTCCAAACAATCTGCGAACAGTTAAGTCATGACCTTTTCCATACAACTAAAGAATTTAAAATTCTGCATACATTAGTTAAGTAGCTTCTGAGTTAAGCCTTTAGAACTCTAACTAAACAAACACAAAGTTAATTTGAATCACAAATAGATTCTGTTATTGTGGTTAAATCTTACTTCTTTGAAATTGAGCAACGGACTTGTATTTTCATCTTTTGTTGTGTAACTTTGTAATGGTGTTTCAAAAATTTTCGTTGTAATTTATTAATTGTCAATTTAAGTTTAAATTCCAGTCTCTATTTAGACTCTGTTATGATCAAAATGGGTTGTTTGATGCAAGTACAGAACATTGAAATTAAACGGTCTTCAAATACACTAGAAAATAACCTGTTGATTATTGTGATTCAGACTTTACGATAGAGTAATCTAAAAGATCATGTTGAGGCAATCAGACAGATATGTGACGTCACTAACTGTTGAAAACTATATATTAATACAAAGAAATTCCATACACTTTTCTTCCTTTAAATAAGTTTCACTAAAAATTTAAATATTCTTTCTTCCAGTAACATTGTTTAAATTAAAACTTATTCAAAGGAATCCTCATTTCATATTCTGTCCTTCCCTTAGTTTATAGCTAGTGTTCTTAAAACCATAAAATGCTACAAAAAAAAAACAAGTCAATGAGTTACCTGCTGATTTCAGCATCATTTTTCAAAACCTAATTAATGACTTCAAGAATCTAGCTATATATCTCGTCATCTAGCTTCTTACCAACTAAATTGTTAGTTATAAGGCGGAAGTGTACCTAATAGTACAACTCAGTTATGTTTAAGTTGCATTTAATATCAAACAAGTCTTTTGCTATCAACCGGACTCAAATCAAAACTCCGTGGCTGCTACTGAGGAATTCCTGTAGGGAAACCCCAATAACACTATGACCGACCTGGGAATCGAACCCAGACCTCATGCCCAGCAGTGGCTTGCGACCACTAGAAGAAGACAAACGGTTACCACGTATTTAGTACATCATACCGAAGCCCTCCACATATATACAATGTGTAGTTTTGCAACCTCGTCAAAATTCAGGAGGTTGTCATAGAAGATGTAAATAATCAATATAGATTAAGGTACCTGGTCAATAATAATAAACGCTGCTTTTGTAGTTGTTTTAATTTGACACTAGAATGAAGCCCTTTTCAAAAGAGGAGAGTCGTCGCTCGTTCAATCGTTTATGGAATAAACGTCTGCGTTTGTTTGTGTGCGTGAAAGCGCGGTTATAGGGCTAGTAATACACGGGCCGCGTTTTAAGACGGGTGGTGTACACTTATCGATTTCCGATATTAAGAAAAAAACATAAAAAATACCTACCCATTTTATTATTGATTCGAGTCGAGAATCAGTAGCATGGTTACCTCCTTGAATTTGACGAGGATGCAAAGCAACACCTTGTATTTTACATGAATAATTTAAAAAAAAAGGTATTCTGTTTTAATTGCCGATGAAAAATGTATATCTAATCTCCCTACCAACCTGTATAAATATTAACATTATCCATCTCATTCTAGGCAACAACAACCGACGAAGCAGCCACATCAGCAACTTTCTTCATCCAAACTCCAACCAACTACGAGGGTCCTGAGGTCATAGGCTACATCGCCGAGTATGACCAAGCCGTCAACTATGAGATCACCAACATTCATCCCAACAGGACTTGGGCTACTGGCATCCCTTTCAAGTTGGAGAGGCTGAAGCCTAACACTACTTACTATATTAGGTTCGCTGCGATCAATCCGGTTGGAACTGGGGAATGGAGTGATATGCTCACCTTTGATACTATGGATAAGTAAGTTTTTTATTGTTCGTTAGATTTTAATAAAATCACCTTCTATTTATCTTATTCATATTATGAATTGAAGTCTAATTGTAGTCTTACCAAGGAGTATCGTATTACCCAGTACTAACACGGCTGTGGAGGTCTGTTAGGCAGTCGCTCCATGTAAAACAGTGGTATTCAGCTGCATCCGGTTAGACTGGAAGCCGACCCCAACATATTTTGGAAAAGGCTAGGCAGATGATTATGAATTGAAGTCAGTTTTCGTGTCCGGTCCACGTTTTTATGCTAAATTACGTAGAAACGGTCGACGTTTTAAAGTGCATTTTACTATCATTTAGAGAATTTATTCAGGAAGGTTTTTATGTATAACAAAAACCGTCGCCGTGTGCAGCAGGTGCAGTCGCTAGTTATCTAATTCAAAAGTATGAAAGTTACAAAACTCTACCTACGGTCCAAGGGCCTTCTAGTCTCTGGCAGTAAATATTACTGCAGATTTACAATCTCAAATTGTATTTTTTTGGTAAATTCCTTCATACAGTCTGTTTAAATCTTTCCTATGATTGAAACATTTGTAACACATAAGATTGGACGAATTACACAAAAAAAAACCATAAATAATGAGTATAAAGATACAATGTTGTCTATAAACTACATAATATGTACGTGACTCATATTCTTGTATATTTCCGTCTCCTACGCATTCCATTTAACTTTACCGGCCATATTGTTTTTTACGCTCCATAAAATAACCCGTCGCAGTCATTATCGAGTAATACGTTTTGATTTAATTAAGATGACGTTGCAGGATTTTACTACGTGATTATTAAACTTGATTCGATTTGTTGCCATCAAAAAAATTTTGATTGGACAGTCGGAAATTGGGAGGATCGTTCGTTTGTCGCTTCGTGACGACAAACGAATCTTATTACTTATCCTTTCAAATCAATTTGAATTGTCATCGTCACGTTAAGAAGAAGAAGACTTATCCTTTATCAAGTCAGTTTGCTGACTTGTATTATGTATGCTTCAAATAAAACTTACGGGTATTAGTATTAGTGAAAGTTATACCATAAAGCTTCACATTCACACTCACTGCGTTACCACAAAGTATCACTCTATCAAGGTATCTCAAATACCAAAGTTTGTAGCTTTTTAGAGGCTCGTCGATTATCAGACTAGAATATGTAAGTCCACTGCTGAAGCTGCGGCAAAAGCCTGCTGTCTGTGGGAAGGAGTGGACCGCAATCGACTGCTTCGGCTCAGTGTGGGTTGTTCAGGGTGACGAATGTCTTCGAAATTTAATTCTATAACATGCCTGTTTCCTCACAATGTTTTCCTTCACAGTTTTGATAGCTGTGGAAATGGAATACGTTACACAAAGTTAAATATCTGTGTAGATTCAAACTCACGACTCTATTTGTAAGTCGGTTTCGGTTCGCTGTAACTAAAAGATCTTAAAGAAAACGGGAAGGTTTATCTCACACCGCATCGATTTTAACTCCGCCTTTTTCTTACCTTGCAATTTGTTATCTTTGTAGGTCAGCCCCAGAACCACCGATATGGCAAGTGAACGCACTCGAGTTATCTGCGAACAAGGTGCTGAAGTGGAAAGCGCCGGAGGACAACGGCGAACCGATCGACTTCTACGCTTTGCGATACTGTCCGGTATGTATGGGTGGTTACTGGAATGTTCTAATGAGAAGTTTACATGGTTTTGTATCTACGTTGTATTACGTACTAGATTCCCGTGGTACGTAAAAAGTAGCTTATGTCCATCCGAAATAAAGTACCTTTCATATGGTGAAAGTATTTTATTAAAAGGTGTCGCAGTTTCGTAGATTGCCCTCTATGCGGAGGTTAATCTCCTCTTACAAACTCATAAAATTCGCACTCTCTCTTCATAATACTAGTATAGATGTCTAAGTCGAAAGTGAATTAGTTAAGGCGATACATAATCTTTGATTTTTCATCCTTTGAAACGTTAAAAAGGTTCCAGAGAACGGAAATCAATTACGCCAAAATACCCTTTCATAACTGATATATTTTTGGTAATCTCTCGTTAGTCATAACAAACACAGAGCTATTTTTGCTGTTCAAATGCCATCGGTCTCGGCTACAAGAAATACTTCCCACACATTCACTTAAAGGTCAGGCCATACGTTGTTCTTCAAAGAGAAATAATATTTCCAATAATTTCGTACGAATGTGTATCTAAACAAACAGGACTTAAATAAATAACATTAATAGACGTATTAAACGACATTGATGGTAGCCGTGATTCTAGAAAACCAAAGTTTTCTAAAATACATATCCAATTCTTTTGTTTAATTGGTAATTTCAAGGCTTGTGAAGTAAAGTCAGCTTGAATAAAATATATCAAAATTAGAGTTATACTATGAATATTAGGTACATACAGGTAAATACTCTTGCTAATCTATCTTTGAACCAAGTATAATCATCTCTTCCATCATTCACAGTTTCCGCCTTGTTTTGTTATCAGTCAGTTTCGTTATCAAAGCCTGTCCTACGTAACGATCTTCCATCTTTTGTTTCTGACGAACGCGACGTTTATAGGTATCTATTTATCATTATTCCCACCACAGATTTGTTTGGAAGTTTGTGCAACAGCAAATATCTGGATGTTTTTTAAATAAAAAATAGATCATCATCAACAAAAGGTAGGACTCCTTGCGATTTTGGTATCACATAGTGATTTCAAGTATAAAAAAAGATCTCGAACTAATTAAGATTCTGTTGTAATGACATTCCCACCCAGTCAAAAAATTATGTCGATCCTTCAAACAAACAACCTTTTTTTTTGTACAATGTTAAATAATACAATAGTGAACCAGATGACTACAATACTAAGCGACATCTTCATAAATAGAAACGCTCTGTTGGATTTTTTAAAACGCCAGCAGTGCAATAATATGTAAGCAATTATATTAGTGTCTGCCTCTTAGGGTCCAGTGGTCGCAAGCGCGACTGCTGAGCGAGAGTCCTTGGTTCGATTCCCGGGTCGGGCAAAGTGATATTGGGTTTTTTCATCAAGAATTTTCTCAGCAGCCACGGAGTTTGGATTTGATGTCCGATTTTGATGGTAATAGGCTTGACTTTCATGGGATACACAACTAGATGTGGGTGTACCTAGCGGTTCAACCACATCTGCCTAACTAGAGAGATTACAGGCATGATGTTATGACAAATTTTGTGTTAGTTAAAACAGGTATTAGATTCAAACACATCACAATCTGTGCTCAAATCAAGTTAATTTAACACAAATCGCAATTTTTTTCGCACAGATGGACGAGGAACTGGAAGAAGTTCTAGATGAGTCATTATGTAAAGAGCAGCGACTGGAAGCGACAACCGAATTGAAAGTGCCCGATCTGGAGCAAAACACTACTTATTTCTTAGAACTGATAGCGCACAACGCCGAAGGGAATTCTACGCCCGCTAACATGTCAATTTCTATAGGTAAGATATTTTCACTTGGCTTTAGAAATGGTTTACACTCCAACTAATTAATTTAAATGAATTTTTCAACTGTCCCAGTTTGACATATTGATGCATTTTATTTTTCCTTAAACTTTAAGTGGTCGTACTGTACATGGACATACTGTCAACGAAAGTTGTTCAGTTTCATGGTCCGAGAGACCATACAGGAGGTCTTCGTTTATTGTTTTTACACCTTGTATATTTCCATCATAATTAGATATAGAGTGAACTTTCCAACTTAATCATGGAGTTTCTTCATTTCTATCATTTGCAGTCCCAAGCGCACCAGGATCACTGTTATCAGCTGGAGCGCTCATAGGAATATCAATAGTCGTAGTGGTTGTATGTCTAGTCCTTATGGACTTAATGCTATACCTCTGGAAGAAGCAGGGCATCATAGCCAGCTGTTGCTGCAAAAAGAGTAAGAAGAGGAAACCGAATCCTGTGAATGCTCGGTAAGATTTTAATTCACTGAATAAGTTTTATAAGGAACAGTGGTAGATTCACTTCAATGTATAATATTTAGCATCTCAAAAAAGTACCTCACAAGTAAATATGAAGGATCATTACTAAATTAAGCTTAATAACATAATCATCGTAGTACATAAATTCATTTCCATCGCAATCTAATTTTTATTAAAAAATCTCCAATAACATCACAAGTTGAGCTGGCTATTAAAAACGGTTGAATCAGAAAAATTACGTTCCCGAACTTCCAACTTCAGAATTTTTCCTACCAATTATTAAAGGAGAGTAATAAACGACAAATCAAATCAAAATTTACTAAGCCATCCCGGATTCAATCAAGCAAAATCAAATTGAGAAAAAAGATTAATGAAAAATCGGGAATAATTTGCCGTTGAATTGGCGTCACCTTAACCTCGATCCAGAGTCTTTTTTGTTGAAGACTTAAATCACGTTCTCAAAAGTCCTATTGATTTTCAGTGACAAGAAAGGTCTGTTGAAAGACAACGGAGAATCTGGCACAGACGATACTTTGAAGAGGCCAAACAATGGGCACAAAGAGTACGAATACAATAAGACCACGGGCATTATTACCGGGAAACATTCCTCTGTTTAGTGTAAAGAATTTGAAAACGTTTAAGATGAAGTGAACCGTACGATTTTTGTCGGGAAATTTGTTGTCATTGTTGGGTCTTTTCTTGTCCCAGGGGCGATAATGGAAGCGTACGCTTTGCATGAAACGCTTTTCTATGCTGATCTTTTATAGAATTAGAAAGCCTTCAGGATCATATCGTTTTTGTTGTTCATTCGCTTTGAACCTTCTAAAAACAAAATATATGGAACAGCCATTTAAAAAAAAAATACCGATGTAAAATTTAGATGTGCGGGGGTACAGAACTGTGTACTGAGTACGTGGTAACCGTTTGGACGTTGGTGTCCCATCCACTCTGTATAACTGTGTATGAAATCATAATAGATAAAGAGTAATGTCGATATCTCCAAGTTACGACAAAATCGTACGGTTTACAATTTATGTACGGTAAATGAAAGTGATATTGTGAATCTGTAAGACAGTAATGTGTAAAGTTGTTTTATGTTTGTAATGATATATTTTATTGAGTGTATGTGTAATTTGTCATACTTTATCAAAACTTTTATTATAATTGTTATCTGTAAGTATGTGTTTCATGTTTCGACGAATCAAGCAAAATGATATTGAAGAAAAAAAAATGCCATTATTCTTAACAATCATTGTGAAAATTTTGCTTATTTTTATTAATGTTTTTCGTATACATTACTTGAGTTTTCTTGACGTTAGAATAACCCGAAATTGGTTCAACGAATTGAAAAGAATCATTTTGTTTTTTTTAGTCCGATACTACTGATATTTTTTGCATCGGACTATTTTTTTTATTTAGTATAGATTTAATTTCTTACACAAATACCTTTAATTAGAAATCAGACTTGATTTTTTACTTTGTACATAAAAAATCTGTTAAGTGTTCATTCTTTTACTGATAACATCTACTTATTAGGTGTATAAGTATCTCATACGCAGTACAAACATATTGAAAAGTGCCTTTCATACTACATAGACTAATTATTATTTATCGTAATATCTTTTTTATTGTTGCAATATAACTTATAACTTTGAAGAATAGATCTGAAATAAATATGATTGTTATTTAATAAATGAACAATATTATTAGAAATTGCCTATATGTGTACGTAATTCATGAGCGTTTTATTAAAAATTAAAATGCGTACTATGCTTATCAGTAATAGGTAAATGATAAATAACCTCATCAATAAAAAATATATTTATAAGATTTTATAAAAAGCATATAATATAAATCCTTAAATATAGGTAGAAATAAACAAAAATCGTTATAACTTCATACCAAAGAATAAGTCAGTATATTTACAGTATGAAAAAAATACTGCAAACTTGATTTTATCTAAGAAAAACAAAAGAAGAAGTACCTGTACAAGGTGAACATAATAAACGCATGACATGAATCATAGACCATGAATTATTGTTCCACGAGTTCTTGAAAAATTGGCAAAAAAAGTGGACATTCTATAAGATATGGATACGTTCAGCAGATCAACATGTATAATGGTAAAACTAAAAAAAAGTTATTGAATTTCTAAAAGTCATAAAACAAAAGTTGTTCAGTTTCATGGTCTAAGACATCACAGAAGAGATGTAAATAAATAACCACCTTGTATGAACGAGGTGGTTATTTATTTACATATTTTAAAAACTA